>OZ012738.1:660033826-660269875 GCA_963859935.3 Lathyrus sativus
TAATTTCTTGTTGATAATGGATACATAAAAGGTGGCATAGATAAGACTTTGTTTATCAAAGAAGAAGGAGGAAAGCTCATGATTTCTCAAATCTATGTTGATGATATTGTGTTTGGTGGGATGTCTGATGAGATGGTTCAACATTTTGTCCAGCAAATGCAGTCAGAATTTGAAATGAGCCTTGCTGGTGAATTAACCTATTTTCTTGGGTTGCAAGTTAAACAGATGGAAGATTCTATATTCCAATCTCAGAGTAAATATGCCAAGAATATATTTAAGAAGTTTGGGATGGAGAATGCCAGTCACAAAAGAACACCTGCTCCTACTCATCTTAAGTTGTCTAAAGATGAAAAGGGTGTAAATATGGATCAAAGTCTTTATAGAAGTATTGTAGGGAGCTTGTTATATCTTTCAGCAAGCATGCCTGACATTGCTTTTGTTGTAGGTGTGTGTGCTAGATACCAAGTTGAACCCAAAGTGAGTCATATCAATCAAGTAAAGAGGATTCTGAAGTATGTTAGTGGAACAAGTAAGTATGGAATGTTATACACTCATGGATCTGGCTATGTGTTATCTAGGTATTGTGATGCTGATTAGGCTAGAAGTGTTGATGATAGGAAAAACACATCAGGAGGTTGCTTCTTTTTGGGGAACAATCTTATATCATGGTTCAGCAAGAAGCAAAATTGTGTCTCTCTGTCTACTACTAAAGCTGAGTATATAGCAGCTGGAAGTAGTTGTTCTCAACTGGTGTGGATGAAACAAATGCTGACTGAATATGATGTCACACAAGATGTCATGACATTGTATTTTGACAATTTAAGTGCTATAAACATCTCTAAAAATCCAATTCAACATAGTAGGACCAAGCATATTGATATTCGCCATCACTTTATAAGGGAGCTTGTTGAAGACAAGATCATTGCCTTAGAACATGTTGCTACAGAGAAGCAGCTAGCTGACATCTTCACTGAGGCATTGGATGCTAGTCAATTTGAAATTTTAAGAGGCAAATTAGGGATTTGCATTTATGAGGATTTGTAGCAATTATTGTTGAGCGGAAATATCATTCAAGAGGTTTTGTTTAGAGTAAGAAAAGGACTAATGTCTCTGATGATGTTGTGGATCTTGATAATTTGCCATCTGATGACGAATTGATTGTGAATGTGGCTCCTGGGATTGCCAAGAGGTTGAAGACAAGGAGAGGCAAAGATGTGATTGATAACTCTCCTTCTAGGAGTAGTAAGAAGAATACTATTGTTGGACCTCCTAAGACATGGAGCAAAGTTACCACTGCTTCTAAGAAGAGAAAGGCCAGGTCTGATACTGAGTCTGAAGAGGATGTTGAGGATGATATCTAAGACATCACACCTATCAGAAAGTCTGTTTCTAAGAGACCAACTGACACAGTGCATGATGCTCCTTTAGATAATGTTTCTTTCCACTCTATTGATAATGTGCCAAAGTAGAAGTATGTGTGCCAAAGAAGAGTTTCTCTTGAGAGAGAGTTGGGGAAGGATCCTTTTGAGATAAAGGAGGTCACGGAGTTAATTTATGATGCTGGGTTGATGAAGATTGTGGCTAGTTTTTCTAAGTGCTATGATATGCTGGTCAAGGAGTTCATTGTGAACATTCCTGAGGACATTGCTGACAGAAGAAGCAAGGAGTTTAGTAAGGTGTTTGTGAGGGGGAGATGTATTGAGTTTTTTGCTGCTATTATTAACAGGTATCTAGGAAGGGGTGAGCAAGAAGCAAGTGAACTTGAGGTGACTAGTAATCAAGTGTGCAAGGTGATCACTGCAAACCGAGTAACTACATGGCCCTTGAAAGGAAAACTGTCTACTGGTCAACTGAGTGTTAAATTTGATATCCTGCATAGGATTGGAGTAGCAAATTGGGTGCCTACCAATCATACTTCCACCATTGTTGTTGGGTTAGGAAGGTTCATATTTGTTGTTGGTACAAAGGTGAAGTTTGACTATGGTTGCTACATTTTTGATCAGATTATGAAGCATGCTACTACCAATGCTATCAAATTGCCCATTGCATTTCCTTCACTGATTTGTAGGATAATTCTAAGCCAGTATCCTGGTATTCTCTCTAGTAATGATGTGGTTTGCAAAAGGGATTCGGTGATGTCTATCCATTATAAATTGTTTGCAGGAAGACATGTCCCAAACATTGTCTTGACATATGTTAAAAAGACACCCTCTACCAAGACTGGGCTTATCTCAGAGTTGAAGGAAACTTGCAGAGGTTTGGGATAAGTCATTCGTGTAAGTACTGCAAGGAATCTGAAATTGGAAGCCTTGATTAGAAGTTTGGAGCAGCCTGAAGGTAATGATGTTGAGGTTGCTGATGCAGATGAAGAAGAAGCTGGGGAGGATTCTACCTCTGATGAGAGGACTGGTGATATTGAGGGTCATGATCCTGGGTCTACTGTTGGTGATGAAGGTGACAACTCTGGTTTTTCTTTTAGCATTTAATGTGCTTTGGCTTGTAATTTTTGTGTGGTTTCATTATGCACTCTTGACATTGTTGGCTCTGTATGCTTATTATCTGCTTGTTCTATGATAATGGTTTTCTTTTAGTGAGATTTCTTTAATTATAGCTAAAAGGGGGAGAAGTAGTATGAGGGATGTTGTGTTATTGCTGTTGTTTATGGGTTGAGAGGGGGTATTTTTTTCCTGGTGTTATGGTATGGTTCTTTGGAACTTTGGTTTGAGGGGGAGCTTTATTTTTCTTTGTGACATGTTAGGCTTTTCTGTGTTTTTCTGCTGCTGCTGTGCTCTCTGATGTGTTCTGGTAGCTCTTGTGATCAATTAGTTATTTTAGCCAAAATTTGCCAAAGGGGGAGTTTGTTAGTTCTGTGATTGGCAGCACTTTTGGTAAAACTTGGTGTTATCATAAGATGTCCTATATGATGTCTTGACATGTGATCTTAATATTCTGCAGGTTGTTCTTTTTGTTGTTGTAGGGTTTAGTTTATGATGTCAAGTATGATGTCCTGACATATGTTTACAGAACATTCAGTCAGAATGTTATGTTTTGTCTGTTGCAGTTTTTCTACAATCTTTTGTGTGCCTTTGTTAAGTGATTGCTTGCGCAAATCAAGGCGTGACATTATTTGAAGCAAGTATATTATGTTTCCTTTTGAAGAATAGTTTGTTGCTATTTTTGTGCAAAAAGATATGGAGAATAATTAGCTTTAATTATGGATTACTTTTACCCAAGCCCATGAAGAATGGTTTCTGTTTAAAGACATGCTAACCCTACTTGCAAGGTAGAGAGAAGATTTTGAGAAAGCTGTGTTTTGTCTTTTGTTAGAGTTTGAGTCTTTTGTTAGTTATTTTCTTGTGAGCCATTCATTCATCCCTTTGATGTGTGAATTGGACTGAGTTCTTTGAGTTGTAAGTTTTCTACTCTAAGCTTTTAAGCAAGAGTGTATTGTTCTTGATTTAAGCTTTTAAGCAAGATTAAGTGTTATCCTTGAAGTGTGTCTTCTACTTTTTGATCTTCTATTTTTTATCACTGCATGTGATTGAGGGGGAGTGAGAGGTGTCTCATATCTGAGAGTGTCTTAGATAGAAGTTACACGGGTAGAGATTAGGTGCGAAGACTGTAAACTAGAGAGAGTTTGCTGAGAGTCTTCAAACTAATTATGTTTAGTGGATTTCCTTTCTGGCTTGGTAGCCCAAAGACGTAGGTATGTTTGCACCGAACTGGGTTAACAATTGCTTGTGTCTCTTTACAATTGTTAACTGCATTTTTATCTTGTTCATATATTGGTAATTTTTTAGATGTTAGTTTCGTGACATCTCTTTCGACATCTCATATCCGATACCAGAATTTCATATACGATATTTAATAATTGACAACAATCAATTAAATGAATAAAAGTATACTTGAAAATGGAAAAAAAAATATGACAGGGGATAAAGTGAAGATTTCTTACCTAATCCAAATAATCTCTTATCTCCCAAAGTGTCACAACAGGTACTAGGCATAGCTCAGAATAGACAAATGTCTTATTTTGAGTTACACACTCTATACTTCCCTGACAACTCTTTTATGAGGTAAACACCTCAGTTTCCAACGTAAAGAAGCATTCTCAAAAGAATACTCTGACTATGGATACTTTTGATGCATGAAAACTTCACTAACCATAAGCCTCACAATAATGGAAGCCAACAAAACGCGTCAAGCTTTAGAAAGTAAATCAGAATTCTTGGACAATCAAATGACATAAGAATTATCTCAGAAAATAGAAATGTTACTCTCAATTATTCGATAGTCCTTCAGCTGATTCTTCCTCCAGAGCATCTGAGGGCTTTTGCGTGACATATGCGACGAGATTATTACCTAGAAACTTGTAGTTTCTAGAAGTAATTTTACATTCTAGTCTGTCTCCAGCGTAATCTGCATCACAGAAACATGATAGCTTGTATTCTCGTCTTTCTCCAGAATGCATGTAGTATGCATGAGAGTCTTTGCTGGTTTGCTATCTGACATGTCAAATTTCTTCATGAGCTCTTTTATGTACTTTATTTGATGAATGTACGTGACTTCTGGAGTTTGATTTATTTGTATTCCCAAAAAGTACTTTAGCTCTTGCATCAAACTCATTTCAAATTCTGACAGCATTAGCTTAGAAAACTCTTGACACACATATGGATTAGTAGAACAAAAAATTATATCATCTACATAAATTTGACATATCATCGGATTGTTTCCAAAGTTCTTATAGAAAAGATAGTGTCCACTTGACCTCTAGTAAATTCATTTTCTAGAAGAAAAGAACTTGGTCTTTCATACCAAGCTCTGGGAGCTTGTTTCAAACCATACAATGGCTTTTTAAGTTTAAAAACATGTTCTGGAAACTTGACGCTTTCAAAACCTGGAGGTTGGTAAACATATACTTCTTCAGAAATGTATCCATTCAGAAATGCGCTTTTGACATCCATTTGATATAAGATAATACCATTATTAACAGTAAAATAAATTAAAAGACGGATAAATTATAACCTGGAGAATGGATAAAAGGTTTCATTATAGTCAATACCTTTTTGTTGACTGTAACCTTGTGCAACCAGTCTTGCTTTATTTCTGACGACTTCTCCTTTCTCATTTAATTTAATTTTGAATACCCACTTGGTTCCAATAACCTGAGTTCCCTTTGGCTTAGGTACCAGATCCGAGACATCATTTTTGGAGAACTGATTTAGCTCTTCTTGCATTACTAGAATCCATTCATTGTCCTGAAGTGCTTCGTCGCACGAGGTTGGTTCTATCATTAACATCAATCCCAGAAGCATTTCCTCAGTTTGTTTGAAGGTGGATCTTATTCTGATAGGTTCAACTTTGTCTCCTAGAATCAATTCTTCAGACACAGTTTATAATTCCTTTGCCTTTTTGGAGTTGGAGGAAATTCAGTTGCTTCTAATGTATCTTTATCAATTTTCTTTGAGTCTTTGTCCTCAGGGTCTTTTGCCTTTTCTCCAAAGCCCGCAAGGGTTATTTCTAGATTTGCAAAATCCTAAACTAGCTTTTAATTTTTTGAGTCAAGATTACCGTTGAATCTAACATTGATTGACTCTTCCACAATACGTGTTTCTGTATTGTATACTTTGTAGCCCTTAAAGCGTTTTGAGTATCCCAACATAATAAATTTATATGCTTTATAGTCAAACTTGTTCAGATTCTCTTTAGTGCTCAGAATAAAACAAGAGCATCAAAAAGGATGGAAATAAGAAATGTTGAGTTTTCTTCCCTTACACAATTCATAAAGAGTCTTCTACAAAATAGGCTTGATATAGATCCTATTATGAATGTAACATGTTGTATTCACAACTTATGCCCAAAAATGCTTAGCCACATTAGTTTTGTTGATCATGGTTATGGCCATCTCTTGCAATGTCCTATTCTTTCGCTCTACAACTCCATTATGTTATGGAGTTCTAGGGCAAGAGATATCATGTGATATGCCATTAGATTCAAGTAACTCTTCAAACCACTGATTCTCAAACATGCCACCATGATCACAACTGACTCTAACAATCTCAGAATCAAACTCATTTTTCACTTTAGACCAGAAACTCGTAAACACTGAATGCGACTCATCCTTGAGCCTTAGGAATTTTAGCCATGTCCAATGAATGTAATCATCCACGATGACAAATTCATACTTTTTACCATTGAGTGATGTTGTTCTTGCCATAGACTCAAAGCGACCATCAGTTCTTCTAGCCCCTTGAATTCGTTGCCATAATTCTTCTTCTAGAGACGATTAACCCTTATGGGCAGTAGTAACAACGCCTCTTCATCTTCAACAGAATCTTCTTCTAAATTCTTTAATCTCTTCAGCTAAAAGAGCTCTGATTTTCTCAATTTTTCTGTCAGATTTTAGCGTAACAAATTTGCTTCTCTTCTGAATTTCATCTTGTTCTAGCTCAATTTCATGACTTCTCAAAAAAATCATCAGTTCCTAGAGAAGTGTTGTTCAGATCTTTTGCAAGCTTGAGAGTAGTTACCATAGTCTTCCATTTAAATGGCAAGCTTCTGATAATTTTCTTCACGTGATCTGACATTGAGTAATATTTAATCATAATTATAAGTCTTGCAACCAAAGTTTTAAACCTTTATAGCATGGTTTCTATTATACCCCAAATTTTACCCTTAGATTCCTTGATTTGTTACCTATCATCTAGATCATATGCATAGCTAACCAATTTAGTAGTTTTTGTTTGTTTTATGAATTTAGGTTTGCTGCAAAAGATTCAGAAGGCCATGAAGGTTTTGTGCTTGCACCTTATCTCCTACAGGATCCCTCAGGAGACTTCAGTGTACACTTAAGAATTATTAGAGTTTTTATTCCATTGTCAGTGGGTGTGGTCGTTCAAGAAAAAAGTTATAGTTCTCGTTGGCAAGTGATGTTACAGGTTGCACCTTCATGGTCCATACACTAGGTTCACTGTCATCTAAATGTTGGGTGTACTGATCACTAAAGATCGAATTCTCCCAAGTTATATCCAAATGGCCGAAACTCATGCTCATGGTTTGTATAGAACACAAGTTTGTAAATCAAGAGTGTTCAAGTGAATCATGTGGTTTGCATTTTAATTTTGGATTTACGGAGGTCGTAGTGGCAAAACGTGGAATATCATGCTTGATTAATTAAACATATTGGTAGAACATCTTCCATACATTTAGTTTGAAAGTGGGATGTGTAACACCCCAAATTTATTTGAATATTTATTTAATTTATTTAAATATGAATATTCGTATTTTTGGTGATTTTCGGTGGTTGGTGTGAAATATTGAGAATTATGAATTTTGGGTTATTTATTTAACTAATAGTATACAATATGAATATATTGGTATCATTATTAATTTTAATAAATATAAGTTAATTAAGGACAAATTGGACAATTAAGGAGGAGTTAGTGAGGGTAATATTGGAAAGCCCAATTTATAGGCCCAAAGTTAGGTTTAACAAAAAGGAATTTTTGAGGGAATTAGGATTCATTCTTGTTAGACCGTGAAAAGAGAAGAAATATAGGCCAGAGCTCTGAGGAAGAGGATTGAGGCAAAAGGTTTGCGAGGTTCCCACGAATCAAGGAGAAAGGTTTAGAGTCAGCAGTTAAGGTATGGGGAGTATTGCATTCATTGTTTTCAATATGTGATTTCAATGTATTTAAAGTCGATTTAAGGGTTTAAGAGTTTTTAGAAGGTTTTGTGAACATTTGTATTATTGTTGTCTTTCTAAGGTGTAAGAGTCTTAAGAGTTTTGAATTGATGGCCTTAGATTCGAGGCTGATTTGGGTTAAAGGAAATTAGGCATTCATGGCCAAAGATCTTATTTGACATTTGTTTAACCCTGTAGAGTAAAGCAATTTATGAGAACCCTGTGAATGTGGGTAATTGTAATGGTTTAATTGTATTAAAATTGTAGACTTACTTGAATTAATTATAATATTGGATGAGCTATAATTTTCTGAGAGTTTAGGTTTTTACGGAATCGAAATTGGAGATCCGGAAGGTCTCCAACGGTGAAAAACGCATAAATTATACACATTGTTTGTCATGACTGTTCCTGTTTTCGCTCGAAATTGTTTTGGACGTAACTTTTGATCCCTAAATCCGTTTTGTCCCCTGTTCGAAGTGTTGGAAAGCTAATGAACAGAGCTATAACATAGTATAAATAATATTATTGATCGTCTAATATTTTCATGAGATTAATACATGATTGTATAATGAGTTTCTATGAGTAATGATGATGAGTTATGATATTTCCTTAAGTTTTGGTGATTCTATGATGACATGATTTATGATGATGATGATTTTGATGAATAATGATGCACCTATGATGTTATTATGAGGATGATTATTGACGTGTGCATCATGCATTCATGTACATCCGGACTTCGGTTCAGGACCTTGATTTCTTTGGCTTCAATCCTATTGTGCAGATGTGAAGTATTTTAATGTGCTCCGATTCTCGAGTAGAAACAAACCTATTGATGGGGATCTATGGAGGATTAATAGCCCAGTGTCTATCAAGCTGTGATGATTGGTACCACATGCATGAGTATTGTTGCATTTGCATTTATGAGATAATTTGGTGTAATTTATGATATTATAACCTTTGATGTTCCTTGATGACCCTATGAGGCAATCTTGAGTAATTTATGATATTATGACCTTTAGTGTTCCTTGATGACCCTATGAGGCAATCTTGAGTAATTTATGATATTATGACCGTTGATGTTCCTTGATGATCCTATGAGGCAATCTTGAGTAATTTATGATGTTGTGGCGTTGATGTTCCTTAATGAATATGATGATGCATAATATGAAAATGAAGTTGTTTTATATATTGATTCTTATATTGATTATTATGAATCGTTTACTCACCCGCCTATTTGAATGTTTCCTCCACGTGGATAACGTGTAGATGACCAGGTTTAGCCGTGGATGCCAATTAATTGTGATTGTCCGGAAGTTTTTCCTGATGAGATAAGTGATTTACCACCGGGACGTGAATTGGAGTTTACGATCGACTTAGTTTCTGGAAATAGTCCGACAATGGTGGTTCCATATCGTATTTCTACATCGGAATCGAAGAAGTTGAAGAGTCAACTTAAATATCCTCTTGAAAAGAGATTCATGTGTCCGAGTGTGTCACCATGGGGTGCATCAATTTTATTTGGTAAGAAGAAAGAAGGTTCTATGAGGATTTGTGTGGATTATAGACAATTGAACAAGGTGACTATCAAGAATAAGTATTCACTTCCAAGGATTGATGATTTGATGGATCAGTTAGTTGTTGCAAATATGTTCAGTAAGATAGATTTGAGATCTAGGTATCATCAGATTCGTGTGGAGGATGAAGATATTCAGAAGTCCACTGTTAGAGCGAGGTATGGACAATATGGGTATTCTGTGATTCCATTTGGTGTGACTAATGCACCATGTGTATTTGTGGAGTATATGAATAGGATTTTTCATCCTTATTTGGATAAGTTGGTGGTTGTGTTCATTGATAATATTTTGATATATTCGAAGAGTGAAGAGGATCATGTTGAGCATCAGAAAGTTATGTTATCAGTGTTGAAAGAGAATCAGTTTTGTGCGAAACTGTCAAAGTGTGGGTTTTGGTTGAAGGAAGTGATGTTGCACCCTAAAATTTGCCCAACCTTATTTACTTGGTTTATGTTTCAATGTCATTAGCATTTGCATATAGAGTCATGTACATAGACTAATCATCTGCATAGCATAAGCATAGCAAGTCATTCAACAGGGGACCAACCATTATTCTCATCTCTAGAGGCCTATCAAGAGGTTATTATCTCAATTCAATCTCATTCAAGTCATCAGGAAAGAATTTGAAAGCAAAGAGTTCAGCAGATCAAGCCTTGAGTCCATCTCCTAGCTGAGGGTATCTGAGGGTCAACAAGAGGGTTGTGAGCTGTGAGTTGAAGGCATGGAGAGTATCTAGACATTATGAGAGACTTAGAAAGTCATTTGGAGAAGGAGACAAGTCATTGGTGTGATCACAAATATTGCAGTTGAAGACAGTCAACTAGGGTTTCATCTGGGTCAACCCTAGGTCAACCCTAGGTCAATTGACTGATTTAAGGGGCATTCAAGTCTAGTGGAGAGATGTGGGGTTCATCATTGGACATATAAAGAAGGATATGGAGATATGCCAAGAAGAATTCAAGAGAAATCAAGGAGAAGAGGAGGTTCTAAATTAGGGTTTCTAGGTAAAATTCCCTAGTTTAGGTCAAACTTCCAAGCAAAATAAGTCAAAATGCAAGCTTCAAATGGATCCTTGGCCAACATGAAACTTGTAGAGGATCTCAAGACCTTTAATTTGAGTGGTGGAAGACATCAAGGAGATTTATAGAACTCAAGTTATGGTCCTTGCAAGTTACAGGTCATCTGAGGTATCTGAAATTTTGTCTGTGAAAGTGACTTGACTTCCAAGCTAGTTTCACCCCTCAAGGAGATTTCAAATGAATTTCTGGTCAACATAAGAATTGTTCCTCATTGTCTTAGCTTTCTAGAATGGTATAGCATGCCCTCATATGATGTGTGGAACTCAACTTATGGTCTTGGCAAGCAAAGGGTATTTTGGGCATTTGTGAATTACAGGTCATTTTAACCTATGTCCAAAACTCATACAAGGAGGCCTCAAATGGAAAAACTTACAACATCAAACTTGCTCCAAATGACATTTTGAGTCTAGAAAGAAGGTCACAAATTGTTGGAAAAGCTCATGACATGAAGTTGCATGATTGGTCAAAATTTGAACTAAAATGGCTTATAACTTAAAGAAAGTCAAAGTGAAAAATGGTTTGAGAGATTTATAAGTCCAAATGGAGACTTCCAATATATGATTTTGGGTCCAAAAGACATTCTAGAGACAATGGTTCAAACACTTTATTGAGTTTAGAAGGAAAAAGAAAAGTTATTCATGGTTACTTGCATTTGAAGAAACATAACCAAAATGGATCAAAGTTGGAAGGCAAGGGAAGTTGTGAGATGGATCTAGAAGTGTCCATTGAGCCCTATATATTCATGAAATGAAGATTGATCAAGGGTTGGATTCATTTTTCACCAAAATCTCACAAATTCTCTCCATTCTTTCTCATTGCATTTTCACTCCAATTTCTCAAATTCTTCACCAATCATCATCAAAATCAATTTCATCATACTGATTCATCATCATGGCATAGAATTCAATCAAGATCCTAGTGGTTAGAGCTCAATTTCGTGCACTTTCATCAAGAACACACAAGCTGCAAATTCAGTTGGAACTCAAGATCCAGTGCAAGACTCCTCAAAGTGTTGCATACAGAATCAAGTAGTGCAATTGTAGATCAAGATCCAAGCCTCAAAAGCCTCAGATCCACGAGTTCCATCAGCATCTCCAAGATTTTACATCAGGTGCAATTTCTCTGCCACAGCTTGATATAGTTAGTTTAGCATAGTTTTATTAGTTTAGATGTGATGTAGGATGTTAGTGGAGCAATTAGGATGAATTTGGTGATGTTTAGTGATAGTTTGTGACAGGTTGTTAGAACTGTTAGGATGTAGAACTCATAGCATAGTGCATTATAACTTTAGTTTGTTAGTTTAGAATGATCACCATTAAGTATAGATTAGATTAGTATAGGTTTGATTGAGAATTATGCTGATGAGTTGCAGAGCATTTTCATGGTGGCCAAAGATTATTTTTCTCGGGTTGAGTGATTTGTTGGGTTTCAAAACAATCTATGACCATAGACGTATAGAGGGAGAGATTTAGAGTATTTTTCATGTTTATATCGTGGCGTTTCATGGGCTGTGGAGAGAGAACCGAGAGCTTGAACTTGGACGTTCATGGCATGCGCGTGAGGGTTTCAGAAACCCTAGATGAATCAAGGTAGGAGATGAAATCGTGGCTGTCCATTTCATGTTGGACCTTTGACCTCAGAGCCCATCGTGTGGCTGAGGTTTAATTCTGATTTTGGAGGGAGTGAATAGGTGCCCTAAACGCACCGTTTCATTTAATGAAACGGGCGGGCCTAAGTGCGTTTTGCTAATCCCACCACCCCAGCTTTGAGCCCATTATGTTTTGAACGTGATTTCATTCCTATTCTCACCCCCTGCTTGTTTTTTTTTATTTCCAATATTGCTGACTTGTTCTGGGCTTAGTCAGAATGCTTTTCACACCCCCGTCTGCCTGGCCCATCCAAATATCAACTGAGCGCGTTTGCTGAATAAACCCCCCCTCCACTTCATTTCATTATATTCTTTTATTTTCTTTAATTTTTCATTCATTTTAAAAAATTCATAATAAATAGATAAAAAATCATTTTTCATTCATTCTTTTTACATCATTTTCATTAGAATGTCTAGAAAATTGTCATTAAATAAAATTGCATTTTTATTTTTATTTGATATTTTTCCCATATTTTCTAAATAAATGACACTTTAAATAGTTCCATTTCATGCATGATTTTATGAATTTTTGTTCTATTAGATGCTTTAATATTTTTTGTTCATTCTTTTTAGGTTGTTTAGATGAGATATTGAACTTGTAGAAACAATTTAATTCCCATTTTTAGAGATTAATTTTAGGTGCTTAATGTAGGCTTGAACAACATGAACAAATTAGGGTTTTTAGGTGATGACTTAGGAAGTTTGATTCTTTCCCTTAGGACTTAGGATTTAACTAGATTAGTTATGGGACTATAGGGGCTATGGGTAGTTATTAGATCCCTTAGAGAAAAGTCAGGATTCCCCTACTGCTATTAATGCTCTGTGTATGTCTGATTGACTGGTGTGGTGTGCCCTCTGGGGATTATTGCTTGCTTGTTTGGGTATTGGGATTGTCTGGGGACTTGGGAGAGCTGAAGACTTGAGGTGATGAAGACCATTGGAGATCCAGAGATTGAAGATCAACTGCCAGAGTTGGAGAGGAGGTTCTTGCTAGCAGCTGCTGAGGAGACTAGGGTTTAGGAGCTAGGCAGAGCTCTAGATTAGAAAGCTTGTTTCTCAAACATGGAATGCCTTGGCTGCATCCATCCTTTCTCTATGATTCAAAGTCTCTTTCAAATATCCACCTCCTTCCTTTGGAAGGATCAGTGAATATATTTGGAAGATAGAACTTTTGAGAGGAAACTTTATGTTTAATGTTAACAGTTGATGAACCACCCTTGGTAGGTAATTAACTGTCTAACATTCATTCACTTCACTCTTGTGACTGATTCCTCATCCTGGAGGTTTGGACTTGAAGAAAAGCCATTGCAGATAGAAGACAGATGATCAAAGCCCTTGCCTGAAGGTCATGAAGATGGAGATTGATGCTTGTTGAAGCCTGTAGCTGATTGGAGATTACTTGAAGCCAGATGTTGATTCAGAGCTGCTGATGCTGTTTCTTTTTGCTGTTGTATTTCATTTCTGATGTATTGATTGGTTTTCCGGACTGTATTGTTTGCTGTTTACCCTGTTGGGTTGAAAGTGAAGCCTGTTCACTTTCGCCTATTGTTTTCTAGGTTCGAGGTTGAGTGGGACTCCCTTGCCTCGCTTGTGCTGTTGCATCCATGCATTTTACTGTTTTACTGTATTATATCTGGTATTGTTTCTGTTTCTGCCTATCCCGTAGGATCTCTGTTTCTCTCTGTGCAAGAGAGGAGCATGATAGACACTAGGTCTTAACCCATGCATGATAACATTAGGTTAGCTTGATTCCCTTCGCAACCGTAGGTTAGAGTTCTGTCTCTTTCTTTCTCAAAACAAACAGAAAAACACATAAAGATTTCAAACACAATAAAAGACACTTCTTCCGTAAAAGAATGTAAACTCATCAAAGTGTCATTTTTGTCCGCCGGGACTGTTAATCAGAAAAACCTTTTTCAGAAGGAATAAAATCAACCAAGGCAAACTTGTGTCTTCCGTGGCCCGAACTACGTTTGCTCTGATCTTTCATGCCGTGTGAAAGTACGTAGGCATAGGATGCGATATCCTAGCGAGCAACCTTCCCCTCCTTTCCCGTAGGTAGGCGAACTACGTTGACTCTGATTTCTCGTTCCAGGCGGGAATACGTAGGCATAAAGTGCGATACTTTGCCGAGTCATTTTTATTTTCATTTTATTTTCTTTTTAACCCTTGACCTATAGTTTAGATAGAATAACAATCCATACCCGAAAACAAGCGTGGATCCCGTCGAGTACGACGGACGTGAGGGGTGCTAATACCTTCCCCTTGCGTAACCGACTCCCGAATCCAGGTTTTGGTTGCGATGACCATACCTTTCCCGTGTTGTGCGAGGTTTACTCTGAGTGTTTCCTTTCCCTCCCGTGGGATAAATAACGCACGGTGGCGACTCTTCTGTTCAGCCGGCGCCGATTTTCGCAGTAGCGACAGCTGGCGACTCTGCTGGGGATCCAACGTCCCCTGGCTGCTAAGGACTGCGATGGTTCTTATGCATTTGGGATCCAACGTCCCTTAAGAGAGTCAATCCTAGCGCTTGTTTTCCCGTCGAGGATTTTGTATGGAGTTATTGTATATTTCTAACCTTGTATTTTCAGCTTTGTATATGGATTATTATTGCTGTATTTGGGGTGTGACGGGTGTTCTGATATTGAGAGATAAGCCGGACCTGGGCTTGAGTGCACCTAGAATTAGCGTAGAAAGTAGTGGGCGCGTGCCGGCTTTGCTTGCATTAGTGTCTCATGAAATCTACACTCGGACGAGGTTCTTCTGGTTGGCTTCTTTTTCTACCCTTTGGGTCGAAGGGGTTGTTGGTCAGCTGAATTGTCGACTCCGGGAACCGATCATTTGGAAGTTGGCTGAGTGAGGCCTCTTCAGGATTTGATGATGCCACTCCTTCTGGGAATCGTATCATCAACCCTGAAAGTCTGTGACGCCGACGACCGCATAGGATGCCGTACCATTGCCAGTTATAGGGCCACCCACCTGTGAGGGGATTTGGGGTTATGCAGGTAACCAGACTTCCAGATACCGGTTATTTCTTGATCAGAGATCCTGGGTATTCATGGAGAGTTATGAGGTCTGTCAGAGACCATTTGGAGATGTGTTCTGAGGTCTGTCAGAGACCAATTGGAGATATGATTTGAGGTCTACCAGAGACCAGTTGGAGTTATGGTTTGGGGTCTGTCAGAGACCAGTATTGGAGCTTTGTTTTAGGTCTATCTGAGACCAGGGTTTGATGACTTCTGGGTGGTCTATCTGAGACCTTTCTTGATTGGGTTCAGGCTATTCAGCTGAAGCTTTGGCCCCTGTTGCATGTTACTTGCATTGCATTGCCTGCATCTCCATTACCATTTGCATTTCACTAACGTGTGTCTGTGCTGCAGGTGCATTTGCATTTCCCTAGTTCTAGTGCCCAGACTTCTGAGTGTTGATTATGGCTAGTTTGAGGAAAACAGTTGCGTATAAGCTGCCTTCACCTGACATTACTTCTTTGCTTGGTCTGATATCTCTTGCCGATGAGGAGGTTAGGAGAAGCTTCAGAATGAGCCATGGGAGATTACTGAGATTAGTCTGTAAGCCCACTACTGATGAGATGAACGGGCTATACACCTTGATGCAGTTCTATGACCCCGCATTGAGATGCTTTACTTTTGCTGACTTCATTCTAGGACCTACCATTGAGGAGTATGTGGAGTTTACTGAGCTTCCCGTGCAGAACAAGGTTCCCTTTATTCACTCTGCTGCTGAGCCCAGGCTGGAGGACTTAGCCAAAGCCTTGCATATGGACGCTGCAGAACTGTTATTGACTTCTTGGCTTGGGGTTTCAGGTTTCTCTCTTGATTTCTTAGTTGTCAAAGCTCGAGAGTACGCTAAGAACGGTTGTTGGGTGGTTTTCAATGCTATTCTGGCTCTATGCATTTATGGAATCGTGCTGTTTCCTAACTTGCCCAACTTTGTGGATTTGGATGCTTTCTATCTGTTTGCTGCAGGCAACCCCGTGCCAACTTTGATCGGAGACTTCTACCACTCATTGCACTACAAGAATGAGAACCGAAGAGGGAAAGTTGTTTACTGTTGTGCTCCTCTGTTGAATATGTGGTTCAAAAGTCATCTCCCCATGAAGGGACCATTTGCAGACAGTGTAACCTCAGCCAGTTGGTCAGAGCGCCTGATGAGGCTATCGTCCGAAGACATTGTGTGGTTTGATCGAGACCTGTTGGGATCTGAGCTCATCTTCAGTTGTTCTGGGTACCCTAATGTACCGCTGATAGGAAGGAAAGGGTGTATCAATTACAACCCTTCTCTATTCATTCGTCAGTTCGGATATGCACTGAAGAATCCACCTCAGGAGGAAGAAGTACAGGAATCTCTGTACTTCACTGGAGATGTGAAGGGGGAGTTATTAGCCAAGCTGCAGCATGCCTGGACGCGTATTAACCGCAAGGGGAAGCCATTGTTAGGAAAGAATGACTGCCAGGCCTATGCACCTTATAGAGTTTGGATTCAGGAGAGGGCTAGTCAGTTGAGGATGCCGTTTCCAGATGCACCAATTCTTGTTCCCGTTCCGGCAGAAGAGCCAACTACTGTTTCTAGAGAAGTCTACGAGCAAATTGTGAGAGAAAAAGAAGCCTTGATGAATATCAACGAAGGGTTAGAGCAGGAGCTAGCTCAGATACGCAGTGAGAAAAACAAGGCCGTATATGCGTTCCAACAACAGATCGAGCTAATAAACAGACTAGGGGCTGAGTTGACTGAGGAAAAGAAAAAGCGTGAACGTCTGGGGCAAGAGTTCAGAAGCTCCCATGACATGCTTGAATCCAAGAAGAAGGCGCTCGACGCAGCACACCGAGAAATCTCTTCTTGCAATAAGACTTGGAATGCTACGCTCACCAATAACAAGAAGAGGGAAGATAAGTTGAAACAGCAAATCTCTGACCTCGAAGAGAAGTTGAAGTCTAGCATCAAGAAGTGTGAGGAGGAAGTGATGACCCGGTATAGTGTCCAGCATGCACTGAACAAGGCAATCAAATCCAGAGATGAAGCAGTGTCTCAGAAGCGAAAGTTAGAAGATTGCTTCGGAGAAGCAACATGGGAAGAAACTGCTGAAGACGTACGCCGTGTCCTTAAGAGGAGAAACCAGCTTGTTGAAGGGCTGCTTGATCGACCAAGCCATCCGGAGACCAAGAAGTTGATAGAGGAGTACCAGACTTTTGGGAGGATTTGATCATTTCATGTAGTAACTTGTATGCTTTATTTGCATAGTGCTGACCATCACCAGGATTGTTGGTTGAGGTCATGCCTTCTTTGTACTCTCAGTGATATTGTACCCTGGGTTTATTGATTCTCCCTGCAATATATGAGGCTTTCTATGATTCAGCTCCGATATTCCTATTGTCAGCACTATCACTGCACCGACACCTTCGCACTAGAACTGGGGGAATGAACTTCCCTAATGCACAGACACATTGCATTGCATTCATATTCATATTGCATTACAGGTAATCTTTGAATGGTGTCTTATTTCCTGCTCTGTATCAGGTACTTATCAGGATTGCAGATCAGCATCCGCACCGCTATTCTACACGCTCCAATTGTCGAAAAATCATGGACCAAATGCAGAACGAGATGCAGGATGTGCGCGAGAAGCTCGCCCTCTTCATGCAGACCATGGAAGCTATAGCAAAAGGGCAGGAGAATTTGCAGGCCATGGTCCAGCCTCTGTTGGCCCGAAGCGCTGGTCATGGTAATGAAGATCACCAGTCTGTCCGGGTTGATACTGCTCATGGAGACGGTACTCCCACGCCAGTGGCGCCGCCGGTGATCAATACACCTGCTGCTAATGTCAACAACGCTACCGCTGCTGTGAATGGTAACGTCGGAGTGGGGAATGAGACGGCTGTCCATAACGTTGGGCTGGGGGATGTCAATTTGGGAGATAATCTCGGAGGCAATGGCTTTGTCAATAATGGGTTTGGATTCAACGATCAGGGATTCGATACCACTGGGAAGTATGGCTTTAATGCTCAAGGCTTTGGGCAAGATGGTTATGGTATGGTCAATCAGGGTTACGGAGGCTTTGGAAACGGAAACGGTACTGGATTTATGGCTTTTGGTCCTGCTGGAGGTGGTCAAGGGTACGGCAACAGAGGCCGAGGTCCGGGGATGAATCAGATCAGAGCTGGACGTAATAATGGATATGATGGGTACGGAGCTGGAAACGGCATGTGGCAAGAAGATCAGCAGGAGGACGCCTTCTCCGGAGGAGGTTTTGAAGGGCCGATGGATGACTCCCAAAAGATTAGAATGCTGGAAGAGCAGATGAAGGGAGTCTTAAATCAAAGTGCTGTGGGATTGGACATGGCAACAATGGGCTTGGTACCTGGCTTGAGGGTGCCAATTAAATTCAAAGCTCCTGCGTTCGATAAGTATAAAGGAGACACATGTCCGAAAGTGCATGTACGAGCTTATTACAGAAAGATGTCTGCATACTCAACTGATGAAAGAATGCTAATGCATTTCTTTCAGGATAGCCTATCGGGCCCTTCCCTAGAGTGGTACATGGGGTTGGAGCCAACTGATATCAAGACGTGGAAGCAATTAGCAGAGGCATTTGTAGCCCATTACAAGTATAACAGCGACCTGGCGCCCAATCGGGTCCAGTTGGCCGGGCTTTCGCAGAAGAAGGGGGAGAGTTTTAAAGAGTACGCGCAAAGGTGGCGCGATATGGCTGCCAGGGTCCGTCCTCCTGTAGAAGATAAGGAAATGAATGATATGTTTGTTGGCACGTTCACAGGGCTGTTTCATGATATGCTGTTTCATACGTCTCTGGCTAGTTTTTCAGACCTGATTCTGATGGGGGAAAAGATTGAACGTAACATTAAGCAAGGAAAGTTCCAAGTCGAGGAATCAACTGCATCTGGCAGTAATAGGAAAGCTTATGGTGGGCGCCGTCAGGGCGAAGCCAGCGCAGTATTTGGAGGCCGAGGCCGAGGCCGAGGCAGGGGACGAAATCAATATCGTCAGCCGCAGCAGGTGTCGAGTGTTACTATCCCATATCAACAACAACCACTCCAGCAACAACAACCGGTTCAGCAGCAGCCAATGCCACAGCAGCAGCAGCTGCAGCAAGCGGCACAGCAGGCTCAACGAAGATTCCAGGGTAGTAAACCGAGAAGAGTGTTTGAGAAACCTCCCTCAACCTATGCCGATTTATTGCAGACATTGTTGGGATTGAATCTAGTAGAGAAAAGAACTCTGGCGCCGATAACGGGAGCTCCCCCGTTCGGCTACGATGCAAATAGACACTGCGAGTTTCATTCTGGAGCCCCGGGTCACGATATAGAAGGTTGTCATGCTTTTAAGCACGTTGTGCAGGATCTCTTAGACAACAAGACTATCAACTTCGGAACGGCAGGTCCGAATATAGTCCAGAAACCCATGCCTAATCACGGGGCGAACGCCGTTCTGACTGAGGAAGGCCTGAATCTTATTATGAATGTTGAAGATTTAAAGACGCCGCTGAGCGAGATAAAGAGCCGACTGTTACAAGGAGGTGTCTACCCAGGATGTAACGAGTATTGCTTAGATTGTTGGACCCTAGCTGGGGGGTGTGAGGATTTGAAGAAAGGCATTCAGGCTTTAATTGATGAGGGCATATTGCAGTTTGATCGAGCGGCAACTGACGAGCCTGCAGGGGCAGTAGTGGATAATCGGAGTGATGTGGCCACGGTAACGATTCCTCGGAAGACGATCACTATTGCAGCACCAGCTCAGCGACCACCGATCACCATAACTAAGGCCGGGCCAATCCCGTACAAGAACACGAAAGCAGTCCCATGGTCATATGGGTTAGAGGTGTATTGTGATGGGATAAAGATCGATGTTAACAAACAGCCAGTGGAGATTGTGGATAATGTTGTTGGCTCAGGAGGCATGACAAGGAGTGGCAGGATCTTTATATCTCCTGAAGTGGAAGCTGAAAGACTAGCGAAAGGAAAAGGGAAAGTGGTTGAAAATGTTCCGGTACAAGCAAGTGGAAAAGAAGAAGCATCGAAGGATGTGGAAGAATTCATGCGCTTAATTCGAAAAAGTGATTATAAGATTGTGGAGCATCTGCAGCAGACACCGTCCAAAATATCCATCTTGTCATTGCTGCTGTGTTCGGAAGCTCACAGAAATGCTTTGCTGAAAGTCCTGGATACTTCTTTTGTACCCCAAGATGTCTCCGTAAATCAGCTAGAAGGAGTATTGGCACATGTGAATGCAGGCCACAGTCTGGGTTTTACCGATTTTGACTTGACTCCGAAAGGGAGAGATCATAATATGGCATTACACATATCGGTTGAGTGTAGAGGATCAGTAATGTCGCACGTATTGGTTGACACCGGGTCATCTCTGAATGTGTTACCCAAGAAGGCGATGATGAAGCTGGATGTTCGAGGGATTTTGTGTACACCCAGTGATTTGGTAGTCAGAGCATTTGACGGCACGCGGAGAACAGTCTTCGGATCGATTACCTTGCCTCTGCAAGTGGGGCCGGAAGTGTTTGCAACGGAGTTTTATATCATGGATATACAGCCTGTGTATAGCTGCTTGCTTGGAAGACCCTGGATTCATGGGGCAGGGGCCGTCACGTCTACCCTGCATCAGAAGTTAAAATATATGGTCGGAGACAGTGTGGTCACCGTGTGCGGAGAAGAAGACATCCTGGTCAGTCATCTATCGTCGTTTAAATATGTGGAAGTCGACGGAGAGATCCACGAGACACCATGCTAGGCATTCGAAGGTTTGCGCATCAAGGACAAGAGTCCCGGGCCGAGCAAAGTGCCAGAGATAGCTGTCTCATCGTATAAAGAAGCTCAAGCTCTAGTGGAAGCAGGAGAAGCCAAGGGCTGGGGCAAAGTGCTGGACATTCCTGTGAAGATGGACCGGTTCGGACTGGGGTACCGACCGTCGTCATCAACTCCTTCCGTGGGGGCCCCCCGTTTCAGAAAGCCAATTACCATCTCTGCCAGTGGAGTATGTCATGAGACTGTCAATGCTGCTTCAGAGTCTGATGAAGGAGACAGCGACTGTGATATGGATGCCTGGATTCAGCCAAGCACGCCAGGACAAGGACTGTGCAACTGGTCTATTCAGGAGCTTGTTCCTGTGACTTTTAAACAGTAATGCTTTGCTTTATTAATTGTTGAATAATCTGATGTCTTGCCCGGGGCATCAGGATTTGCTTAGGGCTGTGTTGTTATAAACATTGCGTGTTAATCATTAAATAAATGGCGTTTTTTCATGTGCAAATACCGTAATCCCTGTCTTTCTTGTTTTGTACTTTTCAATAAAATGGTAACGTGGTTATTCGCTTTATACGCATTTTGAAGCACTTAACCATTCCTTTCGCAGGATAACATTTTCAGATGACATCCTTGAACCACCTATGACTCGTCCCGACTTTGAGCACCCGGTGTTTCAGGCTGAAGAAGAGGTTGTCGAAGATAGCGACGTTCCTGAAGAACTGTCTTGGTTAGTAAAGCAAGAGGAAAGAGCCATTCTGCCTCACGACGAGGTCATCGAAATTATCAATTTGGGGTCGGAAGGGGTTGAGAAAAATATTCGTATCGGAGCCGCACTGCAGAGCGATATCAAGCGAAGACTGGTTGAAATGCTCCAAGAGTATAGTGATGTATTCGCTTGGTCGTATGGGGATATGCCAGGGCTCGATACAGATATGGTCGTGAATCGCCTGCCACTGAAAGAAGATTGCCCGCCGGTCAAACAAAAGCTTCGCAGAACTCGACCAGATATGGCAATGAAGATCAAAGAGGAGGTTCAGAAACAGTGGGACGCTGGTTTCCTGGCTGTGACAAAGTATCCTTCATGGGTTGCCAACATCGTACCAGTGCCAAAGAAAGATGGCAAGGTTCGAATGTGCGTGGATTATAGAGATTTGAATAAAGCAAGCCCAAAAGACGATTTTCCACTTCCTCACATTGACGTGTTAGTTGATAATACTGCTCAATACTCCGTATTCTCCTTCATGGATGGTTTTTCAGGCTACAATCAAATTAAAATGGCGCCAGAGGATATGGAGAAGACTACTTTCATAACGCCTTGGGGAACATTTTGCTACAAAGTGATGCCCTTTGGTTTGAAAAATGCTGGGGCAACATATCAGCGTGCGATGACGACTCTTTTCCATGACATGATGCATAAAGAGATCGAAGTTTATGTTGACGATATGATTGCCAAATCCCAGACGGAGGAAGAGCATCTGGTGAATCTGCTGAAGTTGTTTAAAAGACTTAGGAAGTTCAGGCTGAGGCTGAACCCTAATAAATGCACCTTCGGGGTGAGATCGGGTAAACTGCTGGGGTTTATCGTAAGCGAAAGAGGAATAGAGGTCGATCCTGCTAAAATAAAAGCGATTCAAGAAATGCCGACGCCTAAAACAGAGAAAGAGGTGCGCGGGTTTTTAGGGAGGTTGAACTACATCGCTCGGTTCATATCTCATCTAACGGCCACGTGTGAACCATTATTCAAGTTGCTAAAGAAAGATCAAGCTGTGACGTGGAACGAAAATTGTCAAAAGGCGTTCGATAAAATAAAGAAGTATCTGCAGGAGCCTCCTATTTTGATACCCCCGGTGGCAGGGAGACCCTTGATCATGTATTTGACGGTTCTTGAGGGAAGCATGGGTTGTGTTCTCGGTCAACACGACGAGACAGGGAGAAAAGAGCATGCGATCTATTACCTGAGTAAGAAATTTACAGACTGTGAATCTCGATACTCAATGCTGGAGAAAACTTGTTGCGCGCTAGCCTGGGCCGCCAAGCGTTTGAGGCAGTACATGCTGAATCATACAACCATGCTCATCTCGAAGATGGATCCTATCAAATATGTATTTGAAAAGCAGGCGTTGTCAGGTAGAATTGCCCGTTGGCAGATGGTCTTGACTGAATACGACATTCAATACGTCTCGCAAAAGGCTATAAAGGGGAGTGTGCTGTCTGAGTAGCTGGCGGAGCAGCCTATTGAAGAATACCAATCGATGAGGTTTGATTTTCCTGACGAGGATATCATGTACCTAAAGATGAAGGATTGTGAAGAGCCGTTGCCAGACGAGGGACCAGAGTTGGGTTCCAAATGGAAGATGATATTTGACGGAGCTGTGAATGCTTACGGTAGCGGAATAGGGGCAATCATCACGACGCCACACGGGTCGCACATCCCGTTTACTGCTCGATTGACCTTTGCCGTTACCAACAATGAGGCCGAATACGAAGCTTGTATAATGGGGCTTGAAGAAGCCATTGATTTGCGAATCAAACATCTGGACGTATACGGAGACTCAGCTTTGGTAGTGAATCAGATAAAAGGGGAATGGGAGACACGGCAGCCTAATTTGATACATTACATGAATTATGCAAGGAGATTGTTGCCTTTCTTCGACAAGGTTGAATTGCATCACGTACCGCGGGCAGAGAATCAAATGGCTGACGCCCTTGCCACTTTGTCTTCCATGTACAAGGTCAACTTCTGGAACGAAGCTCCCCAAATTACTATCTCTCGGTTGGACAGGCCAGCTTATGTATTTGCTATTGATGAAGCATCTGATGACAAACCGTGGTATTTCGATATCCTTAATTTCCTGAAGAATAAAGAGTATCCGGCTGGGGCATCCAGTCAGGATCAGAAGACTCTCAGGAGATTAGCGGGTAATTTCTACTTGAATCCAGATGGCGTCTTGTACAGAAGAAACCACGATTTGGTGTTGTTGCATTGTGTAGACGAGAAAGAGGCAAAGCTTCTCATGGAGGAAATTCACGAAGGTACCTTTGGTACGCATGCTGGTGGGCACGCTATGACGAGAAAGCTGCTGAGGGCAGGTTACTTTTGGCTGACGATGGAAACTGATTGTTTCAAGTTCGCGAGGAAGTGCCACAAGTGCCAAATCTATGCTGACAAGATACACGTGCCTCCGAGTCCTCTAAATGTGATGTCATCTCCATGGCCATTCTCGATGTGGGGAATCGATATGATTGGAAAGATCGAGCCGACAGCTTCTAACGGGCATCGGTTCATCCTAGTAGCAATCGATTATTTCACCAAGTGGGTGGAAGCGGCGTCTTACGCGAATGTAACGAAGCAAGTGGTGGCTAGATTCATCAAAAGAGATATCATTTGCCGATATGGGATCCCCGAGCGGATAATCACGGATAATGGTTCAAATCTGAACAACAAAATGATGAAGGAGCTCTGTCAGAATTTCAAGATCGAACATCACAACTCCTCCCCCTACCGACCCAAGATGAATGGCGCTGTTGAGGCGGCCAATAAGAATATCAAGAAAATTGTTCAGAAAATGGTGGTGACCTATAAGGATTGGCATGAAATGCTACCTTTTGCTTTGCACGGTTATCGTACGACGGTACGCACATCAACCGGGGCAACTCCGTTCTCGTTGGTATACGGAATGGAAGCGGTATTACCATTGGAAGTTGAGATCCCTTCTCTGAGGGTATTGCGAGACGTTCAGCTGGACGAGGCAGAATGGGTAACGAACAGATTGAATCAACTGAGCTTGATGGACGAGAAGAGGCTAGCTTCCCTAGCATATGGTCGTTTGTACCAGAGCCGAATGAAGAAAGCGTACGACAAGAAGATACATCCGCGAAGCTTTCAGACGGGCGACCTTGTGCTGAAAAGGATTCTCCCGCCGCAAGCAGATCACAGGGGCAAGTGGACCCCCAACTACGAAGGGCCATACGTTGTCAGAAAAGTCTTTTCAGGAGGAGCTTTGTTGTTGTCCACCATGGACGGAGAAGACTTCACGTCACCTGTGAATTCGGACGCAGTTAAAAAATACTTTGCTTAAAATTGACCCGCTGGACAGAAAAAGAGAGTCCAGGCAAAAATGGGGCATCCTGGCGAACCAAAAACAGAATGAAAGGTTCGGGCAAAAGTTAGGGATAAAATTGAAAAATGTACACCCGCGAAGTTGAAAACCTACACTGGGCGGCTTCGGCAAAAAAGGGTATCCCGGTGAACTGAAAACCCGTAAAGGGCGGTTCACGCAAAAGTTAGGGATTTGAAAAGCAAATGACTGCGGTCCGAATTCAATGAGCATCAATGCGGGAGAATACATTTGAGGAGTCAGTTATCGGACACAATCTCTTTAGAAGTGGGGATACCGGGAAAGCATTAGAGTCGGGCGAGTCATGGGAGGATCCGTTCGTGGTGTTCATCTGCATTCCGTTGCCGACAAGTGTACAAAATTTAATTTGTCAAAATATTCATGCTTCTTGTGCATACTTGTATATTTGCTTTGCGTAGCTTCCTCTTTTCAGGAGTTACATCCCGTGTACAAAAACTCCGCCCATTCAGGGGCCCGATCAATAAAATATGTTATTCAGTACTTGATGCTGGTTCTTTACTGTTTTGTGCATGATAAAACGCCTCAGTTTAGTGAAGCTAGCATGAGTATAACATCACTGGCCCTTGCCAACAATTGTTAAGGCTTTGAATTAACTGAGTGTAACGTCACTAACCTGAATTGATTTGATTGCATAGGCTTGTCGTGTCTGGTTTGTGTTGTTGCAGGTTTCCTAACCATACGAGGAAGGTGATCAAAAGATTGCGATAACGAAAGACTCAGTCCCCACGCAGGTCATGCATGTTCTTCCTGAAGAAGGACAGAACTCCCCAGCTAGCCGTAGCTTATCCAAAGGACGTGCTCCAGAAAAGTTATTCGTCCTCAATAGAGTTTGGCGATTCCAAGATCGTGAGGCTGTATTCAGACAGGTTCATCTTTCCCCGCAGGGCCATGCACTCTCCCCCCAGAGGAGTCGGTGGATTTTCCCCAAGAGAATCATCCCATCCCCAGCGGAATTCTCTTTGCAAGTATTTTCATTCCTTCCAGTGGAACTCGAAGATCAAGACTCTCCCAAGCAGAGTTGATGGTGGGTCCAGTCATTTATTTCGTCAGGGATACGGTGTAATATCAGTTTGCGTTCCAGCAAAAAGTCCGATCGTACTATGCACATCTGCTATTCCCCAGCAAGGTTATATTCCCCAGCAGGGGGTTACCTCAACAAGGCGTTTGGTTTGAGTTCCTAATTTCCCAGCTGAGTCGACTTCACCCTTCCAGCATTTATTTTGCTGGAATAATTCTGTAGCATCTGGCTATCCCCGGCGGAGTCGGCATTATCTGTAGCATTTATTTTGGCTGAAGCAGTTTCTGTACTCCAGCAGTTCAGGTGGAGAGAACTCTTGCTTAAATGAACAACCAAATGTTCAAGATCTCGGCATGAGACATCCGATGATAATGTCAGTTTTGGCAGTATTCCCCACAGAGTTACCAGGATAAGTTTCTCTTTATTCCCAGGCAGAATTAGTTGTCATCAGGGGTTCCATGAATCAGAATTTCAGAGGCCACCGCCGGTTATCAGAGCAGGCGTCAGATAGTTGGTTTCCAGACATCCCAGTAGAGTCCGTCTCAAAGTCGCTGTCACGTCAGTGCTAAGAAGTTTGTGGGTGAGGATCATTGGAGAACTAAGTCCTGACGCGGATAATTTACTCCTAGATTGACGGGATTTCTTCAGAAGTGGGCGTCCTAACGTGGACAGGTTTATTTCCCCGGATTGGTGAGGTGCGTTAGTCCCAACGTGGGCAGATTCGGGTTCTCGAAGTTAGTGGAATGGGAAGTCATGACGTTGACAAAAGTGATTACTCTTTGTGTTGGTGTCCTGACGTGGACAGATCAGACAAGGGTGTGAGTCCTTACGTGGACAAGTCTTATTTCCTCAGCGGGTCGAAGACACCTGAGTCCTAACATAGACAAATCAAGACGAGATCAGTGTCCTGACGTGGACAAATCAAAGAAATTATTATTCCTAACGTGGAGAAGTGGGTCCTAACGTGGACGATGTAGTCCTTACGCGGACATATCAAGTTGGGTTCCGCACGTGGAAAGAGATGATTCCTTGCGTGGAAAAAGATAGTTTCCTTACGTGGAAATGACAGCATTCCTGACGTGGAAAGATTGGAGTCCTTACGTGGACAGATTAAGATGGTGTTCCTGACATGGAAAGGTGGGCCCTAACGTGGACGATGTTCTCCTTACGTGGAAAGACGAGTGTATTCCTTACGTGGAAAAATTGGGGTCCTTACGTGGATAGATTCGAGAAAAGTTGATTCCTGACGTGGAAGAATGATGTACTCCTTACGTGGAAAGTTGAGTCTGGACGTGGACAGGTTCAGAACCAAAGCTGAATTCCTTACGTGGAAAGATTGGAGTCCTAACGCGGACATGTCAAGTGGTATTGGAGTCCTTACGTGGACAGATTGATATAGTTCTCCTTATGTGGAAAGAAGATTGATTCCTGACGTGGAAAGATGAAAGGGTTAGTCCTGACGTGGACAGATACAGAAGAAATGATTCCTAACGTGGACGATGTTATTCCTAACGTGGACAGATGTTACTCCTAACGTGGAAGAATTTTATTCCTAATGTGGACGATTCAGTTTATGGAAATGCAGACGAATTATCCCCAGCGGAGTTGCCGAGATTTTTCTGGGTTAACAGCAAGTGGAGTCCTAACGTGGACAGGTTTTAGTTGAGATTTCTTCGTATTGATGACGGACAGAGTCCTAACGTGGACAAGCAAGCAATCTGTTATGACAGAATCCTCTTCAGAACGATGAAGACAATCCCCAGCACGCTCGCACGAGATCAGTGGGTTACTGTAACAGTCAGATTCAGCTGATGAACGTCGTTCCCCAAGCAGGGGCGCAGTTTATTTCTGCGGTTGGCAAATTTCGGGGTTCCTAGTATTCAACCGTCTCGTACCGCGAATGTCTGAAGGCTCCGGGCTCTTCACCCAATCGGGTCCAAGCCGCTTGAATAGGGGCAGCTGTTGCACCCTAAAATTTGCCCAACCTTATTTACTTGGTTTATGTTTCAATGTCATTAGCATTTGCATATAGAGTCATGTACATAGACTAATCATCTGCATAGCATAAGCATAGCAAGTCATTCAACAGGGGACCAACCATTATTCTCATCTCTAGAGGCCTATCAAGAGGTTATTATCTCAATTCAATCTCATTCAAGTCATCAGGAAAGAATTTGAAAGCAAAGAGTTCAGCAGATCAAGCCTTGAGTCCATCTCCTAGCTGAGGGTATCTGAGGGTCAACAAGAGGGTTGTGAGCTGTGAGTTGAAGGCATGGAGAGTATCTAGACATTATGAGAGACTTAGAAAGTCATTTGGAGAAGGAGACAAGTCATTGGTGTGATCACAAATATTGCAGTTGAAGACAGTCAACTAGGGTTTCATCTGGGTCAACCCTAGGTCAACCCTAGGTCAATTGACTGATTTAAGGGGCATTCAAGTCTAGTGGAGAGATGTGGGGTTCATCATTGGACATATAAAGAAGGATATGGAGATATTCCAAGAAGAATTCAAGAGAAATCAAGGAGAAGAGGAGGTTCTAAATTAGGGTTTCTAGGTAAAATTCCCTAGTTTAGGTCAAACTTCCAAGCAAAATAAGTCAAAATGCAAGCTTCAAATGGATCCTTGGCCAACATGAAACTTGTAGAGGATCTCAAGACCTTTAATTTGAGTGGTGGAAGACATCAAGGAGATTTATAGAACTCAAGTTATGGTCCTTGCAAGTTACAGGTCATCTGAGGTATCTGAAATTTTGTCTGTGAAAGTGACTTGACTTCCAAGCTAGTTTCACCCCTCAAGGAGATTTCAAATGAATTTCTGGTCAACATAAGAATTGTTCCTCATTGTCTTAGCTTTCTAGAATGGTATAGCATGCCCTCATATGATGTGTGGAACTCAACTTATGGTCTTGGCAAGCAAAGGGTATTTTGGGCATTTGTGAATTACAGGTCATTTTAACCTATGTCCAAAACTCATACAAGGAGGCCTCAAATGGAAAAACTTACAACATCAAACTTGCTCCAAATGACATTTTGAGTCTAGAAAGAAGGTCACAAATTGTTGGAAAAGCTCATGACATGAAGTTGCATGATTGGTCAAAATTTGAACTAAAATGGCTTATAACTTAAAGAAAGTCAAAGTGAAAAATGGTTTGAGAGATTTATAAGTCCAAATGGAGACTTCCAATATATGATTTTGGGTCCAAAAGACATTCTAGAGACAATGGTTCAAACACTTTTTTGAGTTTAGAAGGAAAAAGAAAAGTTATTCATGGTTACTTGCATTTGAAGAAACATAACCAAAATGGATCAAAGTTGGAAGGCAAGGGAAGTTGTGAGATGGATCTAGAAGTGTCCATTGAGCCCTATATATTCATGAAATGAAGATTGATCAAGGGTTGGATTCATTTTTCACCAAAATCTCACAAATTCTCTCCATTCTTTCTCATTGCATTTTCACTCCAATTTCTCAAATTCTTCACCAATCATCATCAAAATCAATTTCATCATACTGATTCATCATCATGGCATAGAATTCAATCAAGATCCTAGTGGTTAGAGCTCAATTTCGTGCACTTTCATCAAGAACACACAAGCTGCAAATTCAGTTGGAACTCAAGATCCAGTGCAAGACTCCTCAAAGTGTTGCATACAGAATCAAGTAGTGCAATTGTAGATCAAGATCCAAGCCTCAAAAGCCTCAGATCCACGAGTTCCATCAGCATCTCCAAGATTTTACATCAGGTGCAATTTCTCTGCCACAGCTTGATATAGTTAGTTTAGCATAGTTTTATTAGTTTAGATGTGATGTAGGATGTTAGTGGAGCAATTAGGATGAATTTGGTGATGTTTAGTGATAGTTTGTGACAGGTTGTTAGAACTGTTAGGATGTAGAACTCATAGCATAGTGCATTATAACTTTAGTTTGTTAGTTTAGAATGATCACCATTAAGTATAGATTAGATTAGTATAGGTTTAATTGAGAATTATGCTGATGAGTTGCAGAGCATTTTCATGGTGGCCAAAGATTATTGTGCTCGGGTTGAGTGATTTGTTGGGTTTCAAAACAATCTATGACCATAGACGTATAGAGGGAGAGATTTAGAGTATTTTTCATGTTTATATCGTGGCGTTTCATGGGCTGTGGAGAGAGAACCGAGAGCTTGAACTTGGACGTTCATGGCATGCGCGTGAGGGTTTCAGAAACCCTAGATGAATCAAGGTAGGAGATGAAATCGTGGCTGTCCATTTCATGTTGGACCTTTGACCTCAGAGCCCATCGTGTGGCTGAGGTTTAATTCTGATTTTGGAGGGAGTGAATAGGTGCCCTAAACGCACCGTTTCATTTAATGAAACGGGCGGGCCTAAGTGCGTTTTGCTAATCCCACCACCCCAGCTTTGAGCCCATTATGTTTTGAACGTGATTTCATTCCTATTCTCACCCCCTGCTTGTTTTTTTTTATTTCCAATATTGCTGACTTGTTCTGGGCTTAGTCAGAATGCTTTTCACACCCCCGTCTGCCTGGCCCATCCAAATATCAACTGAGCGCGTTTGCTGAATAAACCCCCCCTCCACTTCATTTCATTATATTCTTTTATTTTCTTTAATTTTTCATTCATTTTAAAAAATTCATAATAAATAGATAAAAAATCATTTTTCATTCATTCTTTTTACATCATTTTCATTAGAATGTCTAGAAAATTGTCATTAAATAAAATTGCATTTTTATTTTTATTTGATATTTTTCCCATATTTTCTAAATAAATGACACTTTAAATAGTTCCATTTCATGCATGATTTTATGAATTTTTGTTCTATTAGATGCTTTAATATTTTTTGTTAATTCTTTTTAGGTTGTTTAGATGAGATATTGAACTTGTAGAAACAATTTAATTCCCATTTTTAGAGATTAATTTTAGGTGCTTAATGTAGGCTTGAACAACATGAACAAATTAGGGTTTTTAGGTGATGACTTAGGAAGTTTGATTCTTTCCCTTAGGACTTAGGATTTAACTAGATTAGTTATGGGACTATAGGGGCTATGGGTAGTTATTAGATCCCTTAGAGAAAAGTCAGGATTCCCCTACTGCTATTAATGCTCTGTGTATGTCTGATTGACTGGTGTGGTGTGCCCTCTGGGGATTATTGCTTGCTTGTTTGGGTATTGGGATTGTCTGGGGACTTGGGAGAGCTGAAGACTTGAGGTGATGAAGACCATTGGAGATCCAGAGATTGAAGATCAACTGCCAGAGTTGGAGAGGAGGTTCTTGCTAGCAGCTGCTGAGGAGACTAGGGTTTAGGAGCTAGGCAGAGCTCTAGATTAGAAAGCTTGTTTCTCAAACATGGAATGCCTTGGCTGCATCCATCCTTTCTCTATGATTCAAAGTCTCTTTCAAATATCCACCTCCTTCCTTTGGAAGGATCAGTGAATATATTTGGAAGATAGAACTTTTGAGAGGAAACTTTATGTTTAATGTTAACAGTTGATGAACCACCCTTGGTAGGTAATTAACTGTCTAACATTCATTCACTTCACTCTTGTGACTGATTCCTCATCCTGGAGGTTTGGACTTGAAGAAAAGCCATTGCAGATAGAAGACAGATGATCAAAGCCCTTGCCTGAAGGTCATGAAGATGGAGATTGATGCTTGTTGAAGCCTGTAGCTGATTGGAGATTACTTGAAGCCAGATGTTGATTCAGAGCTGCTGATGCTGTTTCTTTTTGCTGTTGTATTTCATTTCTGATGTATTGATTGGTTTTCCGGACTGTATTGTTTGCTGTTTACCCTGTTGGGTTGAAAGTGAAGCCTGTTCACTTTCGCCTATTGTTTTCTAGGTTCGAGGTTGAGTGGGACTCCCTTGCCTCGCTTGTGCTGTTGCATCCATGCATTTTACTGTTTTACTGTATTATATCTGGTATTGTTTCTGTTTCTGCCTATCCCGTAGGATCTCTGTTTCTCTCTGTGCAAGAGAGGAGCATGATAGACACTAGGTCTTAACCCATGCATGATAACATTAGGTTAGCTTGATTCCCTTCGCAACCGTAGGTTAGAGTTCTGTCTCTTTCTTTCTCAAAACAAACAGAAAAACACATAAAGATTTCAAACACAATAAAAGACACTTCTTCCGTAAAAGAATGTAAACTCATCAAAGTGTCATTTTTGTCCGCCGGGACTGTTAATCAGAAAAACCTTTTTCAGAAGGAATAAAATCAACCAAGGCAAACTTGTGTCTTCCGTGGCCCGAACTACGTTTGCTCTGATCTTTCATGCCGTGTGAAAGTACGTAGGCATAGGATGCGATATCCTAGCGAGCAACCTTCCCCTCCTTTCCCGTAGGTAGGCGAACTACGTTGACTCTGATTTCTCGTTCCAGGCGGGAATACGTAGGCATAAAGTGCGATACTTTGCCGAGTCATTTTTATTTTCATTTTATTTTCTTTTTAACCCTTGACCTATAGTTTAGATAGAATAACAATCCATACCCGAAAACAAGCGTGGATCCCGTCGAGTACGACGGACGTGAGGGGTGCTAATACCTTCCCCTTGCGTAACCGACTCCCGAATCCAGGTTTTGGTTGCGATGACCATACCTTTCCCGTGTTGTGCGAGGTTTACTCTGAGCGTTTCCTTTCCCTCCCGTGGGATAAATAACGCACGGTGGCGACTCTTCTGTTCAGCCGGCGCCGATTTTCGCAGTAGCGACAAGTGAGGTTCCTTTGCCATTTGATTTTGAGTAGAGGTATTGAAGTTGATCTGTCGAAGTTCGAAGTTGTATCGCAATGGGAAGCTCCAAAATCTGTTTTTGAGATTAGAGGTTTTTGGGTTGGCAGATTATTATCGAAAATTCATTGAAGGATTTTCCAAGTTACCTCTATCGTTGGCGCAGTAGACTAGGAAGGTTCAAACTTTTGTTTTGGATGCAAAGTGTAACGCCCCGATTCTGAATTCCCATTAATTGTTGAGTCTTTTAATTTATTTAATTGATGTTTGTTTAAATTGAGAAATTATATATTGCTATGTGGTGTTTTGCTTATTTTATCTATTTTTACCGATTCAGAGAGTTTTCGGGGAATTAGAGTAAAAAGGGCATTTTAGACATTTAGCACTTTAGTGTAAGAATTGATTGATAAGTGTTGGAAAGAATTTGAGAGGAAAAGAAATAGAGATAGAAATAGAATAAGAGAGGAAAAAAAAAGGAAGAAGATAGTAACATAAGAAGAAAAACAAGAGAAAGAAAAGAGGAGAAGAGAAAGAGAAGAGAAAGTGGAGAGGAAAACCTAGAATCATCAAGGAGTCATTACCAAAGCTTGCAATCGATCGGTAAGGGTGTGAAACTCCATCATCTCTTTAATGTGTATGTGTGCGGATTTTGTAGAGTTTCTACTCCTTTTCCACTTAGGTTAGAAGTTGGTTTTGTGAGTAGAATGAGGTTTTAATCGGTTAGAACTCGGATTAGACGATGTAGTTTAGTCGGGTGATGGTTGGGTTGTGCTACTGTGACTGGTTTGGATTTAATCGGTTGGTTGTGTGGAGTTTGGGCTTTGAGACAGCCATGGAAGTTCTGTCTTCGCAAGTTCGCCAGGCGAAAGGCAGCGAAGCTTCGCCAGGCGAAGCCCAGCGAGCTGTAGCGAAGCAAGTCAGAAGCTAATACCCTGTATTCGCTGGCAAGTTCGCCAGGCGAGGTGAGTTGGCGAAGGTTCGCCGGGCGAGTGGGTAGCGAGCCTCAGCGAGTAATTCCAGAATTACTCCCAGTGGACTTCGCTGGAGAGTTCGCCAGGCGAAGGCCAGCGAGCATTCGCTGCGTGGCTTCGCCAGGCGAAGGTTGGCGAACCTGGCAGTGTTATTTTGTTTTGCTGTTTGTTCAATGCATGATGTTTGGTTGATTCAATTATGACTAATGCCTATATGAATGATTGATGTGTGAACTGTTTTGACATGTTGTGCTGTGGGTGGCCGAAAGGCGTGAATCCTAGATTGTGGAGCCGATTGTGAATCTTAATCGTTTGATAATGTTGTGCGTTTGCTCGAATTAGATAGAAATGCATTGATGGATTAATAGGTATGTAAACCTTGTGTGAAATGGTGTATAATGTGAATGCATAATGAATATATGTGATGTATGTGATAAATGCAATGAGTATGTTTGTGAACATAGTATGCATTTTTGTGATTGATCCCGTGGAGGATTTGTAGAACCTCGTATGATACGATGGTTATATTCGATTCCGTGGAGAATCGGTTGCATTGAGTGATTCCTTGGAGAATCGGTTGCATTGTGTGATTCCTCGGAGAATCAGTCATAACATGTAATCCCGTGGAGGATTGGTTAGAGTATTTGATTCCATGGAGAATCTGCTGAGTACTTGATCCCGTGGAGGATCTGCTGAATATTTGATTCCGTGGAGAATCTGATGAATATTTGATTCCGTGGAGAATCTGCTGAGTACTTGATCCCGTGGAGGATCTGCTGAATACTCGATTCCTTAGGGAATTTGTTGAATGAGTCGGTACCGCATTTGCATCTGCATAGAGTCGTGTGTCGGTCTCTATGAGTTGCATGAGTCATCTGTGTATGATGCATTGGTTGTGTGAATATAACTGTGTATGTTTTATGTGATTGTTTGGAGAAAATATAGTGAATGTTCATGTGTATGTGTAGAGACATGATTATTTGTATATGCTTAATGTGGTGAGAACATAATTTGAGTATAACTTGTATAATTATGGAGTTATGTATATATACAATTTTATGCATTAACTGTTATGATGTTGTTTCTCACCCTTCTGCTGTTTTCTAATGCTCTATGAGGCATTGCAGAGTAGGAAGCTGGAGGTTCTTTTTGTGAAGCGATGTCTTCATTCTTTTTGGTCAATGGCTCTGATATGTAACATCTGGGTAGTTAGGAAGCCTTTGACTCTTTTGGAGTTACATTTGTTTTGATTCTTTTGTGATACATATGCGTATGTATCTGTTGTGGATACGTTGTAAAACATGAATTAACTGATGGTTGTATATACTTTTATGAATGAGATCGATTCAATATTTGGATGTTTCCGCTTTATTCTAAATATTGAGATGTGGGTTACCCATTGTTGCATATCTATTTTGAGCAGGTATCGTATGTGTTTAATTTCATGATAATGTGATGCGCCTCTTTTATACCATGTTTTAATCAAACTCTGATGAAATAAATTTTCTATGTGCCTAATTGATTTATCTAATTTATTTGGGGTATAGAAAGGGGGTGTTACATTAAGTGGTATCAGAGCCAGTGTTGAGTCAGTCGTGTCTGTCTTGTTGTTGTGTTGGTTGAACGGTTGTTTAACCTTGTTGTTATTTTTGGGAATCCTCAGAATATGGCAGGTCGTAATGACAATGCTATGGCAGCGGCGTTAGAGGCTATGGCCAGAGCTGTGCAGGGTGCACCTAACGTGAATGCGAATGATGAGTTCAGGAAGAACCAACCACCGGTGTTTAAAGGGAGATTTGATCCGGATGGTGCTCAGATATGGTTAAAGGAAATTGAGAGAATTTTTAGGGTGATGGATTGTGCTGAAGGGAATAAGGTGAGACTAGGGACTCACATGCTGAGAGAAGAGGCCGATGACTGGTGGGTCAGCATGAGGCAAGTTCTTGAGGTCGACGACGAGGAGATTACGTGGGATTTATTTCGTGCTGAGTTTCTAAGGAAGTATTATCCTGAAAGTGTTAAAGGGAAGAGAGAAATGGAATTTCTGGAGTTGAAACAAGGTAATATGTCGGTGGTGGACTACACCGCTAAGTTTACTGAGTTAGTGAAGTTTCACCCTCACTATGATGCGGTTACGGCGGAATTTTCCAAATGTATCAAGTATGAGAATGGCTTGCGTCCGGAGATAAAGCAAGCGGTGGGTTATCAAAGGATACGAAGATTTTCGGATTTGACCGAGTGTTGTAGAATTTATGAAGAAGATAGTAGAGCTCGTTCTACTCATTATAAGGGTTTGAGCGAGAGGAGAGGGAAGCAGCAAGTACGAAGCGGACCCTATGTGACGCCTGCTGATAAGGGCAAACATAGGGGAAACTTTGATAGGAGACCCGGAGGAGGTTCCGGTGCGATCAAATGTTTTAAGTGTGGCGTGATGGGCCACAAGTCTTATGATTGTGGGAAGTTCAAGGCGAAGTGTTCCAACTGTGGACTCTTTGGTCATGATGCAGCAGAGTGTAGAAAGAATGCTGTGAAGTGTTTTAATTGTGGCGAGGTGGGTCACATTAGCCCGAATTGTACCAAACCGAAGCAAGCTCCGGCGGGCGGAAAAGTATTCGCATTAGCAGGTTCAGACGCCACTAATGCGGCAGATCGTTTGATTAAAGGTACATGCTTTATTAATGATATGCCTTTAGTTGCTATTATTGATACTGGAGCGACTCACTCGTTCATTTCTATTGTGTGTGCTAAGCGGTTGGATTTGTGTATGGTTTCTTTGAGTAGTGGTATGGTTATTGGGACTCCCGCTTCGGGGTCGGTAACTACTTCTTTGGTGTGTGCAAGTTGTCCTTTGACCATGTATGGTAAGGACTTCGTTATGGATTTAGTGTGTTTGCCGTTGGAAGGTTTGGACGTAATCTTGGGTATGAACTGGTTGCAATTTAATAGAGTTCATTTGGATTGCTATCACAAGTTAGTAAGGTTTCCTTCTTTGGAAGATGGTGAAAACGAGAGTTTTCTTTCCACTAAAGAGTTGAAGAAACTTTTAGCTGACGAAGCTCAGTTGTTTGGTTTGTTTGCATCGTTGTCGGTGGAGAGCAAAGTTGAGCTCGACGTGTTTCCTGTGGTTTGTGAATTTCCTGAAGTGTTTCCGGAAGATGTTGTGGATGTGCCGCCAAAGAGAGAGGTTGAATTTTCTATTGATCTAGTTCCGGGTACTAGACCGATTTCGATGGCCCCGTATCGGATGTCGGCATCGGAGTTGGTGGAATTGAAGAAGCAGTTGAATGATTTGTTGGATAAGAGATTTGTAAGACCAAGTGTTTCTCCTTGGGGTGCGCCGGTATTGTTGGTAAAGAAGAAGGATGGTAGTATGCGATTGTGTATTGATTATCGGCAGTTGAATAAGGTGACAATTAAGAACAAGTATCCGCTTCCAAGAATTGATGATTTGATGGATCAATTGGTTGGAGCCCGTGTTTTTAGTAAGATTGATTTAAGATCCGGTTATCACCAGATTCGGGTTAAGGAAGAAGATATTTCGAAGACGGCTTTTAGAACACGATATGGTCACTACGAGTATACGGTGATGCCATTCGGAGTTTCTAATGCGCCGGGTGTTTTCATGGAGTATATGAACCGTATCTTCCACGAGCAGTTGGATCGTTTTGTGGTGGTGTTTATCGATGACATTTTGATCTATTCTAAGTCTCGTGTGGAGCACGAAGAACATTTAAGGATTGTGTTGCGGATTTTGAAAGAGAAGAAGTTGTACGCAAAGTTGTCTAAGTGTGAGTTTTGGTTGTCGAAGGTGAGTTTTCTTGGGCATATTATTTCCGGAAATGGTATTAGTGTGGATCCATCCAAGATCGATGCGGTAATGCAATGGGAGACTCCAAGATCGGTTACGGAAATTCGAAGCTTTTTGGGCTTGGCCGGTTACTACCGGAGGTTTATCAAAGGATTTTCAAGGTTAGCACTTCCGTTAACGCAATTGACTTGTAAAGGAAAGGTTTTTATTTGGGATGTTAATTGTGAAGAGAGTTTCATGGAATTAAAGAGAAGGTTAACAACAGCGCCAGTTTTGATTTTGCCGAATCCTACGGAACCTTTTGTGGTTTATTGCGATGCTTCTTTGTCAGGATTGGGTGGTGTATTGATGCAAGATGGGAAGGTCGTGGCGTATGCTTCTAGGCAGTTGAGAGTGCATGAAAAGAATTATCCTACTCATGATTTGGAGTTAGCGGCCGTGGTGTTCGTTTTGAAAATTTGGAGGCACTATCTTTATGGTGCAAGATTTGAAGTTTTTAGCGATCACAAGAGTTTGAAGTATTTGTTTGATCAAAAGGAATTGAATATGAGGCAAAGGCGATGGCTAGAACTTTTGAAGGACTATGATTTTGGTTTAAATTATCATCCGGGTAAGGCGAATGTGGTAGCAGATGCCTTAAGTCGGAAGTCGTTGCACGTGTCTACTTTGATGGTTAGAGAGTGGGAACTCTTGGAGAACTTTAGAGATTTGAGTTTGGTTTGTGAGTTAACACCGAGTAGTGTGAAACTTGGTATGTTGCATGTCACGAATGATTTCCTTACTACAGTGTGTGAAAAGCAAAAGTTGGATTTGAAATTTGTGGATTTGATGACGAATGGAAATGAAGATTTCAACGTTGATGAATTAGGAGTTTTGAGGTTTCGAGGTCGTATTTGTATTCCCGATGACGCAGATTTGAAAAAGATGATATTGGAAGAGGGACATCGGAGTAACTTAAGTATTCATCCGGGAACGAATAAGATGTATCAGGATTTGAAGAAGATCTTTTGGTGGTCTGGATTGAAAAGCGATGTTGCTCGTTTTGTGTACTCGTGTTTGACTTGTCAGAAGTCTAAGGTGGAGCATCAGAAGCCTAGTGGATTGATGCAACCGTTGGATATTCCGGAATGGAAATGGGATAGTATATCGATGGATTTTGTTACGGGATTGCCGAATACGCAAAGAGGACATAATGCTATTTGGGTGATTGTTGATAGGCTTACTAAATCGGCTCACTTTATTCCGATTGATATTACTTATTCTTTGGAAAGGTTAGCCGAGATTTATGTTGGCACTATTGTGAAGCTTCATGGAGTTCCTAAGAGTATTGTGTCGGATAGAGATCCTAGATTTACTTCAAGATTTTGGGAGAGTTTGCAAGGTGCCTTGGGTTCTAAGTTGAGATTGAGTTCGGCATATCATCCGCAAACGGATGGTCAAACCGAGAGGACGATTCAATCGTTAGAAGATCTGTTGCGTGCTTGTGTGCTTGAACAAGGTGGTGCGTGGGACGGTTATTTAGCGTTGATTGAGTTCACCTATAATAACAGTTTCCATTCGAGTATCGGTATGGCGCCATTTGAGGCTTTATATGGACGGAGATGTCGAACACCTCTGTGTTGGCATGAGACGGGTGAAAAGTCGGTAGTTGGTCCTGAAATGGTACAGCAAACGACGGAAAAGGTGAAATTTATTCGGGAAAAGATGAGAGCTTCTCAGAATAGACAGAAAAGTTATCATGATAAAAGGAGAAAGGATCTCGAGTTTCAAGAGGGCGACCATGTGTTTTTGAGAGTTACACCGGTTACGGGTGTGGGTCGTGCCTTGAAGTCGAGAAAGTTGACTTCTCGTTTTATTGGTCCGTATCAGATTGTCGCACGAGTTGGTGCTGTGGCTTATCGTGTGGCGTTGCCTCCGAATCTTTCGAATTTGCATGATGTATTCCATGTCTCGCAACTTCGGAAGTATGTTCCGGATCCGTCACATGTTATTCCAATGGATGAAGTTGAAGTAAGAGATAACCTTACAGTTGAAGTTTTACCGGTTAGTATTTTGGACCGTGAAGTTAAGAAACTAAGAGGCAAGGATATTGCGCTTGTGAAAGTGTCCTGGGGAGGTGCCGCGGAAGGCAACATGACTTGGGAATTGGAGAGCAAGATGCGAGAGTCGCATCCAGAGTTGTTTGAATCAGGTGATATTTTCGAGGACGAAAATTTCTAAAGTGGGGGAGAGTTGTAACGCCCCGATTCTGAATTCCCATTAATTGTTGAGTCTTTTAATTTATTTAATTGATGTTTGTTTAAATTGAGAAATTATATATTGCTATGTGGTGTTTTGCTTATTTTATCTATTTTTACCGATTCAGAGAGTTTTCGGGGAATTAGAGTAAAAAGGGCATTTTAGACATTTAGCACTTTAGTGTAAGAATTGATTGATAAGTGTTGGAAAGAATTTGAGAGGAAAAGAAATAGAGATAGAAATAGAATAAGAGAGGAAAAAAAAAAGGAAGAAGATAGTAACATAAGAAGAAAAACAAGAGAAAGAAAAGAGGAGAAGAGAAAGAGAAGAGAAAGTGGAGAGGAAAACCTAGAATCATCAAGGAGTCATTACCAAAGCTTGCAATCGATCGGTAAGGGTGTGAAACTCCATCATCTCTTTAATGTGTATGTGTGCGGATTTTGTAGAGTTTCTACTCCTTTTCCACTTAGGTTAGAAGTTGGTTTTGTGAGTAGAATGAGGTTTTAATCGGTTAGAACTCGGATTAGACGATGTAGTTTAGTCGGGTGATGGTTGGGTTGTGCTACTGTGACTGGTTTGGATTTAATCGGTTGGTTGTGTGGAGTTTGGGCTTTGAGACAGCCATGGAAGTTCTGTCTTCGCAAGTTCGCCAGGCGAAGCCCAGCGAGCTGTAGCGAAGCAAGTCAGAAGCTAATACCCTGTATTCGCTGGCAAGTTCGCCAGGCGAGGTGAGTTGGCGAAGGTTCGCCGGGCGAGTGGGTAGCGAGCCTCAGCGAGTAATTCCAGAATTACTCCCAGTGGACTTCGCTGGAGAGTTCGCCAGGCGAAGGCCAGCGAGCATTCGCTGCGTGGCTTCGCCAGGCGAAGGTTGGCGAACCTGGCAGTGTTATTTTGTTTTGCTGTTTGTTCAATGCATGATGTTTGGTTGATTCAATTATGACTAATGCCTATATGAATGATTGATGTGTGAACTGTTTTGACATGTTGTGCTGTGGGTGGCCAAAAGGCGTGAATCCTAGATTGTGGAGCCGATTGTGAATCTTAATCGTTTGATAATGTTGTGCGTTTGCTCGAATTAGATAGAAATGCATTGATGGATTAATAGGTATGTAAACCTTGTGTGAAATGGTGTATAATGTGAATGCATAATGAATATATGTGATGTATGTGATAAATGCAATGAGTATGTTTGTGAACATAGTATGCATTTTTGTGATTGATCCCGTGGAGGATTTGTAGAACCTCGTATGATACGATGGTTATATTCGATTCCGTGGAGAATCGGTTGCATTGAGTGATTCCTTGGAGAATCGGTTGCATTGTGTGATTCCTCGGAGAATCAGTCATAACATGTAATCCCGTGGAGGATTGGTTAGAGTATTTGATTCCATGGAGAATCTGCTGAGTACTTGATCCTGTGGAGGATCTGCTGAATATTCGATTCCGTGGAGAATCTGATGAATATTTGATTCCGTGGAGAATCTGCTGAGTACTTGATCCCGTGGAGGATCTGCTGAATACTCGATTCCTTAGGGAATTTGTTGAATGAGTCGGTACCGCATTTGCATCTGCATAGAGTCGTGTGTCGGTCTCTATGAGTTGCATGAGTCATCTGTGTATGATGCATTGGTTGTGTGAATATAACTGTGTATGTTTTATGTGATTGTTTGGAGAAAATATAGTGAATGTTCATGTGTATGTGTAGAGACATGATTATTTGTATATGCTTAATGTGGTGAGAACATAATTTGAGTATAACTTGTATAATTATGGAGTTATGTATATATACAATTTTATGCATTAACTGTTATGATGTTGTTTCTCACCCTTCTGCTGTTTTCTAATGCTCTATGAGGCATTGCAGAGTAGGAAGCTGGAGGTTCTTTTTGTGAAGCGATGTCTTCATTCTTTTTGGTCAATGGCTCTGATATGTAACATCTGGGTAGTTAGGAAGCCTTTGACTCTTTTGGAGTTACATTTGTTTTGATTCTTTTGTGATACATATGCGTATGTATCTGTTGTGGATACGTTGTAAAACATGAATTAACTGATGGTTGTATATACTTTTATGAATGAGATCGATTCAATATTTGGATGTTTCCGCTTTATTCTAAATATTGAGATGTGGGTTACCCATTGTTGCATATCTATTTTGAGCAGGTATCGTATGTGTTTAATTTCATGATAATGTGATGCGCCTCTTTTATACCATGTTTTAATCAAACTCTGATGAAATAAATTTTCTATGTGCCTAATTGATTTATCTAATTTATTTGGGGTATAGAAAGGGGGTGTTACACAAAGTGTGAAGAAAGTTTCAAGAGCTTTTGAGAAGGCCGACAACAGCTTATGCTTTAATTTTGCCGAATCCGACAGAACTGTTTGTTGTATATTGTGATGCTTCGTTGATAAGATTGAGAGGTGTGTTAATGCAACATCAACAAGTTTTAGCTTATGCTTCAAGGCAACTTGATGTGCATGAGAGGAATTATTTGAAGGATGATTTAAAGAGGGTTGTTGTTGTGTTTGTGTCGAAGCTTTGGAGGCATTATTTGTTTGGTTTGAGATTTGAAGTGTTTAGTGATCATAAGAGCTTGAATTATCTCTTTGATCAGAAAGATTTGTATGCGAGACAGAGGAGATGGTTGAAACTTCTAAGGGTTTATAATTTTGGTTGGAATTACCATTCGAGTAAAGCAAGTGCGGTAGCTGATGCGTTGAGTAGGAAATTTTGGCATATGCCAATGATGATGGTAAAGGAGTTAGAACTAATAGATCAATTTTGTTATATGAGTTGGTTTAGGAAGATATTTCTTATGGAGTTAAGCTTGGTATGTTGAAGCTTACTAATGGTATTATTAATGAGATTCGAGAAGGTCAGAAATCTGATTTGAGTTGGTAGATCGGTGGAATTTAATGAATCAGAATCGAAGAGCTGAGTTTCGGACTAATGATAATGGCATCATGAGATGTTGTGATAAAGTTTATATTCCATATATTTTTGAGCTGAAAAAGAGTATTCTTGAGGAAGAACATCGAAGTAGATTGAGTATCCATCATGGTGCTACGAAGAGGCACTAGGATTTGAGGAAATTGTTTTGGCGAGCAAGAACAAAGAAAGAAGTTGCAGAGTTTAAGTATGCTTGTTTGACTTGTCAGAAGTCAAAGATTGACATCAAAGACTGTTGGGTCTGATGCAACCGTTGAATATTCCAAAGTGGAAATAGGATAACATTTCTATGGATTTTGTGACAGGTTTATCGAAGACTTTGAAGGGATATGATACAATTTGGGTGATTGTCGATAGAGTGACCAAGTTGGCTCATTTTATAACGATGAGGATCAATTATTCGTTGCAAAAGCTGGATGAGTTGTATATTGATGAAATTGTGAAATTGCATGGTATTCCTTCAAGTATTGTGTCTGATAGAAATCTGAGATTTATATCGAGGCTTTGGGAGAGTTTACAGACAACTTTGGATACTAAGTTGAGGTTGAGTTCTGCCTATCATCCACAGACGGATGGATAGACAAAGAGAACTATCCAATCTTTAGAGGATTTGCTAAGAGCTTGCGTATTGGATCAAGGTGGATCATGGGATAGTCATTTGTCGTTGATCGAGTTTACCTACAATAACAATTACCATTCTAGTATCGGAATGGCATTGTATGAGGCATTGGCGTTAGGAGATGTGAGACTCTTTTATGTTGGTATGAGTCAGGCGAGAGTGTTGTACTCGGACCTGAGGTCATGCAAGAGACAACTGAAAAGATCAAGACGATCCAAGAAAAGATGAAAGTTTCACAGAGTTGTCAGAAAAGTTATCATGATAAGAGGAGGAAAGTACTTGAATTTCAAGAGGGAGATCACGTGTTTTTGAGAGTTACGTCGATAACTGGTGTTAGCCGAGCTTTGAAGTCTCGAAAGGTTACATTGCATTTTGTTGGTCTATATCAGATTTCGCAGAGGTTAGGGGAAGTAACATATCAGATTGCTTTACCACTGTAACTTGCGAATTTGCATGATCTGTTTCATGTGTCTCAGTTGAGAAAGTACATTCCAGATCTGTTGCATGTGATTCAGATGGATGATGTACAAGTGAGAGACAACTTGATTGTTGAGGCGTTGCCAATGAGGATTGATGAACGAAAAGTGAAGCAACTGCGAGGTAAAGAGATTGCCTTGGTAAAGGTATTGTGGGGAGGACCAGCTGGAGAAAGTTGGACTTGGGAGCGTGAAGATCAGATGAGGGGGTCGTATCCGACTCTATTTCCTTGAGGTAATTTTCTAGGGCGAATTTTTTTTAAGTGGTGGAGGGTTGTAACACCCCAAATTTATTGGAATATTTATTTAATTTATTTAAATATGAATATTTTTATTTTTGGTGATTTTCGGTGGTTGATGTGAAATATTGAGAATTATGGATTTTGGGTTATTTACTTAAATAATAGTTTATAATATGAATATATTGGTATTATTATTAATTTAAATAAATATAAGTTAACTAAGGGCAAATTGGATAATTGAGGAAGAGTTAGTAAGGGTAATATTGAAAAGCCCAATTTATAGGCCTAAAGTTAGGTTTATCAAAAAGGAATTTTTGAGGGAATTAGGATTCATTCTTGTTAGACCGTGAAAAGAGAAGAAATAGAGGCCAGAGCTCTGAGTAAGAGGATTGAGGCAAAAGGTTTGTGAGGTTCCCATTAATCAAGGAGAAAGGCTTAGAGTCGGCAGTTAAGGTATGGGGAGTATTGCATTCATTGTTTTCAATATGTGATTTCAATGTATTTAAAGGCGATTTAAGGGTTTAAGGGTTTTTAGAAGGTTTTGTGAGCATTTATATTATTGTTGCCTTTCTAAGGTGTAATAGTCTTAAGAGTTTTAAACTGATGGCCTTAGATTCGAGGTTGATTTGGGTTTAAGGAAATTAGGCCTTCGTGGCCAAAGATCTGATTTGACATTTGTTTAACCCTGTAGAGTAAAGGAATTTATGAGAACCCTGTGAATGTGGATACTTGTAATGGTTTACTTGTGTTAAAATTGTAGACTTACTTGAATTAACTATAGTATCGGATGGGCTATAATTTTCTGAGAGTTTATGTTTTTACGGAATCGAAATCAAAGATCTGAAAGGTCTCCAACGGTGAAAAACGCATAAATTCTACATGTTGTCCATCACGACTGTTCCTGTTTTCGGTCGAAATTGTTTTGAACGTAACTTTTGATCCGTAAATCCATTTTGGCCCTCGTTCGAAGTGTTGGAAATTTAATGACTAGGGCTATAACATAGTATAAATAATATAATTGATTGTCTAATATTTTCATGAGATTAATACATGATTGTATAATGAGTTCCTATGAGTAATGATGATGAGTTATGATATTTCCATGAGTTTTAATGATTCTATGATGACATGATTTATGATGATGCACCTATGATGTTATTATGAGGATGATTATTGACGTGTGCATCATGCATTCATGTGCATCCGGACTTCGATTTTGGACCTTGATTTCTTTGGCTTCAGTCTCATTATGCGGATGTGAAGTATTTTGATGTGCTCCGGTTCTCAAGTAGAATCGATCCTATTGATGGAGATTTATGAAGGGTTGATGACCCAGTGTCCATCGAGCTGTGATGATTGGTACCACATACATGAGTCTTGTTACATTTGCATTTATGAGATAATTTGGTGTAATTTATGATATTATAACCTTTGGTGTTCCTTGATGACCCTATGAGCAATCTTGAGTAATTTATGATATTATGACCTTTAATGTTCCTTGATGATTCTATGAGGCAATCTTGCATAATTTATGATATTATAACCGTTGATGTTCGTTGATGATCCTATGAGCCAATCTCGAGTAATTTATGATGTTGTGGCCTTGATGTTCCTTGATGAATATGATGATGCATAATATGAAATGAAGTTGTTTTATATATTGATTCTTATATTGATTATTATGAATCATTTACTCACCCTTCCTATTTGAAAATTTCCTCCACGTGGGTAACGTGTAGATGACCAGGTTTAGCCGTGGATGCCGTCGAGGATCTTTTTGGAGTTTTGAGTTGTTGGCTATTTTGGTTAACTTAAAGGGTCTTGCTCTGATAGTGTAACATCGGGTTGGGGTCTTTGAGTTAAACCATGTTTTATTTTATTTTTTTTATTTTGATTTATGTTTCCATACAAGGAAAACTTTGGATTATGCCTTTTTGAGTTTCGCTGCCTTTCGAGCAAATTTTGATAACTTTTGGGAAAACCCGTTGTTTACGAAGCCTTGACCTATATTTGATTTATTAGGAAATGTACGCCATTTGATGTGATTTTTATTGAGTTTAATATTTTACTCTGATAAATTGTGAATATTTTGCCTTTAAACTGTGGGGTACAAAAGGGTTTTACAGGATTCAATACGGTAAAGCTCATTTAAGAAACGCAAGCCCATGATTAAGGTTACTTCGATCGTCGGAGTCTTAAAGTTCTCATCTATGGTGCGAACTCATGGATATGCATTTATAAGAGGTTGTGGAATTCCAAGAGCCATTTTTACATATCAAGTACATATCATCCACGATCATCACAAGATAGTCACCATATCTCCCACGTTCGTTTAAGGATTCAAGCATTCATTTGAGAAAGATTTTCTTAATATGGTTATCATACAAACTTCATGATTTATTGATAAATTTTAAGATGGAATCACGATTTACAATGTGGATTATTAAGTTCAATAATTGTATGATAAGATCACAAAGTTGAGAACTCATTACATTTTAAATTCAGTTAAAAAGTTCAAGTTGCCATGCTATTTGAATTTCAAAGGTTATTATTACAAAATATCTCAAGATTTCAAGGTATGAGGTTAACATCATACATCAATATCCAAAAAGGCATTCAAGAGTTCAAAGTATTATTTCAAGTTGTCTTGGAAGTTCCTTTAAAAATCTAGAAATTTAAGCCAATTCTAAAGATCCAAATATACAAAGAACTTCAAGACTATTTTACACCTTCAAAATTCAATGTCTTTTTAGTTTTCTTTTTTTTTTTTTTTGGAATTCAAGGCCAATTTCTACATAAGATCAAAAGAGAATAAGGTACAAAAGGCCCTTCACAAATGAAATTGAAAAGCAATACCACAACTCAAATTTCAAGATTTTTTTGTGCTTTACAAAACAGGTTCCAAATATAAGCAAGATACTCAAAGATTTATTACAAGCCAAGGACAAGTTTCCAAGGATAAAATTTGTTGCAATTCATTTGATCATAATCATAGAATAATTACAAGTCACATTTTTTCTCACTTTTTAAATTACTCCAATGCTCACAAGATGTAGGTTCCATGCAAACCGTGTATACGAATGAAGGGTGTGGCCACCTTATTACAAAGATAGGTGTTGTACCCAAAAATTTGCCCAACCTTTTTTTAAACTTGGTTTATGTTTCATTGCATTTTCATAGCATTAGCATTTGCATACCATTGTTCATTTACAGGGGATCAAGAGAGGTTCCTAGCAAGAGAAGATTACCCAAAGTCTCCAAGCCTAATCAAGAGGTCTTATTCAGGCTATCAAGTAATTATCATCATCAAAAGAAAGTCAAAGTTCTTTGAAAGAGCAGATGAATGAATATGGTTCACCTCCTCTCTTGGAGGCCATGTAAAGGTCATCAGATGATATTGAGTCCATGGTTATGGATGGAGAATATTATGGGAGCTTATTGAATTCCTTGAGGGTCATTGGGGAGCTTATCCATGCCATTATACCAAGTGCAAGAAGCCACAGTCAAGAGTGTTGCATCTAGGGTTTCCATCTGGTCAACCCTAAGTCAACTGGTGAAATTGAAGGAGATTATAACTCAATTACAAGTCTTTATGGTCATGGAATATTGTGTTGAGGTATTTAATATGTAATTCCAAGATCAAATCAATAAGAATCAAGAGTGTGAGAAGTTGCTAAGCTAGGGTTTCTAAGCTTGTCAGTGTAAAATCCCCTGTTTAGTGCCTAACTTCAAGACCACATATCTCAATATACAAGTTTCATCTCATATTGACTCCAACATGATACTTTTAGAGCATGTTTCTAGCTTTCTTTTGAGTACTAGAACTCATACATTGGGTTTCTAGAACTCAAGTTATGATGCTGACAACATATGGGTCCTCAGATGAATATGATTTTGGTCAATAAAAGTCAATCAACTTCCAAGACATTTTTGACCTAGAAGGATGTTTCTCCTCACTTTGACCCAAACATGAAAGTTATTCCTTATGATCTTAGATTTCTAAAAAGTACTAGAAGTCCTTCATCTGATTTATAGAGTTGAAGATATGAAGCTTTCAAGGCAGGGGTATTTTGGGAAACTTTGATTATAGGCCATTTTGGTTATAGGTCATTTTCATGGCTTTGCACACTCCAAATGGAACTTTGTCCAACATAAAACTTGCATCATATGAACTCAATTTCATCACTAAACATTTCCATGAAAAAGTACTTAAAAGCCATGACTTTGATTAAATTCATTTTTAAGCATTTCATGACATATTTATGCATTTTTTTGAATCACTTGAATATGCTAAACACCATGCGAAAATCAGAATGGAGTTTTGGTGAGCAAAACATGTCCATTTTCATGGTTACTTCACAATGAAGTTACATATCCAAAACCAAACACAAGATCATTTCAAGGGATCAATGTTGTCCATTAGATCACCTTACACCACAAGCAATGTGTTTGAACTGAGATTGGAGCTGTTAGAGCCATCTTCCCACGCAAATTTTGGAGATTTGAAGTTCAAAGTTGGATTTTTAAATTGACCTTAACAAGCCATAATTGGGCCTCCATAAGCATTCAGATCTAAAGTATATAACATCTAGTCATGTACAAAGCTTCAGAAGGTGATTTGGATCAGAATTGTAACAGAATTCAGTTGCACGAGTGAAGGAAAAAGTGGAGGAGTGAAGTCAAAATTCAAGGTAATTCAATCAAATTGAAGGTGATAGCAGGCTCCATTGAAGTTCCTTGGAGCTTTCTGGCTGTTTTTCCACATGTTTCATCCACAAATCAAGGCCCAACGGAGGCACTCCATTAGGTAAGTTATCTTTCCAAATTTCTCTCTGATCATGCATCAATCATGCGCCATTTTCATATATTCTTGAAGCCCTATCATCATAGATTATTTATGGATTGGTTTGATTCTTGTTCATGTTAGTTTATGATACGACCTTGAATCTTGGATCCTTTGTTGTGCCTTATTTATGAACCAAAAATTAAAAAGAACCATAGGTTAGTGACCTACGTGACATAAGGATTAGAATGGTATCAAAAATTAGGCGTTTTGATAGGGTTTGGACCTTTCTTCTCCGGCGAGTCATCGGAGAAGCCTTGACCACCGTCTAGTCTTTTTCTCTCCACCTGCCAACATGTGAGTCCACCTCAACCTTTGACCAGCGCTAATGAACGGTTGTGATTCATCTTGGGCGCGCTTTGACCCGAGTTGACCGTTCCATGTCATTAATGAAACGGTGAGTTTTGGCTCACTCTGAATTAGTTATGGACCTGGGCCTCCTCTTCTAACCCCACCCCCCTTTCACGTGGCCCATTTGAAATAATTGGATAAAGTTGTTATTTGATACACATCTTTTTTCTATTTTCTTTTCTCTTATTTCTTTTTGAATTTTATTTTCTGTTTGAGTTTAATTCAATTAAAAATACCTCAAATGACCTAAAAATCTTGCAAAAATATTTTCTAGACATTTTAGAATGTTAATTGATTTTAGAATTTTTTTCACTTGATTTTGTAAGCCATTTTTCAATTAAAAAGGATTTTTACATTTTGAGGTAATTTTAATTGGGTTAAAAATGCATATTCCATGTGTTTGATTTTATTTCTTGATGAATTTTCATTATTAATGACTGGTTCTTGTTCCTCATATTGTTGACATGTTAAGTGATTTTTTGAGACCTTTTTACCCCTGGTTTTATTGATATTTGGTTAGGGTTTTAGGCTAGTCTTTATGACCCTCGATTCACCCTTGCATTTAGGGTATCCCTTTGAATTTCAATTATGTTTGCCTAGTTGTGTTTGGACTTTATTCCCATAATTGTGACCCCTAGTTCCTAACACCTTAGGAGTCATCTAGGATTTTATTTGGCATTTTTTGGATATGTTTGCTACTTTTAGTGTAATTTCCATTTTAGGTCATCTTTGTGTGATGTCTACCCTAATACATGAGCTAGTTTGTGTTCTAAATGGTTTTAGTGCATTAATTGAGCCTCTAATTCTTGTGGATTCATGCTATAGACATATTGAGGTGTTTGTATGTGGGATTATAGGTCCTAATTTGGTTTGTAACTTGTTTAAGTTTGTGCATCTTTTAAACCTTTCTTTTAGGGTTTCACTTGTGCACATATATGAATGTTTACCATCTTTTGACATGATTTGCTTGTATTCTTTTATGCATTTCTCTTCATTTACTTTGAGTATATTCTATCCTCATCTATGATTCTGTCTTAGGACTTTAGGATCCTATTTATGGAAGCTTAGTCCCTCCTTTGGAGTAATTTGAAGCATGTCATAAATAGTGAGCCTTTGAGAACACTTTGCTTGATTTGCTTGCATATTGAATGTGGTATGTTTGGTTGAGTGCCCATGTGGGTTCCTTTGGTTCACAACTTGCCTCCCATCTTCTAATTCAATTATGTCCACTTTCCTTTTCATTTGTGTGATTTCTTTCTCTCTCATTTTATGCATTAATAAAGGTTGAGATGTGCTTGTGGAGGTGCTTACCCCACACTTTTTCCTCCCTTTGCTTGTGTTTTATTTTCTCTTTTTGCATTTCTCTCTTGCATTAATAAAGGTTGATATGTGCTTGTGAAGGTGCTTACCCCATACTTTTTCCTTCTTTTGCTTTCTTTCTTTACCATGCTCCCTTAGGATTTTTAATCTCCTTATTTAAGGATGATTATGATAGACCTTAGGATTTAAACCATACATGACAACATTAGGTAGTATCCCTAACCTAAACTATAGGTATACTTTGCATGACAACTACTAGGTTTGAACTAGTTTCCCTTTAGTTTGTCCTCTCTCTTTTTCATCTCAAAATAACTCTAAACTACTTAATAAAGGCTAATGAATATTGTGCGTTACGAGCCTTAAGTACTTGGGAAATGATGATTGAGCGACTTCCTCTCAATTGTCTAGAATGTTTAGTGTACGTCCTTTGGACGATATGCGACGCATTCGCTCCTAGGTCATAGTCTTTAGTGCAACATGAATTACAAACAATTCAAAAACACTTCTCTTAAAAGACTTCAAAAAAAATGATCAAACTTCTTTTTGTCCTTGGGGACCCTTAATAATGGAAAACCTTTTCATAAAAAGAGTTTTGTTCACTCTTAGTTCTACCGCAAACAGGTAACGCCTAAGCCTCCAATGATCGAGCTGCGCACACCTAACTGCTAGAACTAGTTGTTAACCCTACTCGGGTAAAACATTTGAACCAACCGATGTTCTAATTTCCTGAACTACGTTTGCTCTGATTTCTCATACCAGATGAGAATACGTAGGCACGAGACGACGATGTCTTGGCGAGCAATCTTTCCCCACCTTTCATCCGTAGTTAGCCGAACTACGTTGACTCTGACTTTCCCATTGCACGAGGGAATACGTAGGCACAAAGCGGCGATGCTCTGCCGAGTCTATTTTATTTTCTTTTGTCCCAGACCTTTAGTTAGATAGTTTCAATCACCCTTTAGATAGAAAACAAGCGTGGATCCCGTCGAGTACGACGGACGTGAGGGGTGCTAATACCTTCCTCTTGCGTAATCGACTCCCGAACCCGAGACATGGTTGCGATGACCTATCTTTTTCCATTTTCGTTAGGTTTTCTCTTATTGTTTCCTTTCCCTCGTTGGGATAAATAACGAACGGTGGTGACTCTTTTGTCATTGTCGGCCTCCTTTTTCGCAGTAGCGAGAATAGGCAACAAAGTGATTTACATAAGATGATGCTGGAAATGCGCTGATGAATAATATACACGATTGGTACAACTCCCTAGAAAGGTGTCACAAAAGGTCATTGGGCTTGAAACCTCTTGGATTCTTACCCTGTAAAACCATGTATTGCAATCAAACTCTCATCCCAAAGAGAACTTAAACCTTATCATTAATACAAAAAGAAATCAGTAGAATTAATAAATATTCTCAAAATCCCGACAAAAGCAATAATAGCAGCGAGATAATTTCAGCTTCTTTCTAAACATAAGTCAAGCATATTAGACTCAAAGAAGGAATAGTTAGAATATGCTTCAGACAGATTGGTCTGTTTCTTAAACCGGATTGGACAATAGTAACTCGACACATTAATCATGTTTTATTTTCACAAAGAGGAGATAAGGATAGAACGTAAAAAACAGATTGTATCTGCATAGCATAGGCATCGGTATTAAATTCAAGAAAAGGGGAAAGCTCATTTTGTTTAAAACAAAATCAATTTGAAATGGCAAGTTTCACCATATTTCTTTAAGCAAAACCAAACATGGTAAGTTGAATTTGGAAACTCTGCAAACATCATCAGACAAAATCAAGTTTCAATTTACAAATTGTCAAAACATTCAAGGTCTATCCAAGACAGCTTTAGACAATTTATGTTGAAAAAGGAAACTTTTCAATGATTCAACTCGAATGCCGAGCCTATAAGACCATAACATCACAAGCATAACAGAGAGAACAGAGCATACACAATCACAACAACATAGATTCGCATAAATATACACCCCATATCAATACCAACAGTTCAATTCAAAAGTTTCACCCCAAAGACATAACCTAATATACATATTTCAAAGTTTCCATAGTTTCACAAGAAGGAGAAGATCCACTCAGTTAAAACCAGAAAAGCTCACATACACACTTAAGGCAGCAAGAAAAACAATAGGGGGGAATGGATTAAAAAAACTTATCTCTGAGAATTTCTGGCACCGTCACGTCGCCATTTAAGTCAAATCTTCAGAGATTTGTCCGAAATAGCCCTTAAAATCTCTCTGTTTCCAAACTTCGTACGGTGTCGGAACTGACGTATCGCGACCCATTATCACCATTGCCATTTATGCTCACTAAAAATTCTGGCAAGCACACGATGGATGTTATTCCCAAAGTTATAACATCCACTGTGACATTGACTACTGTACTAACTAATAATACTGTAAGTAAAAGCAGTAAATAACACAATAATTGTTCACCCAGTTCAGTGTCAACAACACCTACATCTGGGGGCTCCCAAGCCAGGGAGGAACTTCACTATTAGCAAAATTAATTCAGAGTCAAACAACATAGTTTGCACTCCTCACTTAAAACCTACCCAATGACACTTCAGCCTAGAGACACTCTAGACCTGAGTATTCCCACTCACTCCCCCTCAATCACACCACAGTGATTTATAACTCACAATTATAAAAACAATATGAATAGACACTTCATACACACCTTGATCTTGCTTCACAGCTTTGATCAAGGTACACACACTCTTGCTTCACAGCTTTGAGTGAGACACAACTTAGAATCTACCTAACCAATGCAATCATCCAACAGACAATTGCTTGGAGTACAAGTATTCCTAAGACTCAATTCATACGTGAAGACTAGCCTTCTTCACTCACAAGGACTCTCAATCAGCACTCTCTATTCTTCTGTCAAGAGCTGCTATTCAGGATTGCTTCTTCTGATATTTATAGCAGCTGTCAGTCCTTTTGGGCCTTGGTGCATAAATTAAGTTTTATTCATAACAAACCTATTTTCAATAATCTGCACGCTTGCCACTTAATTCAGGGATATTTTAGTTCGCCTAGGGCTTCTAAAAAGTCTCCTGATATCCATCTTGAGCTCCTATTATGTTTCCTAGTTTCTAGCTACTAGAAAAACAAACTTGCGCTTGATGTCATACGACCCAAGTCATAACATTGGGTATGACATTCAACTTAACTTGCTTTTAGCTAAGTCAACTTACCCTGCATAGACTATATTATGTATGCACACACATCAGTCATGACATACATACATGCTCTAGTGTTTTTCCATAAAATGCAGCCAATCAAGAGCACTTACAAACTCCCCCTTTGGCAAATTTTGGCTAAAACACCCTGTTACCATATCAGAGTTTACACACAGCAGAAGACTTATGGTGTGTCCTGTTATGCAGGATAGCTACTAGCTCGAGCCTCTCTGAGTCCTCACAGTTAGCTCTCACTGCTATAACTCACCTTGTTAACCATCTGTTAGTTATCACTACAAATGTCCCACTTTGCTAAGTAACACACTGGGTTACTCCCCCTCAACTGATGCATCTTACCAGCTGAGCATTTTACCTGCACACTCTGCAATCACATAAACTCATCCAGTCTGCTCTAGATGTTATGACCTTCAGGATAACATCCTGAAGTACACACATATGTGCTACTCCCCTAAAGATTTGCATAACACTCTCTGCTCCTATCACGCAGACACACACAACTCCTAAACACCTTCTAGGATCACACATGTGGTTAGTACCATCCACAATCAATCAAACAGTTCTAACAAACATTCCTATACACCACAGGAAGTCACACACATCAGAGTTTACTAACAGCACTCAACAGCTGTTAACACACACTTCCTCAGCAGCACCTGCAGGCATGATTATTCCATGTGCAGTCACAATAGCACATATGCTATTCAAGCTATCCACCTGTTCTTCACTGTTCTGCACATCACCTGTTCTTTTATTTCATCTATTGTACCTGCTGTTACTATCTTTCTTTCTCTCTCCCTTTTTAGCCACAAATTAAGATCTAACTAAGGACTTAGCATAAACCAAAAGTGTAACATTACAATTGTGGAGTGCACATTAAACAAACTGCTCATAGAGAGCATCACACAAACAATGCAATTCTTGCTATCAAATAAGTCTAACCAAAAGAACTCAGACAAAAAAACTCCAAAACAACAACTCACAAAAGACAGCTCAGCAACAAGCAGCTTGAGCTCCATAGCACTTCATCAGCACATGTCATTCTTCCTCTTCAGATGCAGAACTAGACTTAACCTTGTTAGATTATCCATCACTAGTCTCCTCAGCCTCAGGGGAGCCATCTTCATCACTGTTCTCTCCCCCTTTCTCTGAATCAGCTGCCTGAATATCATTCTCTTCTGACCCATCATTTTGCTTATCCTCATCAGTGAACTCAGCATTTTTGGTGCCTTGCACATTATCACCTACAATGTCCGAACCTGCACCCTTGTCCTTCTCTTCTGATGTACGATCTTTCAAGGTTCCAACATTGTGCATAACATCACTTTGATCATGCACAGTTGGGACAGACCCCTCATGGCTGGGTGGAATGGGTATGTTCAGAGCCCTAGCTACCATGTCAGCAATGATGTTGTGGGTTTTCTTGGCTCCATCATCATTAATATCAGAAGTTGCAGGAGTAGGCGCTTTACCCGAGACAAGGTCTTTGGGCCTTTTGCATGTTGGCTCCTTGGGTTCTTTACCAGTATTCCTTCTGGAGTCATCATGCGCAAGGGTGCTATCTCAAGCACTGAGTTAGGGTTGCTTGACTCAGTTCCTAACTCAGACTCATTGGTGGATATTTTCTTGGATGGAGAGGATTTTGAATGTTGAGACATTGTACAGAACTTTGATCGTGTGGAAAAGTGTTTTAGCCCGTTGAAGGATGTAGAGAAGATGAACAGTTTGATCTTGAACCAAGTGGTGTAGGAGTTTGGTGTGTGTGGGCTCAATAGATGGTATGTCAAATGAGGAGGGAACTTAATTTTTTGACCAATCAGTAAAGGACTGAATTTTAAAATCCAATTCCCTATTCCCATTAATTGCTATAACTCACCACTACTTAAGGCCTTCAATTTTAGTAAATCACTTTTAAATTTATGGTCCTTGACACCTCTTGCATCAATATCAGCCCTATTTATAGCATCATCATCAGTTTTTCTATAAATCTCTTTCCATTTACACACGTTACCTCTGAGCATGTCTCCCTTGACCTTACCAGGGCCTGGTTGAATGGTGCGATGGATGTCACAGAACAAGGTCATGACATCCGGAGTAACATTGCTTCCTTTAGTTAGGGTAGTATCCATGGACTCCATCAGGCTCCAATATAGCCTATCTAGCTTTCCCTGATGACCAATACTTGGGTATCCCTTCTTGGCTTGCTTCCCCACATGAAGTTTCTTACATCTTGTCCTTCTTTCTGAAGCATACTTTGAAGATCCTCTTGCTGATGTGTTAGACCTGGTCCTATCCATCTTTAGTGGCTGTCTTCCTTTCTCCAGCCATAGTTGGTCCTTATTTTCCTTATTGGGCAAGGCGTTGAGGTTACTTCTAGGCTCCCATAGATAACAGTTGTTCTTGGCTCTAGATCCCCTCATAACTTCCTTACTTTCTTCATTGATGACAACACACTCATTTTTAGTAAATTTTACACTGAAGCCTTGGTCACAGAGCTGACTGATACTGATGAGATTAACAGTCAGTCCTTTTACCAACAAGACATCATCCAGTCTTGGAACTCCAGGGCCATCTAGTTTTCCTGCACCTTTAATTTCTCCTCTAACTCCATCACCAAATGTTACATGACTAGATGAATGGGGTTTGAGTTTTATCAAGTGATCCTCAATCCCAGTCATATGTCTGGAGCAGCCACTGTCAAAGTACCAATCCTCTTTGGTTGGCATTCTTGGGGAATTGTGAGCTACTAAAGCCATATTCTTGGCAACCCAATGTCTTTGCTTGTTAGGTGCATTCTTCTTAGGTTTTGCTTGAGGTTGTCTTTTGACATGAGCTCTCTGTTTAGATTTCCCTTGATGACTAGGAAATCCATGCAGCCAGAAACACACAGATTTGATATGACCAAGTTTGCCACAGTGGTAACATCTATACCCTTGGAATCTATTTTTGACTTGGTTCCAGTTTCTGTGTGATGGATGTTGTTACATTGGTCGTGACAATATCTTCACCTTCTGAATCTTAGGTTGTAACCTCTTGAGTTTCAGAACAGGATTCTGTCTATCAACAAATCCCAGTCCAGACCTATTTCTTGAGTTCTGACCACTCTGCAGAATCTCTTCTAGAGTGTCAGTCCCTGGATTTAGCATCCTTATGGATTTTGCCATCTGCTCCATTTTGGATTCCAACAAGTTGACCTCACTTTTGAGTGAGTCTATTGTTGCTAGTTGCTCTATCTTCTCAGCCTCTAATTTCATTATGCACTTCTTTTGATGCTCTCCTTGCTAGTGCAATTCAATGCTTCTGATGGACAGCTTCTTATATGATTCTGCCAGTTCATCATAAGTTAGCTCCTCTTCACTTGAGTCACCATCAAATACACATACACTTTTCAGAGTTGTGACACGTTTTGCAGACTCATCTTCTGATCCACTTTCAGAATCTCCATCAGACCAGGTGATAGTTAGACCTTTTTCTTTCCTTTTGAGATAGGTGGGACATTCCTTTCTTATGTGGCCATATCCCTCACACTCATGGAATTGAACTCCTTTTCTTTGATTGGCTTTATCTTCATATTTCTCTTTATTAGAAGGCATGCTTTTGGTATAAAGTTTAGACCTAGCATCTATCCTTTTGACCAGTTTGTTGAACTGTCTTCCAAGCAAGGCAATTGCTTCAGACAAATTCTCCTCCTTTTCACCATCTTCTTCATCTGAATCAGCAGTGTTTGAGACAAGAGCTATACGTTTGCTCTTTTTCTCCACAAACTGATCATACATGCCCATCTCAAATGTTTGGAGAGAACCCATAAGTTCATCCACCTTCATGTTGCATATGTCTTGGGCTTCTTCAATGGATGTTACTTTCATAGCAAACCTTTTAGGTAGTGACCTTAGAACCTTTCATACAAGCTTCTTTTTAGTCATCTTTTCTCCCAGAGCTCCTGAGGTGTTTGCAAGTTCAAGAACATTCATGTAAAACTCATGAATGGTCTCATCTTCCTTCATTCTTAGACCTTCAAATTTGGTGGTCAGCATTTGAAGTCTTGACATTTTGACCTTGAAAGTTCCCTCATGAGTAGTTTTGAGTGTGACCCAAACATCCTTTTCCAGTTCACAGTGGTGTACCAGTCTGAAGATGTTTTTGTCTATACCATTGAAGAGTGCATTCAATGCTTTGGAGTTCCCAAGAGCTAATGCCTCTTGCTCTTTGTTCCACTCCTCTTCAGGAATTAGCACAGATGTTCCATCCTTGTCAGTCTTCACAAGGATGTACCCAGCCATAGTTTGCAGCTCTCCAAGCCTTGTTGTCTAAGGATTTTAGGAATGCAATCATCCTAGGCTTCCAATAATCATAATTAGATCCATCCAGAACTGGAGGTCTATTAGTGAATCCTATATCTTTCTCCATTGTACCAGAATTTATTTTCCCTAGATCTCACCCAGATTTAGACAGGCAAGGTGCCTGCTCTGATGCCAATTGAAAATTCTGGCAAGCACACGATGGATGTTATTCTTAAAGTTATAACATCCACTGTGACATTGACTATTGTACTAACTAATAATATTGTAAGTAAAAGCAGTAAATAACACTGCAATTATTCACCCAATTCAGTGTCAACAACACCTACATCTGGGGGCTACCAAGCCAGGGAGGAACTTCACTATTTGCAGAATCAATTCAGAGTCAAACAACACAGTTTGCACTCCTCACTTAAAACCTACCCAATGACACTTCAGCCTAGAGACACTCTAGACCTGAGTATTCCCACTCACTCCCCCTCAATCACACCACAGTGATTTATAACTCACAATTACAAAAACAATATGAAGAGACACTTCATACACACCTTGATCTTGCTTCACAGCTTTGATCAAGGTACACACACTCTTGCTTCACAGCTTTGAGTGAGACACAGCTTAGAATCTACCTAACCAATGCAATCATCCAACAGACAATTTCTTGGAGTACAAGTATTCCTAAGACTCAATTCACACGTGAAGACTAGCCTTCTTCACTCACAAGGACTCTCAATCAACACTCTCTATTCTTCTGTCAAGAGCTGCTGTTCAGGATTGCTTCTTCTGATATTTATAGCAGCTGTCAGTCCTTTTGGGCCTTGGTGCATAAATTAGGTTTTATTTATAACAAACCTATTTTCAATAATCTGCACGCTTGCTAATTAATTCAGGGATATTTTAGTTTGCCTAGGGCTTCTAGAAAGTCTCCTGATATCCAGCTTGAGCTCCTATTATGTTTCCTAGTTTCTAGCTACTAGAAAAATAAACCTGCGCTTGATGTCATACGACCTAAGTCATAACATTGGGTATGACATTAAGCTTAACTTGCTTTTAGCTAAGTCAACTTACCCTGCACAGACCATATTATGTATGCACACACATCAGTCATGACATACATACATGCTCTAGTGTTTTGCCATAAAATGCAGCCAATCAAGAGCACTTACACTCACCTGCTCTGCCGCGGGATTTACTTCATTGATAGTACCTTTATTTGTTTGATTCTCCTATACTTCTATGCATTGTATTTGTCAATTAATAGAGGATTTGTGTTTGGTTGCTTACGTGTTGTGCAATTGTCATTTGACTGAGAGCTCGTCGGAAGGAGGGTTTCAAGAACAGCGTACATGGTGATGAAGTTGGAAGGAGAAGAAGGATACAACGTTTAGGGTTAGTGGTTCTTTGCTTATACATAAGGAAGGGTGTGAGTTGGTGTGGGTCGGGGCAGACCTTGAAGTCACCGACCCAGTCTAGTTTATTTTATCTTCTTCTATTGGTTTTTTGGAGAGATTGGGCTCTAGGCCCATATTTGCATAAAACAAAAAAACAAAAAAAAAACATTATTTTATTTATTGATTTATTAACTATTTAATCTTTATTTGATTTGTTTTGTTAACTCTTATTTAATTTTTAAAATTAAATATTAATTTAATCGACTTTTAATCAATTTAATTCATTAGTCATTAATAGAATTTTATTTAGTTTTAAATAAGCTTTGATTTTTATTTTGACGTATTTGAGTCCTAAATATACGGTTACGTTTTAGCAGCAAGGTTCGTTTACGACATTCATCCTCTAGTCGTCGTCGACTATATCAATTTGCCTCGTTTTCAGGTCTTATATTTCACGTGTTTGTCCGTTCATTCATCAATACTATTGTTTTCCTTCCGGTGGCTAACATCCCATTTCTGAAGAAAAGGATAATCTCTTCTCGTTGACTGCCACGTCAAATTTAGAAAACTCTAAATCACTTCCCTTATCCTAGCCTTAGGATCGGAGTCGTCGTACTCCACATAACGTCCTACCATAGACATCCTTTTATATTTCCTTTATCCTAGCCTTGAGATAGGAGTCTCCGTACTCCATGCAAGCGTCCTGCCATAGACATTCCCTCTTTCTTTCCTGTTTATCCTAGCTTTATGATCAGGAGTCTCCGTACTCCACGTAAGTTCCTGCCGTGGATACTTACTTACCTATCTTTCAACTCAACTTTATACTAGGAGTCACCGTACTCCACGTAAGTGTCTCACTATGAACACTTACTTCCCCTTGGAACCTTGACCACAATCAAGAGTTCCTCACTCTCGTTGAGGGGAACTACGAATACTCTGATTCCGTTCTCGTCAGGATACGTAGGCACAAGATGCAATTTCTTGGCGATTATACTTAGGACTAACCCCTTAGGTCTCTCTCTTTACCTTCAACCCTTTAGCATACATTTAACAAATACCAAATAACATATATCAAACAAGAGGTTCCTGTAGGATACTACAGATGCTTAGGATGCTAATACCTTTCCTAGGTATAACCAACCCCCGAACCCTAGATCTCCCCGCATTGTGTTCACGATGCAAATTAGGTTTTTCTTTCTTTAACCTTTCCTTCGGATAAATCAAAGACCGGTTGTAATTTCAAAGATTTGCAATCCAAGTTAATTTGATAGCTTGACGTCCGATTCTCACCGCAACAGAAATTGCGACTTCACTAGGGACTGTGCTTTCGTGGGTTACCCCTAACTTTTTAATTGTTATTTGCTTTATATATATATATATATATATATATATATATATATATATATATATATATATATATATATATATATATATATATATATATATATATATATATATATATATATATATATATATATATATATATATATATATATATATATATATATAATTGTACCTGCTTGGGTTATATGTTGTTGTGAGATATGTCCTACACCCGGACTTGAGTGTACTTATGATAGGAAGGTGATATATTCGACGAGGCTTATAGGGAGTGGTTCCCGACCAAGTTGACTTGAGAATCACCGCTCAGCTGAGGCCCTCTCGAGAATAGTGTTGTTGAACGAGTATTCGTGAAGACATCACTACTATCGACCTAGGAGTCTGTGATACTAGGAACCTTTAATTACCTTTTTACCTCACTTTGTCCTTCTTAGGACGTAGTGTGGTGACTATGAGGGAGTAGTCCCAAAGTAGTTAATATGCGATGCTATACTCAAAAGAGGTTCTCTTGTGAATATTGTTAACCACCGAGTATTCAGGAAATTGATAATATTCGAAGGATGGACTGATGACTTTGGGCACCTCTTAGAACCCTTGTTCTGCAGGTACAAATAACCCTTAGTACATACCTTTCGGGATGGGTAGACCATGACCCCATGCCTACGACCCTTTAACATAGGACTTTATTTGCTTATTTGTATATGTGTGTTTATTCATCCATACATTCAAGCATTCATGACATTTTGGTTTTAAGGAATTCAATTGTCAGTCCTTTGCAAATTCGATAAAGATCTTGAATTTAAAATAAAACCTTTTTTTTCAGTTTTCCTAAAAATATTTGCAACTTGTCGTTGAAATCCTTGAAACCACTGCATCGCATTGCATTCATGTCTTTGCATGTACATTTTCCTTCCGTTTTCTCATTTTGTTCTCTCGTCTTCAGTTATTTCACCCTGAGTCCTCTGCACCAGTACAACACCAGAGCTCGAGCTCATAAAAAGGTGGCGGAACAAAATCAAGAACTTGAGCGTGTCAGTAATGAATTAAAAGACCTTCGGGGAAGTGTGGGGAAGATTATGGAGATGTTACAGGTTATACGTGTGAGGATGGATACTTAGCCCACTGCTGTTTCTGAGATTGCCAATACAATTATGGATCCTCAACCATCTGTTGTTACTACTGCAAGTGTCCCTTCATATGGTCTTCCACCAGGTTTTGTGTTGGCACCTACTGCAATTCCTATTGTTCAACAAGTTATTCCTTTGGTTACTAAAACTCCTCAAATTCCAACTTTTTGCGCCAGCTGCTGTTCATACTCATGTGCAACCATACTTCAATGAGCATCAACCAGTATATGATATCCCTAATATGAAGGAAAATGAAGATGAACGTCATGAGAAACTCAAAGAAAATGTAGAAATTATTGACAAAAGGTTGAGAATGATGGAAGGAGATCAAATCTTTGGTGTTGCTTCCAGAGAAGTGTGTCTTGTATCTGGTCTGATTATCCCTCCAAAGTTCAAAACTCTTAACTTTGATCATTATGAAGGAGCTACATGCCAAAAGAGTCACCTGATTATGTACTATCAAAAAATGGCTGCTCATGTTGATAATGATACGCTGGTGATACATTGTTTCTAAGACAGTTTGAAGGGTGCTTCCTCAAAATGGTACTTAAGTTTGGATCAGTCTCGCATTAAGAGTTTCCAAAACCTATCAAATGCCTTTATAAAAAATTACAAATACAATATAGATCTAGCTCCTAACCAAAGGCAATTACTGAGTATGTCTCAAAAGAGTGCTGAATCGTTCAAAGAGTATGCTCAGAGATGGAGAGAGATTGCTTCGTAAGTAGAACCTCCTTTGACTGAAAAAGAACTGGCTGATTGGTTTGTTGACACTGTTCGTCCTGAATTTTATGAAAGAATGGTTGGAAGTGTGACTGCAAATTTTTCTGATATTGTCGTTGTTGGTGTGAAGGTAGAATTGGGTCTAAAAAGCCTTCATTTAGCTCTCACAAGAAGAAAGAGGGTGAAGTTAATGTCGTGATATCGAGCAGAAGAAGAAATCAACTTTGGCAACATCATCAAAATTATGTTCAACCACAAGGCTATCCTGTTCAATTTGCTCAACAACCGTATGTAGCTATTGTTACACATGCCTTCAATAAAAAAGTTCCTGCATATCAGCCTGTACAACCGGCTCCTGCTTATCATCCATCTGTTTATCAACCTCCGTCTGGTTATCAACATGCGCAAACTCCATCCAATTATCAACAAGCCCCCAACACTCCTGCCTATCAACAACCAAAGAATCAGGCACCTCACCAGAATGTTCCTAACAGGAGACAATACAAGCCATGTCCTCCTATTTCGATGACTTATACCGAGTTGTACCCTTCATTAGTAGAACAAGGTTTGATAACTATAATGGCTTTGGGTCCACCTCCTAATCCGCTACCAACTAATTATACTCCTAATGCTCATTGCTTATTTCATGAAGGGGAACCTGGCCATGATTTAGAAAGTTGTTATGCTCTCAAGCACCTTGTAAGAGAATTCATGGAAAAGAAGATCCTGTCTTTTGATGATCCTCAACCAAATGTTAAAAGCAATCCTTTGCCTACTCATGGGTCTATTAATGTTGTTGATAAGGTAATTGATGAGCTCCCAATTCTTGATGTTTCCAAGATTAAAACTCCTCTCCGATTCTTCCATTCAAAGTTGTATGAAGCAGGTTTAATGAATGTTTGGCATGATGATTGTAAAGGATGTACGTTGGCTCAGAATGATGTTCAGAATTTGATCAATGATGGTTTCCTGCAAGTTAGTAACAAAGTGAAGAAGGATGAAATTGTTGTGATTGAGCCCGTCTTCAACTTGCCGGAACCATGTGCTAAAGTGTGTGTCTTCAATTTGCCAAAATCAAGTTTTGCAGTACCTACTTTTAGTACACTAAAGCCCGTGTTCAACAAAACAGAACATGTTGTTGCTTCTGCAGTTAATCAGCCAAAGCCTGTGATCATTCAAAAGCCTAGTCCTTTTCACTTCATAGACTCTAAAGTTGTACCTTAGAAGTATGACGTGACCATGATCGACAGAATCTGAGAAGGTTATTCTGAGGGAAGAATTGAAGATTGTTAGTGAAGATGTGACTAATATAGCTGGGGCAAGCAAAATGACACTCAGTGGTCGCATTTATACTCCTCGCTTCAATGAGGCTCCGCCTAAGGAAATTGTTACCACTGTGCCTGCCAAAGATAAAGAGAAAGAAGTGGTTGCAAATGATGAAGATGATGAGTTCTTGAGGATTATCAGGATAAGTGATTATAAATTTATTAATAAGCTTCACCAGACTCCTTCCAAAATATCAATCTTACCTCTGTTAATGAATTCACCTACTCATCGAACTGTATTGCAAAAGTTATTGGCCCAAGCTCATTTCTCCCAAGATATTACTACTGGTTAGTTTAATAGTGTGATCACCAATATTACCGCCTGTAACACTCTGAGCTTCAGTAATGAGGAGTTAGCAAGAGATGGTTAGAATCACAACTGTGTTTCACATGTGTTCGTGAAATGTCAGGAAGATAATCTATCAAGGGTGCTTGTGGATACGGGTTCCTCTCTGAATGTCTTACCAAAGAGGGTTCTTACAAAGCTGGCTTACAAAGAAACTGAAATGAGACCTACTTCCTTGATAGTCAAAGCTTTTGATGGTTCCTGCAGAACTGTAATCGGAGAAGTGAAGCTACCGATCTTGATTGGTCCGTATGTATTCAACATCACATTCCAAGTGCTGGACATAAATCCTAACTATAGTTGTTTACTTGGAAGGCCATGGATCCATACTGCTGGTGCTGTAACTTCGAAATTACATCAGAAGATGAAGTTTGTGATTGATGATAAGCTGTTCATTGTACATGGTGAAGAGGATTTGATGGTAAGAAACCTGTCTTCTTTCCGTTATACAGAGGCTGATGAAGATGCTTTTGAAACTTCTTTCCAAGCACTCGAGATCGCAATGCTGTCCTGTTGGAAGTCGAAGAATCTGTAGGCAAGAGTAATCCATCTTTCGCATCTTTCAAGAGTACCAGATCAACAATCTAAGGAGGCATACCTGAAGGTTGGGGAGATGTGATAGATGTCAAGACCAAGATGAATTGCCATGGGTTCGGTTACAAACCAACTAATGATAAAGCTTCTACATCTGTCAAAAGTTGTCCGAAGACTGTCCATGAAGTGTTTGTTAGTGGAGGTTTCCAAGTTAATGATTTCGAAGATGATAATGAAGACGAAGACTTAAGCAACTTGGTATTCAAGTGTGATGCAGCTTTGGACAACTAGGAAGCAATAGAGATCCCTGTGACTTTTCCTTTGTCAAAGTAATTTATTTGTCTTTTACTTGTTGTTTTCAAAAATAAATTCCATAGTTGTGCCCAAGGCTATTGGATTATTTTGTAGGGCCACCTTTTCACTTTCAAATGATTATCAATAAATTCATTTTGTTAAATTCTTGTTTGTTCATTTACCGTTTTTAGCTTTTACCATTAAAAGAAATTGGCAATCTTTCAAAATTAGAAAAAAGAATATTCCTTCCTCTTGCATTTGTCTTTGCACATTTAATAAAATAAGCCTTCTAAACATGCAGAATAATCCCAAACCACACTGAATCTGATGACTCTGTGTTCTCTCCTAACTTTGATTCACCCATTTATCAAGCCGAAGACGAGGGTGAGGAAAATTTCGAAGTTCCCGCTGAACTGGAAAGATCGGTTGAGTATGAGTACACTGAATTTCAACCGCACAAAGAGCAGGTAGATTTGATTAATCTTGGCACCGATGAAGAAAAGAAAGAGGTCAAGATCAGTATAACACTTAGGGCTGATGTCAAGCATAAATTGGTCAAGCTTCTAGAGGAATATGTCGATATATTTACATGGTCGTATCAAGATATGCCCGGGTTAAACACTAATATTGTTGTTCACAAGTTTCCACTTAAGCCAGAATTCCTACCTATCAAGCAGAAACTTCGAAGAACGAGAACTGACGTGGCTTTAAAGATTCGAGATGAGGTTAAGAAATAGCTCGACGTAGATTTTCTAATAGTTTCAAAGTATCCTGAATGGGTAGCCAACATTGTACCAGTGCCGAAAAAGGACGGTAAAGTCAGAATGTGTGTAGACTACAGAGATTTGAACAAAGCAAGTCCAAAAGATGATTTCCCTCTACTGCATATTGATACACTTGTGGATAATGTAACCAGTTTTGCAGTTTTCTCTTTTATGGATGATTTCTATGGTTATAATCAGATTAAAATGGACCCTACTGATAGAGAAAAGACTACATTCGTCACTCCTTGGGGAACCTATTGCTACAAAGTTATGCCCTTCGCTTTGAAGAACGCAGAGGCAACATATCAAAGAGCTATGGTCGCTCTCTTTCATGACATTATGTATAAAGAGATCGGAGTGTATGTTGATGATATGATTGCTAAATCCTTAAATGAAGAGGACCATTTGGATCATTTGCTGAAACTGTTTGAACAACTCAGGAAATACAAGTTGAAACTGAATCCTACTAAGTGTACTTTTGGTGTTAGATTTGGAAAGTTACTTGGATTTATCGTCAGCCAAAGAGGAATCGAAGTAGACCCTGATAAAGTCCAAGCTATTCAAGAAATGCCAGCTCCGCAAACTGAAACACAAGTCAGATGCTTTCTTGGACGCTTGAACTATATCTCCAGATTCATTTCCAATATGACCGCTACCTGTGAGCCAATATTCAAGTTACTTTGTAAGGGTCAGATTATTGGCTGGAATTCTGATTGTTAACAAGCATTTGAGAAGATCAAGGGTTACTTGCAAGAGCCTCTTATCTTGATTCCTCCTGTTTCTGGAAGACCATTTTTCATGTATCTGACTGTTCTCGAGAAGTCTATGGGTTGCGTACTGGGTCAACACGATGAGACTGGACGAGAAGAACACGCCATCTACTATTTGAGAAAGAAGTTTACTGACTGTGAAAACCGATATTCACTTTTGGAAAAGACTTGTTATGCTTTAGCATGGGCCGCTAGGCGTCTCAGGCAATACAAGATCTGTCACACTACTTTATTGATCTCGAAAGTGGATCCCATTAAGTATATTTTTGAGAAGCCTGCTCAGACTGGAAGACTTTCCCATTGGAATATGTTGTTATCCGAATACGACATCCAGTATCTGACTCAGAAAGCTATTAAAGGAAGTATCTTGTTAGATTATCTTGTAGACCAACCGGTTGAAGATTATGAGCCTTTAAAGTTTGACTTTCCGGACGAAGATATTATGTTGATAAAGAAGGACTATAGAGCAAAGTCCTGATGAAGGTCCCGAGCCTGGTTCCCATTGGAAGATAATGTTGGATGGTTCCTCTAATTACAATGGGCATGGAATAGGCGCCATTTTGATGAATCCAGATGGTGGCTACACTCCATTTACAACCAAATTATGTTTTGAGTGTACCAACAATATTGCTGAGTATGAAGCTTGTATCTTAGGCCTCGAAGCTGCTATAGACCTTCAAATCAAAATTCTTAAAGTGAGTGGTGACTCAGCCTTGGTAATTTATCAGGTCAAAGGTGATTGAGAGACCAGAGATGAGAAACTAATCCCATATAGAGCTTACATTGTTGAAATGATTGAGTACTTTGACAAGATCACTTTTAAACATGTCCCAAAGACTGAAAACCATATTGCTGATGCATTAGTCATGTTAGCCTTAATGTGGAAAGTCAGATTCGTTAATCAAGATACACTTATTAGGATTGAAAGGAAGACCGAGCCAGCCTATTGTCAACTGGTTGAAGAAGAAACTGATGACAAACCTAGGTTCCATGACATTAAGAATTATCTGTTAAACCAAGAGTATCCAGCCGATGCTACTAATCTTGACAAAAAGACTCTTGAGAATATTAGCATCCAAGTTCTTCCTCAGCAATGATGTGTTATATAAAAGAAACCACGATATGGTTCTGCTTAGATGGTTCACGCCAACGGTTATGCTATGTCCAAGAAGATTTTGAGAGCTGGATATTACTGGTTATCCATGGAATTTGATTGTATCAAATATGCCAGAAAATTCCATAAGTGTCAAATTCACGCTGACAAGGTGCACGTACCTCCAGCATCGTTGAATGTTTTATCATCACAGTGGCCTTTCTCAATGTGGGGCATTGACGTGATTGGGGAAATCGAACTTAAACCTTCCAACGGTCATCGATTCATCTTAGTTGCCATCGACTATTTCAAAAAATGAGTAGAAGCTGCTTCTTATGCCAACATAACCAAGCAAGTGGTCGTGTGTTTCCTCAAGAAAGAGATTATCTGCCGTTATGGAATTCCAAGTCAAATCATAACAGATAATGGGACCAATTTGAACAATAGAACCATGAAAGAGTTATGTGAAAGTTTCAACATTTCACACCACAATTCTTCTCCTTACCGTCCCTAAATGAATGGAGCTGTTGAAGCTGAAATAAAACATTAAGAAAATCCTGCAAAAGATGGTAAAAACTTACAAAGATTGGCATGAAATGCTACCATTTGCTTTGCACGGATACAGAACTTCAGTGTAAACTTCACAGAGGCAACCCCTTTCTCATTAGTGTATGGAATGGATGCAGTCCTCCCCATTGAAGTAGAAATATCGTCCTTGTGGGTACTGATGAAAGCCAAGCTTGATGAAGCAGAATAGGTCCAAGAAAGATTTGATCAGCTGAACCTCATCGACGTGAAGCGCATGACTGCAATGTGCCATGGTCAGTACCAGAAATGGATGAAGAGGGCATTTGACAAGAAAGTTCAAATCTGAGAATTCAGAGAAGGAGAGCTTGTACTCAAGAAAATCTTGCCAGTTCATAAAGACATGCGTGGGAAGTGGATGCCTAACTATGAAGGTCCATTTATTGTAAAGACAGTATTCTCAAGAGGATCGTTAATTCTCGCAACAATGGATGGTGAAGAGCTTGCACATCCTATAAACTCTGATGCAGTATGAAAATATTATGCCTAAAAGAACCTGCTAAGTCGAAAACTTGAAAAGGCAACTTAGGCAACAATGGGTATCCCGATGGACCAAAATCTATGAAGGAGATCCAGGTAAAAATTAGGGATGAAAATAATAAAAATAAGAGCTCGCTAAGCTAAAAGCCCGAAAGGGCGGCTTAGGCAAAAATGAGCGTCCCGGTGGATTGAAAACCCGAGAGGGAGATCCAGGAAAAGTTAGGGACAAAGGCATTTCACTGCATCAGATGACGTCTATCATTGCAGAATATCAAGTCAAATCCAATCCAACCACTCTTGTCAAAAGCAGGATTTTGGGATGTCTTAGTTATTAGGGTTAGTAGGTGTCGTTGGATTTAATGTAACTTTTCCCTATTGCCAATTTCATATGTAATACTCCATGGAGCGTTTCCATTAGCAAGCTACCTTTCTTAAATAAAGTCAGACTTTTTGGCCTTTCAATTTTTGCCATTTATGCTTTCTCTACTTTTTCTTGTTATGCAAAATGTTATTTGTTAATTTTATTTTTGAAAGTGAAAAGTTTTTCAAATGCAAAACCATTTTTGAAAACACATTGAAAAAGATATAAATTTGCTTTGACCTGTGGAAAGATCTGAAGGAAATCACTATTCCCCATAAAGTCTTAATGTTGCAGAAGCTCTTTTAGACTAGTTTTCAACCGAATTCCTAGCAAAACATAAGTTGACAACACTCTCAGACTGATCCTGTGATCATAAGCGATTTTCAAGACTGTAGAGAATCCCCCTAGTATCTTCCATATGATACATATCTACTTATGTTGAGGATTCACTCCCTAGTGGAATCATATTTGTTTCCTCACTGAAGTTACTATACTTTTTCCAGTAAGTTGTCTTAGCTCCATACCTCCCCGATGAAGTGGATATTTATTTTATCCCCTATAAAGCCTCTAATAATAAGATGACTCTCCCCAGTGAACAGGTCTTTTTTGATAAGAAATTTATATTCATGATGGCAATCTCTCAAATGAAGTCATGATAATATATCCCCAAGAGGAATACCTTTTCCCTAGAGAATTTGAAACTTTGAAGCAAGATTACGGTTCCACCTATGACTTTCTATCCATCTCTTGATATATTCATACCTTTGCAGAGGTTGGACGACCACCCTCTTCGAGATGTTTATTTCATCTCCCGTTTACTCCTCCTTTTGTCTGTTTTGTCAGCATTAACATAAGCATGACATACATTCATTCATACATATAGACATATACATTAGCATTGAGCATGTTGTTACACTATTTGTCTTATGTTGTTTACTTCGGTTGTGTTTATCACCAAGTAATTGGGTTTTTCGTTCTTTTCTAGTAGAGGTCGTCAACCTTAAGCATAAAATACCTACTTTTACTAATTTTCCCACAGAGTTCAACCCTCATGGATGATGGTTACTTCATTTATCTTTTCCATACTTGGATAAGATACATCCCTATTTGAGTTCATTCCTCGATGGTTGAAGTCTTGTTTGATCGTTTCTTTCTAGTTTATTCCTAGATCGAACTTTGGTCCCTAGAGACTATGTTAACCCTATTAGGTCGCCGAACCTAGCTGGAGTGTGCATTTATTTTGCATCATGTATCTATCATTTATAAATCCTCATTGCTGATAAGTGACAGTCTCCCTTGAGAAGCTTATCATTTTATTGCCTTAATTTGCAGATAAGTGGCAGTCTCTCCAGAGAAGCTTATCTTATCTTTGTTTATCCCCAGATAAGTGGCAGTCTCCCCTGAGAAGCTTATCAATTTACTTTTTTCAGATGAGTGGCGGTCTCTCCTGAGAAGCTCATCGTGCTACCCTTATTACCGATAAGTGGCAGTCTCTCCGGAGAAGCTTATCCTATTTCACCATTTCCAGCAATAAGTGGCAGTCTCCTCTAAGAAGCTTGTTTCCCTTTGTCGTTTCCAGATAAGTGGCAATCTCGTTCTTTGAGAAGCTTATCCCTTTCCTAGTCGTGTGTAAGTCCCTTTCAACGATAAGTGGCAGTCTCTTTTGAGAAGCTTATTAGGGCGTATTAAAAAATGATCGAGGTATTAAAAAATGACAATGTTTGTTAATATTTGCAAGGTTAACATCTCTATTATGTGTAAAAGGATTTTGAAAATTTTAGTGTTTAACATCTTTTAATATTTGAAATTAATAAAAATTTTCTTTAAAAACAATTTTCCCCCCTACCTACTACAACAATATAAAAGCGTTGTCATTTTATCGATACATTTAACAACTCTATCTTTAAGAACTCTTTAAAGTGTTATGGAAGGTTAAGAAAGCATTGTTTCAAATTTGATGTAATGAATGTTGCAAATCAAATTTCCATACAAGCTTAAATTATATAATACTGATGACAGTCTATTATTGTATCTAATTAGTTGAAGAATCATGGAAAAACAAGTAAAAGATAAGCCAAAATAACGAAGAAAGACCCTAGAATGAAAATAGCCAAGTATGGAAGAATGGGACTTAGAGAAGATTATGGTGCAAAAGGGGTGATTTTAACACAACTACTGGAATAGTCACACGCACCATCGTGCACCACCACATGTGCAATAGAGGCAAATAAGTTGCATCGCGTGCGTGATAAATATATAATGTGTGCGGTGGGTGCTTTTCTAGGCTTTGTCTAGCGCGTTTTGAGTGCGTTTAAGGGGATTTTAAACTGTTTGATAAGGGTTACAAAAATTGGAGAAGAGAGCACGAGTTTGAGAGCACAAAAGGAGATTTTTAGAGCCTTTGATTGGAGGCCATCTTTTCCAGGGACTTCTTATGTTATTTTCATCTATCGATTGTGGTATTATATTTTATATTGTGTTATGATGAACATGTTTTTCTATTATTGGATTATATGTTGATTTGACATTTGTATAAACCTTTGATCTATAATTCTATTTAGTTATTGCTTAATCTTAATAATTTTTATTCGAGATACTCTGTTAATCTAACTTTGGACATATAAAGATTATTTACCTTTAACATATGTGTTAGACCTAGGGCAAATGTTCTACTTATGCTGGTTGAAAAAGGATAGGAGACCCCGAGTAGTGGCATAGAGAATTAATGTTCTATACACCGCCTAACCTTGCTTACGCTAGCAGAATAAGGATAGAAAGCTCCCAATAGTGGTTAGTGAGTTAATTCATGAGGGATCAGCTTCAACGATTTTGTTAATTTGTTATGGGGTTATCGCGATTTGATCATTCATACATGGAATCAATCATCAACAACAGAGGAATAATAGATTCTGCAACTGTTGGCTGGAAGATTTCGACTGGGAAAAGTTGACATTAGAGTTGACTTGTGGGACGATAGGTTAGGAAAGGTGGTGAAGGAAACAAGGTAAGTCGATGCTAGCAGAAGAATGTTGTAAGTCGACTCAAGGTGATTCTGTCGAAAGAGTCGATTGGTGACCAAGGAAATCAATACGGAGTATGAAAACTTTTGAGCAGGAAGAAAATTTGAAAAGCTAAGAACGTAGGGAAGTTACAAAAGTGGTGGAGGGACACGTGACGCCACCAAGACCAACATAGCAGTTATTTTCTTTTCCTATTTAAGGCAATGCCCATTTTCATTTTAGGGCACATTTTGTAACTTTGAAAGGGAAAAACACTCTGAGTACCAAGCGTTAAGAGAAAAAGAGTTCATTCCTGTAAAATGTATGATCGCGTCCACATTTCTTTTTTAAAAGCGATTTACATTACCAAACTTTAAGATATTTTGATTTTTTACTCGTTTATTTTATTTGTCCTTCATTTGGTATACACATTTTTATTCGAGTTCGTTTCCAATTTATTCTAAACAAAACCATTCTGCCACCGTCACATAGACTCGACCAGATAGTTACGGGACTTGTTTGGCCGGTCTCGAGGTTGTTCACACGAAAACTGCGTGCGAACAAATTAGCACACCCGGTGGGACCCGTTGGTTTGGGTGTATGCATTTACGTAGTGTTAAGATGGTGATACCACATTCAAATAAAGAACCGTCTTCGGAAGGAAATACGACTGTGACGCAAACAATCGACGTTGGCACTGACACTGTGTCTACGGTTTCGACTTCACACAGTGGGTGTGTCATGAAGCCATGTCGGTCTAAACCTAGGGCTATGATGACAGGGACTGAGGGGTAGTATGTGCCTAGTTTCACAATGCCCACGCCTCGAGCCTTTGGGATGTCGACAGAATTCATGTCAAGATTACGTTATAGTGGCCCACTCTTTGGATAAAGTTCATTGTCAGCTTTCTCTCCGTATCAAGGATTAGGGCCATTAGAGAACCAAGTTACTAGGCCCCCAGGGTTTAGTCTTTTGTCACATTAAATTCCCACTGTCACCTCAAGTTTCGTCGCCGTTATGAGACAACAGATGGATGAAAGTAATCACGAAATGGCTCACATGTTGACCCAGCAAATGGGCACCATATTAAGACCATTAATACAAGATTCGATCCAGAGTTACCAACAGTTGGCGACTCAGATAATACATATAGGTGATTTCTTAGGCGCTCCTAGGGCTTCGGGTCGACAGACGCCGCCGCCTCGACCGGAGACGCCAATTCGACAAGATGAAGTCTTCGATGAAACAATTAACCAACAATCCCATAAGGTTGAACACACACCTAGGGTGTCCCAAAGGCCCCCTGTTGTTTTATTTCATAGGAACCAAGACCCAGACTATGTGGTCAGACAGGTTTGACACGAAGCCATGGCTGGTGAACCAAACTTATAAGCTATGGTGGAATAGATTATGGCTCACAATGGAGCAAACCCAGGCATTCGACAACCAACATATACGTCTCTACTACCAGACTTTATTTTGCAAGCAGAGCTACCTAGGGGCTGGAAGGTTCTGAAGTTTACCAAATTCGTTAGAGAGACCAAAGAGTCCACCGTCGAACATGTTGCCAGATATCAAACTGAAGTTGGTGACATAGCGAACAACAAGGACTTGAAAATGAAGTATTTTCCAAGTTCCCTCACAAAGAATGTGTTTACTTGGTTTACCATATTACCCCCACAATCTGTCCATACCTGGGCACACATAGAAAGGTTATTTCATGAACAATTTTACATGGGACAATTGAAAATGACAATGTTTATTAATATTTACAAGGTTCACATCTCTATTATGTAAAGAAGGATTTTGAAAATTTTAGTGTTGAACATCTTTTAATATTTGAAATAAACAAATTTTTTCTTTAAAAACAATTTTTTCCCCTACCTACTACAGCAATATAAAATTGTTGTCATTTTATCGATACATTTAACAACACTATCTTTAAGAACTCTTTAAAGTGTTATGGAAGGTTAAGAAAGCATTGTTTCAAATTTGATGTAATGAATGTTGCAAATCAAATTCCCATACAAGCTTAAATTATATAATACTGCTGACAGTCTATTATTGTATCTAATTAGTCAAAGAATCAGGGAAAAACAAGTAAAAAGGGGCAGCGTCTCAGGCGGATTTCCAGCGGTAGCTGTGGCATTATCAACATTTGCAACGATAGTGGAATCGAGCGCATTATCCTGCAGAAGGAAGTGTAAGTAAGAAAACACCCAGGTAATACATGGACCAAAAGAACAAAGACAATAAATACCTCAGCAATATGTCCCGGAGGAGGGATTTCAGTGGCGATAGTTTGGAAAACCTCATCTAGATTATCGGGAACAACAGGTTTCACGGTCGAAGTGACCTCTTTAAAGGGTGTCTTTTTGGTAGGAACTCTTTTCTTCTTGGCTACCAGGGTAGCAGGAGAGGAGTTTGATATTTCATAAGGAAAGACCCGAGATTGGGTGCTGTCGTCAGACGCACCATCTTCTGGAGTCGACGCTTTTTCAAGAACCTAAAAACAACAGGGTAAGTTGACATTAAAAGACAAGTGCAAAGAGTCACCGAATCATGTGGTACCTGGGGATTTATGACTTTCTGTTTCTTTACTAGCCTGGTCGAGGTCGATGCAGCAGTTGGTTCCCTTTTGCGACTCTAAGGAATAAACACAAATGATTAGCTATTGGAAATTAATAAAATACAGAAGAAGAACAAAGAAGGTACCTTCTTTGAGGTGTCCTCTGTGGTTCCAGCTCCTTGGAGATTCTCAACAGATACAACAACCGTCGAAGTAAGGACTTCACTAGCAAGGGCAGCAAAGGCATCGACCATATTCTCCAAGAAAAGGTCAAGTTTGAAGCATTGGGTTTGGTACTCTGACCACCAGACATTAAAACTTTCTGTTGTGAAGTAGGATGGTTGAAAAGAAAAAAAAAAGTAACTCAAGGCGTTGAGTCGACCTAGAAAACTTGAGGTAGTTCTTGTGGCCTGTCAGGTTTAGTCGTCGACCAGCCCACACAATGTCAGAGGAATGTCGCACCAAGGACTTTGGCAGCAGCTGGCTCAAACCAAATTGACGGGACACCAAGTTGGGCTGGTAGTTCATAAACCCTTAGCTTGTGTTCCCAGTATCAATTCAAAACGATAACATGGTAGGAGTTAAAAACTCCCTCCGTATAGAATTTGACGCTGCTGCCATTTTTGGGGAAGCGCCAGGGAATGAGTTTTTGAACCATGACAGACCAAATCGTCGATGCACAAAGGAAGCCATGCTAGGGACGAAGGAAGCTGCTTCTGCAAACATGTTGATATATTTAATGAAGATGGTTTTGTTGGGAGTTTCTTGAGTATTCATCAAGGCGAGTCGAACTCCTTCTATGGGACGTTCTTCATTCAAACATTGCATTGTTGTTGGCACGGGGTAACCCAACTGGTGCTCGAATGTGGCGTTGAGCCAATGTTGTAATAACCACATAGGCCCTGAAACATTCAAGGCTTTGGTGGTCTCGCGAAGGAGTTTTATTCTCAAGGTCGATAGACCAAGAAAATGATAGAGAGAAGATAATAAAAGCTTACCCAATGATACCTGTCGACCCTCAGGTATTTGGATCGCCAGGTTGATATAACTTTTGGCTATTTGTAGAGAGTCAGGACAAAAAAGGTAGTTGGACAACCAAAGAGTAAGGAAGGTGATGTGTTCTTCGTCCGACACTGTGTCAGAATCTTTATCGTGATGGTCCTCTATGTAGTTCTGAAAACCGACATGTTCAAAATAAAAAATGGCATTCGTTTCCAAGGTCGAATCAAAGGTTTCGCCTAGAGGAGAAAGACACGTGATGGCCGCCACGTCGAAAAGTGTCGGCGTCAACATACCACAAGGGAAATGAAATGTGTTGGTCGACCCCTCCCAGAAATACATCGACGCCAGTAGTAGGCAAGGTTTAACCCAATGAGCATTCTTGGAAAGTTGAATGGCGTCGAAGGTGCCATTTGTCTTCCATTGCTCTTGGAGCTTGCCTTGGACCTTTTTAAGCCAGGAGATGTAATCTTTGTTGCTTGGAGTAGGCATCGATCTGAAAACGCGAGCTTTTGGCGCCATAAACTTGAGGTTGAGGGTGCCACCTTTTTGAAAAGCTAGGGGAATGGTGGGAAGGTAGAAAAGGAAAAATGCTTGAAGTTCCTTATGGTTGGGTTTCGTATCAGGGTATGGCCCATGGAAAGCATGCAACTTTCCATCCACCGCGAAGGGTATAACCATCTGGCGTTGCCAGATCGCTATCACTATGTTATCAGCGAAATTCGGATTTGGAAGAGGCCTGAGAGATTTGGATTCAGAGAGAACAAAAGCGATGAGGTTGTTTTCGATGGTGTAAGTAGCGGAAGCGGTCGAGGAAGCTATTGAAAGAGAATGGTAAAGGAATTCTGGGAGCAGAAGCTTGAAGGAAATGAAAGTGTGAGAGAAGTTGGAAAAGAAAACCAAATGTGGGAAATAGCTATTTATAGACAAGTTAAATGCAGTTGAAAAATCAAGGGGTTGTTCTAATTCTAGAGTGAGTAGGAGTGGGTTAAAGGCCCATAATGTATGACGCGACTAGGCACGATTAGTTTTCTTGGAAATTGTGGCGCAGAAAGGCGCCATTATTACGTCAGACTGTGGGTGACGCGTGGCTGACTCGACAGAAGGGAAATGATGGTGTTTCTGGGTCAGAACCCAGGTGCAGTCGAAACCTCATAGGAAACCAAAACTCCAAGTTTCTCAGTTAACATAATGCTCAGTCGAAACTGGGTTTTTGAGGGGGCATCTTGTTGGCTGGAAGATTTCGACTGGGAAAAGTTGACATAAGAGCTGACTTGTGGATCGACAGGCTAGGAAAGGCGGTGAAGCAAACGAGGTAAGTCGACGCCAGCAGAAGAAGGTTGTAAGTCGACTTAAGGTGATTATGTCGAAAGAGTCGATTGGTGGCCAAGGAAACCGACACGAAGTGTGAGAACATTTGAGCGGGAAGAAAATTTGAAAAGCTAAGAACGTTGGGAAGTTAAAAAAGTGGTGGAGGGACACGTGGTGCCACCAAGACCAACATAGCAGTTATTTTCTTTTCCTATTTAAGGCAATACCCGTTTTTATATTAAGGCGCATTTTGTAACATTACAAGGGAAAAACACTCTAAGTACCAAGCGTTAAGAGAAAAGAGTTCATTCCTGCAAAATGTATGATCGCGTCCACATTTTCTTTTAAAAGCAATTTACATTAAAAAACTTTAAGATATTTTGATTTTTTATTTTCCCTTTATTTGGTATACACATTTTTATTCGAGTTCGTTTCCAATTTATTCTAAACAAAATCATTCTACCACCGTCGCATAGACTCGACCAGATAGTTCTGGGACTTGTTTGGCTGGTCCTACAAGTAAACGTACGTTATATGGTCAGAGGTTGTTCGTAGAAAAATTTCTTGCAAACAACAACACAACCTGATAGCTTTCGTGACATTGTTTTCCAGTTTAATTACTTTTTCGCACTGAAACTTGCAAAACTCCCTTTTTACTATTTTACTTTAAATTGCACAAATCATTGTCTTGTTCAAACACAGTTCTTGTGGGTTCTTTTTATTACCGCGACATTATCGGTACACTTGCTAAGAAGTATGGTAGGTTCTTTAATGTATGTTATGGTTTGTACGAGGCCAGACATATCGTATGGAGTGAGCTTTGTAAGCAGATATATGACCAATCTTGGAAAGGCGCATAGGCAAGTATTAAAGTGGATTCTCAGGTAAATAAATGGGTCTCTGAGTCGAATCCCGATTTATGGTGGAGCATGTGGTGATGATAGAAAAGTCGAAATTGAAAGATATGTCGACTCTGATTATGCAGGTTGTATAGATTCCATAAAATCTATTACTGGATATGTGATCAGTATGTTCAGCACGACAATTAGTTGGAAAGAGACACTTCAAAAAGTTTTTGCCTTATCAACCACTGAAGCAAAATATATTTCCCTCACCGAAGTTGTGAAAGAAGCATTGTGGCTTGAAGGTTTTGCAAAGGAGCTGAAACTTCAAGGTCGAGTTATCACTGTTAAATGTGATAGTCAAAGTGCAATATACCTGTCAAAGAAGTTAGCCTATCATGAGTGAACCAAACACATTGATGTAAGGCTGTACTTCGTCAGAGAGATAATCGAGCGTGGAGAAGTCCAAGTGTTGAAGGTTTCGACGGATGACAATACTGTCGATATGATCACCAAGACATTGTCGAGCTGCAAATTTTTCCACTGTATGCAGTTGATAAAGCTGCATGATGAAAGCTAGAATATTCCTTGTTATTGTATAGTTTGTTATAAGGTGGAGATTTGTGAGATCATTGAATCGAACTCTAGTATTGTCGACTAGGACGTTGTCGACAAGGATAACTTTCAGGTTTTGATAGGGGACAAACATGAAGTCGAAGATGGTTTACATGTTGATGTCTAAATGTTACATATTATAATCGAAGTCAGTTATAATATGTATTGTCGAAATTGTAATGTCGAATTGGGCCTTGTGTTAAGAATCTAATTGTTTAGTTAGTTTAAAATGTAAGTTAGCCAGTTAGTCTATTAATAGCTAGGTCTCTCAGGTTGTTGAGATATGCCAATTGTTGTTATTCACTTGTAATTATTTTACCCTAATTGAGTAAGTGAATAGAAAAACAGTTTGTCCAATCCTATTCTCCTTCTTTCTTCTCTCTCTCTTTGTTAACATAACTGTTTCATTGTTCATCAAGAAACTCTGTTTCTTAATCAAGATTTTGTTAATTGGTATTGTTTGTCACAATAATATATATATATATATATATATATATATATATATATATATATATATATATATATATATATATATATATATATATATATATATATATATATATATATATATATATATATATATATATATATATATATATATATATATATATATATATATATATATATATATATATATATATATATATATATATATATATATATATATATATATATATATATATATATATATATATATATATATATATATATATATATATATATATATCTTTGTGTATTTTTTCTCCTTCCCCAAACTCCTTTATTTTACTAGCATCCATTAATATTGTTATTGCATAAATTGCTTAATTACATTGATTGTATTTCACATAAGATAAACTTTGCTTATAGTAATTTCATGTATAAGTTTAAGTATGTGGTGTATCAATCTTATAGAAGTATCACAAATCGAATTATGTCTTGATAAAACATCTATGTGAAAAGTTTTTAAATTGCTTTGTTCAAAGCAACTTTAGTTGTCTTGTGATTGACTTGCATTAGGAACAATCAATCTCTTAGCAACATCTTGTATTATCTCACTTGGTTTAATTTATTGAGATGTTTGCAAACTCTCTTATTTTTGTGTTTTACTTCCGCACTTCTTAAAATCTTTAATTTCGTTTATAAAATTTAAAATGTTTTTAAAATTGTCTTAATGAAAAATAGTTTATTCAATCCTCTTTCTTAACCTATTTGTTCCGAACAATCCTTTTTTTCTAACATAATTGATCTCTTTTTACCTCACATTAACATCACTATTTACACACATCACACAAAACTATTTTTTTTTTAATTTAATCACTGTATTTTTATAATTATATTTTGCATTGAGTAAAATTTAGTGAATGATATGAGTTAACTTTCATTTGATAAAGAATATAAATTCTTTTACTTTAAAAATCACATAAGATTATATTTATGTTTTATTTATGTATATTTTTTTTATGATGTCAATCAATTGCAAACCATTAATTTATCAAAAATAAATAAATAAAGAATATAAAGTCTTTTACTTTAAAAATCACATAAGATTATTTTTATGTTTTATTTATGTATATTTTTTTATGATGTCAATCAATTGCAAACCATTAATTTATAAAAAAAAATTAAATAAGTTGCAAGCCATTAATTTATCAAAAAACTAAATAAATTGCAAAAATTAAATAATGACATTCAAAATAAGTATAGTTAAAATCAAATATATTATTTAATAATGAATTAATATAACTAATTATAATTGATTTATTATGTAAAATATATTTAGATCTTAAAAAATATGTAACCAAATCTATTTATTATAAATATATTCCTATTACCTTATATAAATATATTCTTATTTTATTCACTATTTTTTTTGTCATTATTTAACTAAAATAATAATTAAAAGTCAATTTAAGAATATTTATACATAAAATAGACAAGTTAATTGATGTGGTAATGGTGAGTTGCGAAACCGTCACGTATATCATTTTAGTTGAAATAAAGTAAGAGAGAGTGAGATAGACAAGAGTAATTCAAGTAGTAAAGTTGAAAAAGGTAAAAGTAGTTGGATACCTTTTTGTGCTGTTGCGTGTGAAAATAGAGCTTCATATTTAGCCTCACATTTTTCAAGCGCGTAACTACCACTCTCTCACAATCTGTCTTCTCTTTCTTTCCTCGTATCATCAACCTCCCCGTTACGCGCGTGTGGAAAACAAAGAGATTTTTTTCTCTATTTTTTTATTTAATTTGTTTATAAATTGAATTTTCTATCCTCGTAACTCTAAAATTAATCCTCAAACCATAGAAGATTATAATAGATAGTAAAATTCTTTCTTATGAAATTTAACAATACTATCTAGACTTAAGATTTGATTCAAATTCAAGATTTGTAATTAAGTTGAAAAAGACCTATGTATTTTTAAAAAATAAAATAAAATAATATATTGTTGATAAAACATTATGTCATTATTTAATAAAAAAACTTTATGTCATTATCACCTTTAAAGTATTAGCATATAAATATTAATACATCATCCTATACGAAAAAGTGTGCTTTTGCCTCCTCCATCATAACTAATCTACCACGTTGAGACAAATTAGCCTTTAAATTAAATAATAATAAAAATAGAGACAAAAAATTATTATCAAAAGGCAAGTGTCAAATAAAATGATAATTTTTATAATTAAATAAAAATATACTCCAAAAGCACAAAAAGACACAAAAAGTAGAGCAGGTTAAGTCTGTCCACAAAGCATTTTTTTCCAGAAATCTTTGCAAACTGATACTACTAGTACTTTTTCTCTTCTCTCGCGCCACAATAAATAAATAATCTAAATTTTGTTATTTATTTATTTTATAATTAAGTTAAATTAAATTATGATTAACTGAAAAAAGTGATTAAATAAAATTTATATTCACCGCGCTTTGTTTGTTCGTGTGAAGGATACAAAAAGCGGGATCTAAAAGAAGCTTTTGGCGTTGAATTCCGAAACAGGCTTTTTAAAGAGAGAAAGCGTGTTTATAAGCAGAAGGAGAAGGGTAGAGTAGAGAAAAAAATAGAATAGAAAAGATAGATATAGATACATAGATCGATCCTTGATCCTTCAAAGGAAAGTTAAAAAGTACTTAAAGGCTTAAGCTAGTTTGTTTTTTAGCTTTTGTAAAAAGCTTTTTTTTGATTTTGATTTCCAATTCCACCCCTTGAAAATGTTAATTTGTCTTGTATATTGACACTGTTGTTATCTTATTATCTCTCTCACAACCCAAGTTCACAAAACACTAATTTCGTTTTCTCATTTATACACTTTCTTTTTTCTCATTTATACACTTTCTTTTTCTTTCTTCCCATAAAGTAAAGTCAAGTTTAACTACTCCATAAAGAAACTCATCTTTCTCATATAACCCAACGGAACATTCATTTCAGATTTCAGATTTCATTTCAATTTCTTTGATTCAATAACAAAATATCAAAATTGAAATCGAACTAATTTTGATTACTCTGAATTATTGAGATTGAAGAATTATTCATTTCGTGAAATGAGAGCTGGGTTAAGTACAATCCAACAAACCCTAACGCCGGAGGCGGCTAGTGTTTTGAATCATTCAATCGCGGAGGCCGGCCGGCGAAATCACGGCCAGACCACGCCGCTTCATGTGGCGGCGACGCTATTAGCTTCACCTTCTGGTTACCTGCGTCAAGCGTGTATAAAATCGCATCCGAATTCGTCTCATCCTCTTCAGTGTAGAGCTTTGGAATTATGTTTCAGCGTTGCGTTGGAGCGGTTACCGACGTCTCAGAATACGGCTCCGGCGGCGGCGATGGAGCCGCCAATTTCGAATGCTTTGATGGCGGCTCTGAAACGCGCGCAGGCTCATCAACGGCGTGGTTACCCTGAACAGCAGCAACAACCGCTTCTTGCGGTTAAGGTTGAATTGGAACAGCTTATCATATCGATTCTGGATGATCCGAGTGTTAGTAGGGTGATGAGAGAAGCTAGTTTTTCTAGTCCGGCGGTTAAAGCGACAATTGAACAGTCGATTAATTCTGTTCCTCCTCCGGCGGTCAATTCGAGTCCGATGGGATTGGGATTCCGGCCGGGGATGGTTACTCCTGGGGCCGTGCCGGCGAGGAATTTGTATATGAATCCTAGGCTGCAGCAACAGGGGAGTGTTGCTCAATCGGGGACACAGAGGGGTGATGAAGGTAAATGTGTTGTTGATATATTGATGAGGGCAAAGAAGAGGAATCCGGTTTTGGTGGGTGAATCCGAGCCTGAGGTTGCTATTAGAGAGATTTTGAGGAAGATTGAAAATAAGGAATTGGGGGAGGGTGCTTTTAGTAATGCCCATGTGATTCATTTAGAGAAAGAGCTTCCTTCGGATAGAGCGCAGATACCTGGGAGGATTAAAGAGTTGGGGGATTTGATTGAATCGCGGTTGGAGAATTCGGGTTCCGGTGGCGTGTTTATCAATTTAGGTGATTTGAAATGGTTGGTAGAACAGCCTGTGGGATTTGGTTTGGGGAATATGCAGCAGCCAGCTCTTGCAGAGGCTGGCCGCGCTGCGGTGGCGGAGATGGGACAATTGGTTGCGAAATTCGGGGAGGGTGGTGCTGGTAGGCTTTGGTTGTTGGGTACTGCTACTTGTGAGACTTACTTGAGATGTCAGGTTTACCATCCTTCCATGGAAAATGATTGGGATCTTCAAGCTGTCCCAATTACCTCAAGATCACCACTACCTGGAATGTTTCCAAGGTATTTACTATTTACATATGTATATTCTCCTTTATGGATTGTTCTGATTGTTCACAAAGTAATCTTGTTCTAACATTTTGTACTCCGTAGATCTTCATCTAATTGTATCATTTATGAAACAATCTTATTTCACTACTTTGGCTCGATTGAACTGTTTTGTTGCAAGATTAGTTAACGGAATTTTCGTTTAATTTTCTTGTTTGATGGAATGGAGTTGAGAATTATTCTTGATTCTTTGATAGAATCAGTTATGGTTCTGATATGTTAATTCTATTCTAATTTGCTTTTACTCTCTCCTGTTTTGTTTTGAAAGGAAAACGTGGGATGTTCTTGTTTCCTTAGACAAGAGATTGTTAGGTTGTTGTTACCTTTGTGGTATTGGCACTATTAGCTTGACAAAGCTATGAAACATGGTTAAATTGTCTCTCCCACATTTGGTAGTTGTAGTTTTAACTTTTGGTTTCTTGTGTGACCAGACTTGGGACCAATGGAATTCTTGGTACCACTCTTGAGTCTTTGTCCTCATTAAAGACCTTCCCTGCTACAACAATCACTCCTCTGAGGCGTGCTTCAGAGAATGTAGATCCTGCAGCAGCATCAATTTGTTGCCCACAGTGTATTCAGAACTGCGAGAAAGAAGTATCAGATATGTTGAAAGAAACTGAGAAATCTGATACCGAGCTCACATCAGATGCTGCGAGACCGCCTCTCCCACTTTGGTTACAGAATGCTAGACCGAATAATGATAATGCTAAAGTAATGGAACAGGCCCAGGTAAATTCAATTAAAACTATCATGTTGGTTGGTTGTTGGGGTTTAGAAATAATAGTTGTGTTTTACTTATTGTGTTCTTTTGTCTTTTTATAGAGCAACGGTCAAGAAGGGAATGTAAAGAAGAGGACTCAAGAAATACAAAAGAAATGGAACGATTCCTGCTTGAATTTACATCCTAAATTTCATCAGCAAAATGTGAGCACAGAGAGGATCGCTCCCGTCCCTTTTTCAATGACGAACCTATATAATATGAATTTGATGGGGCGCCAATTTCAACCAAAAGTACTTCCAAATAAAAATTTGGGATGCTCTCTTCAATTGAGCACGGCGAGCCCAAGGCGAAGTACAGTAACCACTGAGCTGGTTCTTGGGCAAACCAAGCCATGTGATACAATTCCTGAAGAGACTCAGAAAGAGCGCATTAATGAGTTTTTGAGTTCACTGTCTTCTGAGTCACAAGACAAGTTTGATGAATTACAGAGCAAAAAATTACTTGATGTTGATTCTTTCAAGAGGCTACTCAAAAGTCTGACAGAAAAAGTGTGGTGGCAGCAGGATGCAGCATCTGCTATAGCCACCACTGTGACTCAGTGCAAATTAGGCAACGGTAAAAGACGGTCAAAGGGTGACACATGGTTATTGTTTACAGGTCCTGACAGAATTGGCAAGAAGAAAATGGCAGCAGCACTTGCTGAACTGGTATCAGGGTCAAACCCAATAGTAATCTCTCTTGCACAACGATGTGGGGATGGAGACTCTGATGCCCATCACATCCGTGGAAAAACAGTTCTTGATCGCATAGTAGAGACCATCCGAAGGAACCCACATTCTGTCATCATGCTTGAGGACATTGATGAAGCCAACATTCTTCTTCGTGGAAACATCAAACGAGCCATGGAGCAAGGACGGTTCCCTGATTCTCATGGCCGTGAAATCAGTCTCGGTAATGTCATGTTTATCCTCACTTCAAATTGGTTGCCTGAGGACCTTGGCTACCTGTCCAATGGCACTCCATTAGACGAAGAAAAGCTTGCAAATTTAGCAAGTGGAAGTTGGCAACTGCGGCTATCAGTGACCAAGAAGGTATCAAAACGCAAACCCAGTTGGTTATCCAATGAAGACAGGTCTTTGAAGCCTAGAAAGGAAGTGAACTTAGGTTTATCATTCGATCTTAACGAAACCGCGGATGTAGAAGAAGACAGGGCAGATGGATCACATAATTCCAGTGACTTCACAGTGGACCATGAAGACAACAATCACAATAGAGGGTCGCCCTCAAAACCCCGCGAGTTTCTGGACTCTGTCGACGATGCCATTGTCTTCAAGCCGTTGAATTTTGATCTCATCCGTCGTAATTTCTCTGGAACAATTGCGAAAAGATTCTCTGCTGTGGTTGGAAATAGGATCTCAATTGAAGTACAAGAGGATGCTCTTGACAAGATCACAAGCGGAGTGTGGTTAGGCCAAACCACAATCGACGAATGGATGGAAAAAGTGTTGGTTCCTTCCTTCCTCCAGTTGAACAAGAACTTCAATTCAACCTACCATGATGATCACGAGTCTTCGCTGCTGGTTCGGCTCGAAGATGATGGCTACTCCGATCACCGGAGCTCACAAGAGCTGCTACCTGCTAGTGTGAGAGTCGTATCAGAATAGTAGTATTGAATATTAATTATTGATTATTGTTAATACACAACGCACATGAGTGGTAATATCCGTTTTTGTTGGTTATAGAAATGTAAATAGATCTCTTTGGAAGTACAAAGTCAAAAAGACCCTTGGTAGAATTGAGAAAAACCGTTAGAGGTGGAACAAGGGTCGGGTATGTGTCATTTTTTTTACCCTTTAGAAAAAAGATTATTTATTTTTGTCTTATAAGCTTTATATTGCCTTTTTCCCATTGTAAGCATAGATATATTTATCAATTAAATGGAGGATAATTATCAATAGTAATAAAATGGAGTATTGTTCCTTCCTCTTCTTACTTTCATCATTTTCTTCACTCCTTCCTTGATCAATATTCTATTATGTTTCTCATGATATCTTATATATTTACACAACTATCAACTGAATATTATATCTTTACACAACTATCAACTGAACTGATTTAACAAGATAAAACAGAACAAATGAGAACAAATTTAAAAATTGTCAAAAACACCCGAGTGTTTAGGCCACTAATCCTTAGTAGTGACCAGCCATGTAATTGTACATGTTTGTTAGGTTCATGAATGATGCTGCCATTTGCAATTGGTAACCGAGTCCTTAGTCCTCACCAACCAAACACACAACCCTACCGACATAAATCATTGTTTTTTTCAGTTAACGTATTTCCTTATCATCAATTAGTAAAAACAAACTTCCTAGAATTTATGTTCCTAGCAACACCGTTTCATCCATACGTCACTATCATTCTTCCGTCCTTAGCTCTAAAGAAAATTAAGGTCAATGAAACCAAAGATACCAAAACAAGAAAGAGTTGAATACAAGGGATTGAGTGTATGTGTGTGTGAGATACTAGTTTCATAGTAAACGCGTTAAAGAAATTATAACAGCCGTAGCATATTTTCAACGCTACGTAAGGAAATTAATGCAAGTGAGCAGAACAAGACATGATATGCTTTGTGCATACTTCACATTCATATTTGCCTGTTTTATTGACTCTACCGTCTTGTTCAAGACATCAACACCGCATGTGTTCACATTTATTTTCACCCTCATTTTGTTATGTCTTTTTCTTACACTTCTAGATCTATTTGGATCTCTCTCTCTCTCTCCCTTTTTTTTTCAACTCATAGAGAGAAATCCAGCTATATTCATATCAGCCACGTATATGCTAATCATATTATCTTAATTTGCTTAACCATATTAATCTAACAATTTAATGGATCATTAAATAATTATTGTATGCTACTTTTGGGACCATAGTAAGTGCCAAATTAAAATTCTCATCAGAAAATTTAACACTGCTGCATGTCTAAAACTGAGTTCAAATCCAAAACATATAGTTAAAATAAAAGAGATGTTTTACCGTCTCATCTAAATACTCTCGGAAAGTATTTAACTTTTTAGACATTCTGACTTTATAACATTATGGATATATTGTTTGTGTAATAATTATTAAAAGTGTGGTACAATGCATTTGGTTGAAGAATGCAGGATGTCTATACGGTTCGACAGAGAAATTTGATGCACGGACAAGATGGATTTATCTTTAATTGCATAGGACAATTTGATGGTAAAAGTAGGTGAAATGAGTTAATACAAGTTGATCCAAAGTGGACCAAGATTAGCGTTCGTAGTTGACAAATTGCAGAAGACAAGAATAAAGTTTCAAATGGTGTTAACTTTGGAGGGCTAAAGAGAAGGTTAGACGCAGAATAAAAATAGGGGTGACAAACTGCGACGAGTACTCTGGAGATAGAGGACACACACTCGATGAAGCACAGGTGAATCATCGTACTTGTACCAGCTAACTAACATAAACATATAAAGAAGAGGCAATGATTCTAGGCCAGATTGGAGAAATCAGAGACGCAACATGATGGAATTAATCCAATAATTAATCATAAAACTACTATTTATACATTACATATATATATATATATATATATATATATATATATATATATATATATATATATATATATATATATATATATATATATATATATATATATATATATATATATATATATATATATATTAATAACCATTCAATTAAATTAATAAGAGAGATGAAATATAAGTTAATAAGAAAGAGAAATTAATGGTCACGTTAATGAATATGTTTAATTATGATCTAATAATTTGGTTCAAAGTCATTTATTAACCATGAATTCTCATTTATCAATCATATTTTATGTTTGCAATAGAATATAAAATTGAGCATTTATATAATTACAACATCTATAATATATTAGTCTAAAGAGATGGGATTGTAAAAATATCTGTATCTATGGTAATAAGTCTTTCGGTATTAATTTAAAAACACATACATTATTGATTCCTGGATCTTTCTCAACAAATATTTTTAATATATTCAATTATCTTTTGATAAGAATACATAATCTATATATAGATAGGATGATGTCAATAGATTATAATCATTTTGAAATGAGTCACTTTAACAATCACTTGTATTTTAACTCATACTCAACAATTTAATTAATTAATCAATTTACAAATAGAAATCTAATTATTTCTTTTGAGTTTATTTGACTATTTAATCGACTAGCACTCTTAATTTGATAAATAAATAATATAATTAAAATAAATATATATATATATATATATATATATATTCACATAATAATTTTTAAAATATAATAATTAAATAATATTTGAATATAAAAGATTCCAACAATCTTTAATGAATCTTTTAATTATCATGAGACTTAGACTAGAAGTATATTTTATGTTTCATTTACTAACTCTTTAAAATGAGCTCGGACAGACAACGACTTATTGCAACAATAATCAATAATATTTAAATATAAAATATTTTTCAATTTTAAAATTTTTTTTATGCTTCCATTCTCAGCAATCACACCTTTGATTATTTTAGGTATGAATCTTTTGATCACCATAAAACACGTCTAATTGAATTGGTTCTAATTTTTTGTTTATGTTTTATTTGGGTCTTCAACTCTTTTCTTGTAGGATAAGTCCAAGTCCATGCATCTAATAATGATCATCATATATTCTTTTTAGAACTTGAAGTTCATCTCAATCAACATAGAGATAAATTTAATGTGAGTAACAAAATTTGGAGCGATAGTGACAACAATTTGAAAGTAGATGAAAAAGCAATAAGAAACATAGAATAACTTTAGTAGACATGTCAAATAACTATATTAGCGTGCACAATATTTCAAATTAAGTAAAACCTAGACAAGATACCAAAAACACATCATATCTCAATCTTTGATTCTAAAAATTTACTATAAGTGGTACTTTCAATGATCAAACATCAGTAATTAGTCCTATCAAATGATGAATGCATTTGACATTAATCATTACCTACATGAAAAAACTTAATACTACATAGTAATTGACCACCCAAACTATGTATTTCTTTTGCGCGACCATAACAATTCTGTGAGATATTAGATCGAACTCTAATTAGCATGTAGTCGAATTGTGTTCTAGTATGTAGTTGTCGAATTGGGCTTTGTGTTAAGGATCCAATTGTTTAAGTTAGCTTGTAATGGTTAATTGTTAAAAAGCCAATTAGTTTAGTATATTAGGTTTTATTATAAATAGCATACTAGTCTCTCATCTTAAGTGTGGTGTGATAAAACCTAATTAGGGTGAGTGGGTTATTTGTTATTCTTGAGTACTTGTAATCTGTTTTATAGAGAAAGTAAAGAATGACAGTTATAACCAATATCCTTGTTGTTCTCCTTGTTTTTCCTTAACCCTAACCTTATGTGTTTCTTGATCATAAAAAAATCGAGTATATTTTGTTTTAAGGCATCCTAATTCACAATAAATTGGTGCAGTGAGCATGGAGAAGATGCTTTCAACAAAAGTATGAGATTGAAAAGTTCATCTGAGTGAACGACTTTGGTCTGTGGCGCTTGAAGATGAAAGTCCTACTGGTTTAACAGAGTTGTTTAGAAGCGTTGAAGGGAAAGACAACCATGGACGTTGCGTTAAAGGAAAAAGAAAAGACGACCATGATAGAGAAATCCCACAACTTAGCATTGTTGAGCCTTGGTGATAAGGTTCTTTGACAAGTATCAAAGGAGACTACAACATCAGGGTTATGGTTAAAACTTAAAAGTTTGTACATGACCAGATCTCTGGTGAATCGACTCTACCTGAAGCAAGCTTTGTATTCATTCAAGATGAATGAAGATAAAGTGTTGGTTGAACAGTTGGATATGTTCAATATGATGATTCTTGATTTTGAAAATATTGATGTGAAGATCGACGATGAAGATCAAGCACTGTTACTGTTGTGTGCTTTGCTCAGAACACATGCTCACTTCAAAGAACTCTCCTGTATGAAAGGGAGTCCGTGTGCTTTGAAGAAGTTCAATCAGCCTTGTATTCTAAGGACTTGAGCAAATAAAAGGAGTATAAACCTTCGACGATTGGTGAAGGTTTGACCGTTAAGGGAAAATTCTTACGAAAGGATGGTAAGTTCGACAAGAAGAAAGGTAAAAGTCAGCAGAAGTCTTATAGCGGCGAGGCATCTGGTATTCGATGCTATCAGTGTAAGAAGGAGGGTGTTGCAGTGAGAATTGGATATGAAGTTATTGAATTGACTTGAATCACAAATCATGAAGTTCACCACCGAGCTCTGATTTATCTAAAGGAAAGGGTAAAGATCGAAGAAAACCCTAAGCGCTCTATGTAACAACACAACTAAAAGATCTAAGGTTCAAGGGTTGGTTATACCTAGGGAAGGTGTTAGCATCCTAAACATCTGTAGTACTCTACAAAAACCTCTTGTTAGTATTTGTGTTATGCTAAAGCTTGCTTGCTAAGGGAAAAATGCTAAGGTAAAGACCTAGGGTATATACAAAGTATGTACAAAGTATGCTCGCCAAGACATCGCATCTCGTGCCTACGTATCCAGACGGGAATGGAATCAGAGCAACCGTAATTCCCCTTAATAAGGGTGAGGAACTTTTGACTGTGGTCAAGGTTCCAAGGGAAAAAGTAAATGTCTACAGTGAGACACCTACACAGAGTGCGGCGACTCTAAACCTAAGGATAGGTTAAACGGGAAAGTAGATATCCATGGCAGAACAACCTACACAGAGTACGGTGACTCTAATCCTAAGGTTAGGATCTAAGGTTAAGCTAAGTATGACATGACAATCAACAAGGGGAATCCTTTCCTTCGGAATCGGGATAAGCAAAAGTCAAAGAAATTGGTAGAAAATAATAAACAACAATCTAAGTAATCTTAATAAATTAAAATTCTAAATAATAAAAAAAATAAAGGGATAAATTCACAAAATAAATTAAGAAAATACTTTTGAATTTCAACATCTATTTAATAGCTAAACCTAATTATATAATAAAAAACCTAAAACAAGAAATAAAAGATATTTTTCTAAAACAAAAAAGATATTCCCAAAATATAATTAAAAGATTATTAACAAAAACTAATTAATGATTCACAAGAATTACTAATAAGGTTCTTAATATGGGTTAATAGAAAAAAAAGGTTAGAAACAAAAAAAAATGCTTCACCATTGGGCCTTGAGGCCCAATAACATAAGACTCATATTATATAAAAACAAAAAAGTAAAAATTAAAAAGAAAAAAAAAGAAAAAGAAATAGGGTTCGCACGAAAAAAAAGGGAAAACCTCCTTTCCATATTCATCTCCTTTGTCCTCTCACGATCGAATCCTCAAACTGAAAGTCACTTGTCCTCCCACAATCTCTCAACTTCATGCGTGGCTTAGAGCTTCAACCGTCCTCAATCGCAACTTAAATGTCACTCCATTAATCTCGATTTGGAGCTTTGTTTTTGAAAGAATCCAGTGACGTCGGCGACTTTGCAACAGGTTCTTGTAATCTTCAAAGGCTCTTTGGTCGTGTGTTTTTTTTACAGATGAAAAGGAAACTGAAAACCAGAAATATCGCGGTCTTCCTCACTTTTTGAAGGTTTTCTTTCAAGTAATGAGGAGGTGTTCTGGTATTGGTTTTGTGAAGGAAGATTCACCCCAATTGGTTGAAATTTGGAGGTTAAGGTATCAAAATCTGAAGGTTGGATGATGGCAGAAGGTCGTGATGGTTATGGTTTGAAGGTCTTGCTTGTTAATGGTGGTGAATGGGTAGGGTTTTGGATATGGAGATTGAAAGGAGGGTATTCTGATTCTGTTTTTCTATTGTGTTCATTTTTTTTTTAAATTGGAGGAGTATGCCACCATCTGTCTATAAAAATAAGGGTCTTTGATTTATGGTGGGAGAATGTACCCTTGTAGCATTTCACACGGTGGAGAAACGGTAAGAGTTTTTGCAAAAATGTTTTCTTCTTCAAAATCTATCCTCTTTTACCGAACCTCTCTCCCCTCTCTTATTCAAAAAATTTGATGGCCCTTATCTTATGTGGTTGATGGGTTGCTTTCATGATGCCAAAGAATTACAAGTTTTGTTGTTTTTGCAGCAGTTTGCAGGTTTCAATTTTTGTGTAAGGTTTGGCTTTTATGTTGTAGTGGAGACTTGGCTGTTTGGTCAAGGCAGCGGATCTTGCAGAATGCAGGCTTTGCAGAGTTTCGTACAATTTGTTGTGTGGCAACCTATTGATACTTTAATTTCAATGAGCAAGTTCGATCGTTGCATTGCGCAGGTGCGCAGAGTCTCTCTTTTTTGGAGTCTTGTGGGATTTGGTTGAAGCAAAAAATGTGTTTGGTCAATGTTTATGTGAGCAGGATGGCGCAGGATGCATCATTGTATCAGTTGGAACTTTAGCTTTAGAGACGTGTGGTGTAAATTTTGACTTCATTGGTGAAGCTTGTGAAAAAAATTGATTTTGAGAAATGAAACTAAATTAATTAAAATAAAATAAATTAATTAACAGAAATAAAAATTAAAACTAAATTAAAATCTAATTAAATCTAAATGAATACAAAGGATTAAATAACTAAAAAAAATAAATGACTAAATTAAAATCTTCTAATTTAATGAAATAAATTAATATTAATTTCCTAATATAAAAAATTAAACAAATATAAAAATAATTAAAACCAACTAAAATCTAATTATCTAAATTAATTTAAAACTAATTAATTAAAATATTAATAAATAAATGATAAATGATAATAATTGATAAAGTCAAATAAAAAAAAGAATAATATAAAAACCTAATTAATTAAACTAAATTAAATTAATTCTAGATCATTTAACTAAAAACTAAATAAATAAATATAGATATAAAATAAAACAAAATCTTAATTATCTAAATAAACTAACTTAATTACAAAAATTAACTAAGAAATAAGTAAATAAAAAAAATAAATAAAAAAGAAGTAAAGTACACATATTAAAATTAACTCTAAACTAATAAAAAACTATTTAAAAAAAAATCAAAAATGAGTAAATAAATAAAAAAAACGAATAAAAGGTTAAGTACCTAAATATTCAAAAACGTAAAACGAATGCACCAAAATTATCTGTGCAGGATGAACCACTCGGAAGAATACAACGTTTCGTTCGATTTTGAAATAAATTTTATCCGTTGAAACGATTTAAATTGTCTAAAGCGTGACCGTTTTGGCTATAATTCCAATAAGTTCATCCTGTCTGATAATATGGGGAAATACATTAAATAAATGACCTAAAATGATATGCGAAAGATCAAAGTATCTGAGAGTAAAATTTGGGGGTGTGACAGTTACCCCTATTTAAATATCTTTACCGGATGACATGAGCGATGAAAATCCTCATGAAGTCATGGTGAAAGGTATTTGAATATAGATAACCTAAAATTTTGCCCTTAGATGCAATGATACACTATGCTGTGGACAAAGAATAAACAAAATGCGATGCTAAACATGCAGACTCTAGCATGATGAGAATGATAGAATGCAAAATGTAGACGAAAACGAAAGCCGACAAGGATAGAGACATCACAATGAGTAACCACTCACTGGGGAGAGACAACAACACTGGGGAAGCAACAGTCATCATCCATGAATGGAATTGGATGGAAAACAGTCACAACATTCAGAAGATCATTGAATGAGGTGAAGAGAATAACTGGGAAATACATTAGAGACATTCAAGCAAACCATCGAGACATTCAGAAAAGCCATGGATGGACTCTAGAAACCATCAGAGATATTCGGGAAAACATCGAATAAACTCCGGAAACAGACCTGAAAACAATCAATAGATGTTAACCAAAGTCAGAAACAAATTGAAGACACCTAAAAGAGCATTAGATGAGGACAAAGATTCTAAAGGTACATTCAAAACATTTAGAAGAGCGTTAAATGTACGGGAAAATATTTTGAATACATATCTGGAAGAACGTCAGATAAGCAACAAAGAAGTTATGGAAGAACATTAAAAAAAAGTCATATCCAGAAAAGCATCAGATAGACACAAATGGGCTTTGAAAAAACATCAGAACAAAATACATATCCGGAAAAACATCAGATAAGTACTAAGGAGTTTCTGGAAAAGCATCAGAAACAAAAGTCATATCTGGAAAAGCATCAGATAGACACAGAGGGGCTTTGGAAAAACATTAGAACAAAATACTCAATCTGGAAAAACATCAGAGAGAGAAACATATCCGAAAAAACCTTAGAAAGATTCTGGAAAAGCATCAGATAAGTTCTGGAAGAACATCAGAACACAGACTCAATCTGGAAAAATATCAGAGAGAGAAACAAATCCAGAAAAACCTCTGATAGATTCTGGAAGAACATCAGAAACAAAAGTCATATCCGGAAAAGCATCAAATAGACAGAAAAGGAGTTCTGGAAGAACATCAGAACAAAAGTCATATCCAGAAAAGCATCAGATAGACACAAAAGGAGTTTCTGGAAAAATATCAGAAATAAAAGTCATATCTGGAAAAGTACCAGATAGATACAAAGGGGCTCTGGAAAAACATCAGATAGACACAAAGGGGTATAGAAGCATGCTTCAATCTCAAGTTTTGATGATGACAACACTACTCAAGGTCATCTCTTGATTGCAAAAACACAAGCCTTTCAAAGTTATCAAGATCAAGTCAAGATATCTTTCAAGTCAAGCTACATATGGAAATGTGATTCTTCAAGACTTGGACGCATTGCGGGTATATCAAATTCTACCCTTATAATTGATATACAAGTGTTCAAAAACATCAAGCATTTTAGCATAATACATGAGCATGTTTTTGAAACTTTAAAATTGGTGTAAAATTATTTTTTAAAAGCATTTTTCTGAAAAAATAGCAGTGTTAACCGATTAACCATATAGGTTAACCGATTAACCATTTCAAATTTTAAATAATCTGGGCTAACGTTCCAGTGTTAACCGATTAACCATATAGGTTAACCGATTAACACTGAACGTACAGTGAAAAATGGCTTTGTTTCAAGTTCAAAAATTGTTTGAAACTTACACCATTTCATTTTTTGAAGTCTACTCAAATATACCTTTTTGAAAGGGTACTTTACACATATAAATTCTGAGTTTTTCATTTTTTGAAAAACACCTCCAACCTCCAAACACTTCCAACATTCATTTTCAAATTTTCTTAGAATCAAATTCACCATTTTCAAAAATCTTTTCTAAGTGTTCATATGTGCATAAAAATTTCATATTCATCTTTGAACACTTGTGTTGAAATTTATAAGAGTGAATTTTGATCATTTGGAGAAGATCAACTTTGATTGATATTATTATTCTCACAACAAAATCATTACAAGTATTTGTATTCTGACTTGTGATCCAAGATTGTTGGACACAAGGGTGAGGGTTTACAAGAGGATTGTTCTTATACACTTGTTAGTTTTATTGTTTGATAGTAGGCCTCACCGGTTGATGGTGTGATAGGTTGTACTTTATTAAACAATAGTGAAAACTCTCTTTCGTGTTGAAAGGGGAGTGGAGTACTCTCGGATTGTGAGGGGAACCACTATAAATCCTGGTGTCCATTGTTCTTTTACTTTCTACTGCTTTCATAACCAAGAACACAAACCAGTAAAATTTCAGGAAACCATAAAAACCGGAAAAATTTCTAAAGTCCTAATTCACCCCCCCTCTTAGGCATACTCTGTACTTACAATTGGCATCAGAGCAGGTTAAGGTAACCTGTTCCTATCGATCCTAATGGCTTCCGCTAGTACTAACCCGGTTTTCAAAGATGGTGGAAGTAGTAACAAGCCACCACTCTTTTCTGGAGAATACTTCGACTTTTGGAAAATCCGTATGAAGGCACATCTTGAGGCTGAAGGAGATGGTATATGGGAAACCGTAGAAACTGGTCCACATGTTCCTACAAGTGTGTTAAATGGTGTTGGAACCCCAAAGATTAAATCCTCATATGATGAAGATGACAAAAAGAGAATCTTGAATGAGAAGAAAGCAATCAACATACTTCAAAGCGCTCTCACTATGGATGAATTCTTTTGCATATCACAGTGTCAATCGACAAAACAGATTTGGGATACCTTGGTAGAAACGCATGAAGGAACAACAGAAGTAAAAAGATCAAGACTTAACACGTTAAGTCAAGAATATGAGATGTTCCGTATGCAGCCCGATGAATCTATTGTTGCCTTGCAAAAAAGGTTCGTTCATCTAACAAATCATCTGATTGCTCTCGGGAAGACCTTCACCAATGATGATCTCAACTTAAAAGTCCTAAGATCCTTGACAAGAGAATGGCAACCGAAGGTGACCGCCATTTCGGAAAAGAAAAGTCTTTCAACAATGACATCCGCTTCATTATTCGGGAAACTTCAAGAGCATGAACTGGAACTTGGAAGGCTTGAGAAACATGAAAGTCAAGACAAGAACTCCAAAGGAATTGCCTTGAAGATTGACACAAGGGATGATAAAAATGACGAATCTTCCGAAGACGAAAATTTCATGCTTCTAGTAAAGAAGCTTGGTAAGTTTTTTAATAATAATAAAACTTCTTCTTTTTCTAAAAAGAATAGACATTTCAGGAAAAAGGAGGCACCCACATCAAACCAAGAAATTACATGTTACGAATGTGGGAAACAAGGTCACATAAAGCCAGATTGCCTGAAACTCGCAAATAAAGGAAAATTCAAAGGCAAGAAGGATTTCAAAACGAAGAAGGCTTATGTCGCATGGGACGACAACGAAGTGAGTTCATCATCGGAATCAGATAACGACGAATGCGCAAATATGGCTCTAATGGCCTCTCACCATTCCGATGACGAAAATGAGGTTAGTAGTAATTTTTCTGTCTATGATAATGATGCACAAGAAGTTATAGATGAACTTCTAAAAGAGTGCAAGACTTTGTATAAAGACATCTCATCACAAAAGAAAAGAATTTTACTTTTAGAAAAACAAAATTCTGATTTCTTGAAAAATATTGAAGATGAAAAACAAAAAGTGATGGATGAAAAACAAAGTCTTGTATGTAAGAATTGTGAGTCTTTGTCTTTTCAAATTGTTCAACTTAAAAGAGTTTTAGAAAGATACGAAAAAGGTCAAATTGGCTTGGAAGAAATTCTTAAACATCAAAGGTATCCTAATGATAAAAGTGGACTGGGATATTCTAAATTTTCAAAACCAAGCACCAATAAGACCGTTTTCGTAAGAGCAAGTGAACAAATTGTTAAAAAAGAGACAAGCACTTCTAAAATTCAGCATCAAAATCATAACAAGGAAAGAATTGATAAGAAAAAGAATTATATTCCTAGGTATAGAAGTCATTTTCAACCTACGTGTTTTTACTGTGGAATTAAAGGGCACACACCTAATGCATGCTATGTACGTAATATTGGTGTTGCAAAAGGGCATTATGTGTGGGTTGAAAAGGGTACTAACTATCAAGGACCCAAAGCAATTTGGGTACCTAACACTACCTGATTTTGTTTTGTAGGTATGCTTGAAGACAACCACAAATCAATGGTATCTTGATAGTGGTTGCTCGAAGCATATGACGGGAGACATAAACAAATTTTCAAGTATATCATTAAAGGCCAAAGGATACGTCACTTTCGGTGATGATAATAAAGGAAAAATTCTTGGAGTTGGAACCATTGGTACACCTCCATGTACAATCATCGAAGACGTTCTTTATGTTGAAGGCCTTAAGCACAACCTGCTTAGCATCAGTCAATTGTGTGACAAAGGGTTCAGAATCAACTTTACAAAGGAGGAATGCTTGATCGAACACGAAGTCACTCATGAGATTCTGCTAAAAGGTAAAAGATATAATAATATTTTTATGATCTCTTTTGATGATTCTTCCTTGAAGGTAAAATGTCTTATGGCAAACAACAACGAGGCATGGCTTTGGCATAAAAGATTTGCTCACATTCACATGGAGCATCTAAACAAATTAATAAAACATGATCTGGTTGTTGGGCTTCCGAAGATAAAATTCATCAAGGATAAATTATGCGATGCATGTCAAAAGGGAAAACAGACCAAGACAACTTTCAAATCCAAGCAAGTGGTTTCTACATCAAGACCACTTCAATTGTTGCATATGGAACTTTTCGGTCCATCGAGAACAAAAAGCTTCGGAGGTAATTTCTACGCCTTAGTTATTGTTGATGATTTCTCTCGATACACTTGGACATTGTTTTTAGTGCAGAAAAGTGATGCTTTCAAAGCATTCAAAAAGTATGCAAAACAAATTCAAAACGAGAAGTCACTCACTATAGCCTCCATAAGAAGCGACCACGGTGGAGAATTTCAAAATTCAGACTTTGAAGAATTTTGCGAAGAGCATGGAATTTCTCATAATTTTTCGGCACCAAGGACTCCTCAACAAAACGGCGTCGTAGAACGGAAGAATCGTTCACTAGTGGAACTTGCTAGAACAATGCTCAGCGACACAAATCTTCCAAAATATTTTTAGGCAGAAGCAGTAAGCACGACATGTTTTGTAAGCAACCGCGTGAATATTCGACCGCTACTCAAAAAGACTCCGTATGAGTTGTTCAAGGGAAGGAAACCAAATATATCATTCTTCCACATATTTGGCTGCAAATGCTTCGTTCTCAACAACAATAAGGACAATCTCGGTAAGTTTGGTGAGAAGTCCGACGAAGGTATATTTCTTGGTTACTCTCTTTATAGTAAAGCATTTAGAATTTTTAATAAAAGAACTCTTACCATTGAAGAGTCTATTCATGTTTCGTTTGATGAGACTAACCCCTCGAAAGAGGATAATATTGTTTTGGATGATGATGATGATTTTGTAGATACTCCACAAAATGAAGAAATTGTTTCAAATGATCAAACAATATTACGAGAAGATGTTACTCAAGAAAATCAAGATCTTCCGAAAGAATAGAGAACACACAGAGATCACCAAATTGATAAAGTTATTGGTGATATTAGTCAAGGCATTGCAACTCGACTTAATTTAAAGGATGCTTGTCTCAACATGGCATTTGTATCTCAAATTGAACCATCAAAGATCGATGAAGCTTTATGCGACGACCAATAGATTATAGCAATGCAAGAAGAACTTAATCAATTTGAAAGAAATCAAGTTTGGACCCTTGTACGAAGACCAGATAATAAGCATATCATAGGAACCAGATGGGTGTTCAAGAACAAACTTGACGAGAATGGGATTATAGTTCGTAACAAGGCAAGATTGGTCGCACAAGGCTACAACCAGGAGGAAGGAATTGATTTTGATGAAACATTCGCTCCGGTAGCAAGGTTAGAAGCAATTAGATTATTGCTTGCTTACGCTTGTTCTATGAATTTTCAGTTGTTCCAAATGGATGTCAAAAGCGTTTTCCTGAATGGGTACATTAATGAGGAAGTCTACGTCAAACAACCTCTGGGTTTTGAAGACTTCAAAAATCCCTCACATGTTTTCAAACTGAAGAAGGCTCTCTACGGTTTAAAACAAGCACCACGAGCATGGTATGATCGCCTTAGCAACTTCTTATGTGAGAAAGGATTTACAAAAGGAAAGGTTGACAAGACGGTGTTTATAAAGAAAATCAAGGGTAACACCTTGTTGGTACAAGTCTATGTCGACGACATCATATTCGGATCAAGAAACAAAGAACTTTGCGAAGAATTCTCACTCATGATGCAAGGAGAATTCGAGATGTCCATGATGGGAAAGTTAAATAATTTTCTTGGACTACAAATCAAGCAAACCAAGGATGGAATCTTTCTCAACCAATCCAAGTACTGTAAGGAATTAATAAAGAAATTCGATATGGATAGTTGCAAGATGATGTCTACTCCTATTGGATCCGGAACGTATGTTGATCAAGATGAATCTGGTACTCCAATTGATATTACTAAATATCGAGGTATGATTGGTTCATTACTATATTTGACGGCAAGCCGTCCTGACATTATGTTTAGTGTTTGTTTGTGTGCGCGCTTCCAAGCAAATCCGAAGGAATCACATCTCACTGCTGTGAAGAGAATTATCAAGTATCTCAAAGGAACGAACAACGTCGGATTATGGTATCCTAAAGGTAGTACTTGTTCTTTAGTTGGTTATTCTGACGCTGACTATGCAGGATGCAAAACCGATAGAAAAAGTACAAGTGGTACATGTCACATTCTCGGAAATGCTCTAGTATCATGGGCCTGCAAGAAGCAAGCTTGTGTAGCACTCAGCACCGCCAAAGCAGAATACATCGTCGCGGGAAGTTGCTGTGCACAAATTTTATGGCTGAAACAACAATTTCTGGATTATGGTGTTGACCTCGGATGCATTCCTCTACGATGTGACAATACTAGTGCCATAAATATCACGAAGAATCCGGTTATGCATTCCAGAACAAAGCATATCGATATCCGGCATCACTTCCTTCGAGATCACGTATTGAATGGAGATTTCGATGTTACTTTTGTCGACACACATAACCAACTCGCCGACATCTTTACCAAGCCTTTGGCAAAAGAACCATTCTACAAAATTCGGAGAGAACTTGGGATTCTTGATGAAGGTGACATCTGACCTTTTCTCTAATATGTGTATGCATTATTTGTGATATGTTTTCATGTGTATGCATTCTATTTTTTAAGTATTTTTCAAAAATTCGAGTGTGTTAATCGATTAACCATATGGGTTAACCGATTAACACTGTTAAATTTTCAATTCTGACTCAATTTTTTAATGTGTTAACCGATTAACCTATATGGTTAACCGATTAACACTGTTAAATTTTCTAAAAATCAGAAACGAAAATTAATTAAATTTTTGAAAATATTATATATCATAAATGTATTTTTATATGGTCCATATTCTCTTAAGAATCCAAATCCATATCCAACATCATATCCTCTCTTAAAGAGTTTTGTGGAACTTCCCTCTTCAAACCCTAACTTCTCTCTCCCACTCTCTAAACCCTAACTTCATCCCACAACTTCTCAAACCCTAACTTCCTCAGAACCCACAACCTCAGTTCTCTCAAACCTTCATCCATGGCTTTAGCATCAAATCGCGGCAAGGGAAAACTACCAGAACATCATTCTGCATCAGAATCTGATGACGACAGCATTCAAATGGAAACCACCAAAAAGAGGCAGATGGATTTCAAAGTTCGTGTTTGTCAACTTATGCCGGTAAAGTACGTAAATCTTCGAGCTTTTCCTGCAATATCTATTGACTTTCCTACACTATTGGAATATTAGCGTATCGACAAGTTCGTCACCGACTCTGGTATTATTTATCCTGATCTTGTTAAAGCTTTTATGAATAAAATGGCTGTATATCTGGACATGGATGAGAACCACATGATCCGTTCCACCATTAGAGATCATGAGTTTGTTGAGAATTTATCCACCCTTGCTAGACACCTTAAGATTCCATCAAAAGGCTGCTTCCTGAGGAAAGGTGTAAACCATGTAGATGGACCCTGGGCAAATTATGATAAAATGGAGTATTACTATCAGATTTGCAGGTTCCCAAAAGAAACAGTTATTGCAACCTCTCACACCGCTCGTATGTTGTGTTATGCCAAGAATCTGACGGTATCTGATCGAATGCTTCACTACATTATCTGCTATGTCCTCATTCCAAAGGACTCAAATCACTCTCAAATCAACGACTTGGAAATGCAGCTGCTCTTTGCAATTAAGAATCACATCAAGGTCAATTGGATTTTGACTATTATGTATCATCTGCAGCAACAACTTCATTGCATTACCCGGCTGCCGTATGCTCGTTTGGTTTCTAGAATCCTGGAATTAACTGAACTAGACCTCAACAGAGAACCATCCTCCAAGATGAAACCTACAACTAATGAGATCAATGAGATTAATATTGTGAAGAATACTGTAATCATCAAAGCGGCTGACGGTACCTACAGGTATACCGATGACGGTCTTGTCCATCACGCTTATCGAATGCCTGAAGGGGGTCTTACAAGTGAGTTTCTCTATACAACCATGATGAACCAGCATCGAGAGTCAATGAATATGCATAGAGAGACCTCCCGAGCCATTGCCTCCCTCAGAAACCTCATCCTTAACCCTCCACATTCCAACACCCGAGTTGTGGACGAAGAGATTGAAGAAGAGGATGATAGTGATGAAGAAGAAGAAGAAGAAGATGATGTGGATATACCTGATGAGGATTTTTAGAGAATATGCTGCTGTTGTTGTTTTTATTGCATTGCTTTCTAGTCTTAAGTTTTATGCTTCCATTTGAACTATGTTTTATTGTAATAAGTACAATTTCTGTTTTGCTGCATTTTATATGTACTACTTTTATTCTATGTGTTTACTTGGCTTTGCATGTGCTTACTTCTATATATGCTGCTATCTTATGTTTTTCTTTGAAAGCTCTTCCTTTTTGCTGATGACAAAGGGGGAGAAGAGCTTGGTTCTGTTAATGTCTCTCTGTGTGCAGATTTTTCCCTCTGTTAAGATAGGGGGAGTTGCTAGACATAGGGGGAGAAACATATCAAGAACCAAAAGATATCGCACAACATTTTTGATTGCCATCATCAAAAAGGGGGAGAATGTAAAAGCATGCTTCAATCTCAAGTTTTGATGATGACAACACTACTCAAGGTCATCTCTTGATTGCAAAAAGACAAGCCTTTCAAAGTTATCAAGATCAAGTCAAGCTATCTTTCAAGTCAAGCTACATATGGAAATGTGATTCTTCAAGACTTGGACGCATTGCGGGTATATCAAATTCTACCCTTATAATTGATATACAAGTGTTCAAAAACATCAAGCATTTTAGCATAATACATGAGCATGTTTTTGAAACTTTAAAATTGGTGTAAAATTATTTTTTAAAAGCATTTTTCTGAAAAAATAGCAGTGTTAACCGATTAACCATATAGGTTAACCGGTTAACCATTTCAAATTTTAAATAATCTGGGCTAACGTTCCAGTGTTAACCGATTAACCATATAGGTTAACCGATTAACACTGAACGTACAGTGAAAAATGGCTTTGTTTCAAGTTCAAAAATTGTTTGAAACTTACACCATTTCATTTTTTGAAGTCTACTCAAATATACCTTTTTGAAAGGGTACTTTACACATATAAATTCTGAGTTTTTCATTTTTTGAAAAACACCTCCAACCTCCAAACACTTCCAACATTCATTTTCAAATTTTCTTAGAATCAAATCCACCATTTTCAAAAATCTTTTCTAAGTGTTCATATGTGCATAAAAATTTCATATTCATCTTTGAACACTTGTGTTGAAATTTATAAGAGTGAATTTTGATCATTTGGAAAAGATCAACTTTGATTTATATTATTATTCTCACAACAAAATCATTACAAGTATTTGTATTCTGACTTGTGATCCAGGATTGTTGGACACAAGGGTGAATGTTTACAAGAGGATTGTTCTTGTACACTTGTTAGTTTTATTGTTTGATAGTAGGCCTCACCAGTTGATGGTGTGATAGGTTGTACTTTATTAAACAATAGTGAAAACTCTCTTTCGTGTTGAAAGGGGAGTGGAGTACTCTCGGATTGTGAGGGGAACCACTATAAATCCTGGTGTCCATTGTTCTTTTACTTTCTACTGCTTTCATAACCAAGAACACAAACCCGTAAAATTTCAAGAACACAAGGTAAAACATCAAATAGACACGACAAAATCTATTTGGTAGGTGCCAAGTGAATTGGATTTTGAACACAAGGTAAAACGTGGATAACAACACGACCTCGAGAGAATGCCAATAAGAATGAAACACCCATGTTATGCATACATATATGAATTATGATATATGATCAAATGAAAATACAGATGTTGACGACACAACTCAACTCTTTTAGTGAGATCGAAAGACTGGGAGACTGATTCCTCAACATGGAGATCACTGTCATTTTGCTTGGGGATTAAAGATGCTACTGTTGGGTACATCTCTGCCAGACTGATAAACTGTTCCAAGTTGATGATCCTTGTAGGAAGGATGGAAAGCTGCTTGGGGATTCTTCAAGTAAACTGCCCCAGATTAGCTGTTTGTTGTAAATGAATTGATAATTGCTTCAGCTTGTCTGATTTTGTAGATGACTGCATTGTTGTACGCTTGGAAAGCTTTCCCCAATCTGAGTCTTAAAAGATCTTTTGGATAAACAAATTCTGAGAAGGACTTTCCCCTAACAGGATCACCGATCAAGTTTCTCATTTGTTTGAAAATTCCTTGAGAGGAAAGCCAGTTTGCAAACAAAAGTATTCATATAAACATGGTAATGCAAATTTCATGCAAATTTTCAAATCAAAATCATTTTTGAAAGATGCAAAGCAGAAGAGTCACATGTCAAAAACATGGCGGTTCAAGACATCAAAGTGAAAAGTAAAGCACAGGTGTAAGGCCCAAACAAATGATCTACAAAGATCTTTTTGGAGTCAATCTACACAACCTTGTTGTAGAGTGTTTTCAAAATAACCTTGCTTCAGTTAGGTCTCTTAAGGATTGTAACGTGGCCTGGTTCACGGTTTAAGAAACAAAGGATAAAGGCTCAAAGTTTATTTGTGCCCATCCAATCTACGCGATGATCTTCAGTCCTATGCTCAGTTAACTCATATTATTCGCTCAGGTTCCCATAGGTTGGAAATTGCACTGATGATAGCTACGATGATGGTTCACAAGTCAAGGGACCTTTGAAAAGGCAGTCACTACTTTCCTATAACATTTGGTTGTTTTGAAATTTGATGATTTTCATGGTGAACGGTTTAAAGATCTCCTCTTTTTGTTATCCATAACTTTTTCCTGAACCGTTTCTTGCGAAGATTACAGTCAGCGGGATGCCCCAATTTTTCCTAAGTCTCCTTCATAGGTTTTGACTTAGCGGACTTTTTATCTTGATTTTTATTTTGAGAAAGAAAATGACTGTCTGGTTAAATGATTACGGTGAACCATCAATGGCTTTTGGCTTGGAAAACATCTTCGACACTTGCTTGTTGTGTGCGAAGGAAAACTTATGAATGGAACCTTTATATGAAATGTGTCTTGTATGAACACACAACCAAGTTAACTGAGAACTACCCATCATAAGGTTAAGATTGCGGGTTTTTGTAAAGAAAGAAACTCCAACTTCTAGGTTCGAAGGGGTTGACAAGGGAATAACTTCCTTATTTCTCAAGTGTTTGGGAAATTAAAACAATGCCTTACATCGTCAATAAAGTTTGATTGAAATCATACCAACAACAATTATGGGTACGTTTTCATCATCCTCCCTCAAATATTTGCGTAATCAAATGTTTGGACAAGAAGTAAATATTTGAAAGATAAAGCATAAAAGTTCAAATAATAGACAAAATGAATTGAAATCAAAAGTTGCAATGCTCATTTCATTAATAAGAAAGTACAGACACTAATTAAAAGTAAACAGCTTATACAAAATGAAGGAAAGTACAAACAACGAGAAACAAAAGGCCTAGTGACTAATCAGTAACAAGGATGAGTCGTCCTATCTGAAACACTGACTTTTAGGAAGATAGTCTGCTGAAGTCGGCTGAAGCTTCACTTTTGATGCGCTGACAAGGGATTGTTCTGGACATTCAGATGACTATCCTTAAAATCAAGGATTCCAGTTCTAACCAACTCACACACTTTGGCTTTCAATGCATAAAAATTCTCCAAGTCGTGGCCTGGGGCGCCCTCATGAAATGCACAGTGGAGATCAGGTCTAAATCCAGCTGGAAAGGATTAGAAGGAGGTTGTAGAGTCCTTGTAGTAATCAACCCTTGTTGAACCAGGTTAAGATAAAGTTCTGTATATGTCATGGGAATAGGATCAAATTGATTCCTATTCCGATACTGATTTTGTCCAGCAGCTGGACGTTGAGGAATTTGTGATGGTCGAGGAGCAACAATAACATGATGATCAACATAATGAGGTATAGGACGAGGCCTTCTCACATCAGTCATGACAACATTGGTATGATCTTCTTTCTTCTTATGGAAGGGCCCAAAGGATTTCTTTGCACCATTGGAAGATTCAGCGGCTTTGGATGCTTTACCATTTTTCAGTCCTTCTTCTAACCTTTGGCCAATAGTCACTAGATCTGTAAATCTTGAAGAGACACTCACAGTCATCTTCTCCCAATAGAAAAGGGGACAGAGTGTCCATGAACACTCCAGTTAGCTCCTTCTTCTCTAAAGGGGGTTCAACTTAGGAAGCTAAACCTCTCCAATGCTGAGCATATTCCTTGAACGATTCTCTCTCATTCTGAGACATATTCTGAAATTGACAACGATCAGGAGCCATGTCAAGATTGTATTTGTATTGCTTCATAAAAGCATTTGTAAGATCTTGAAAGCAGTGGACACTGTTTTGTTCTAAGTTCATATACCACTTGAGAGAGGCGCCGCTCAAACTGTCTTGAAAGTAGTGGATGAGCAGCTTTTGATTGTTGGTATAAGTAGCCATCCTTCGGAAGTACATGACTAGATAAGCTCTTGGAAAGAATGACCCTTTTACTTTACGAACTCGGGAGTTTTGAACTTAGCAGGCTTAACAATGCTAAAAACTAAGCACATGTTTGATGCATCCACATTGAAGAAATCAGTACCCTCAACAACTTTGAGTCTCTTGTCTATGATCTGAAACTGTTTACGAACAACCTCAGACTCAACAAAATATTCATGTTCTTCACCTTGAGCAATGGCAGCATTGTACTCATAGAGAGGGTTCTCAAAGGGAGCTCGGACAGTCTGGGTAACAATGTGGACCACATGTCTATGCTCGACAAAGATTGGAGTTTGAAAAACTGGTCTAGGAGTCTGACCAATCATAGTAGTAGATGCAATGGGTGGATAGAAGTTACGAGGTAACCAAACTCTGGCCAAGTTGAAGGTGGCATTTGAACAGGCGGAGGATCAGCGCTTGAAACTTCCTGAATGACAATCCTTTGAGGTGGATCTCCTCTAACAATCAAGACTTGAAGCATCTCGGTGAGCTTGGTCATGCCTAATTTTAAATCACCGATCTCCATTCGGATTTCTGCATTGTGTACCTCTTGCTTTGACATTCTACATCTGGAGTTAGCTCTAGTTCGGTATCGGTGTCGAGGAATCAGCTTGATGACTCACATGTGAAACTAGAAGATAGAGACAACTGAATATGAGTTGTTGGACAAAAAGAGGTATGCAATGAATCATGCAAAGATGAAAATGCAATGCGATGCAAGACAAGATACAAAACACACATAACAGGACCAAAGGTTCAAGATCACATTATATGGTATGGGTAAAGAACCAACCACAGGGTGTGTAATAGGGGTAAAGCACCTGCATAACGGTTCTAACAAAATTTCCAGAGTCATCGATAAATCTTTTGGATATTATTAGCTTACACGACTACTCGTGGGATAATAATATTCTCAAGATAAACTCGTCTGAGTGTAGTATCGCATGACAACCATCACAGGTCTACACCTGGATAATCACTGCACTACGTCCTAAAAAGCCAAAGAGGGGTGAATGGTAACTAAGAGTCTTCAGCTTCACAGGCTTCCAGGTCGGAAAAGTGATGCCAATACGAATACTCGCATCTGACACCAGTAATCCTAAAAGGACCTCCACTGAGCATGGTTATCATATGCTAGACATGTTATGACTACTCCCAACAACTAACTATTGATTATACCACAATCCTATCATAGATGTACACTCAAGTCTGGGTTAAGGCTTATCTCACCACTCAAGATAATAACCTCGGATACAGAAAAACCCAAGCATAAACAAATATATGTACAAATATATACAAATATACAAGCAAACAAACATATAGCAAACACAACCATAAACAAGGTGGGATTAACCCTCTTAGGGGATGTCCCCAGTGAAGTCACCTTTTCTGTTGCGGTGAGAATCGGATATCAAGCTATTGAATTAACTTGAATCAGAAATCATGAAGTTCACCACCGAGCTTTGATTTATCCAAAGGAAAGGGTAAGATAAAAGAAAACCTTAAGTGTGCTATGTAACAACACAGCTAAAAGATCTAAGGTTCGGGGGTTGGTTATACATAGGGAAGGTGTTAGCATCCTAAGTATTTGTAGTACTCTGCAGGAGCCTCTTGTTAGTATTTGTGTTATGCTAAAGCTTGCTTACTAAGAGAAAAGTGATAAGATAAAGACCTAGGGTATATACAAAGTATGTACAAAGTATGCTCGCCAAGACATCGCATCTCGTGCCTACGTATCCTGATGGGAATCGAATCAGAGCAACCATAGTTCCCCTCAATAGGGGTGAGGAACTCTTGACTGTGGTCAAGGTTCCAAGGGAAAAAGTAAATGTCTGCGGTGAGACACCTATGTAGAGTGCGGCGACTCTAAACCTAAGTCTAGGTTAAACGGGAAAGTAGATGTCCATGGCAGAACAACCTACACAGAGTACAGTGACTCCAATCCTAAGATTAGGATAAAGGGTAAGGACCTAAGGTTAGGCTAAGTATGACATGACAGTCAACAAGGGGAATCCTTTCCTTCGGAATCGGGACAAGCAAAAGTCAAAGGAATTGATAGAAAATAATAAACAACAATCTAAGTAATCTTAATCAATTAAAATTCTAAATAATAATAAAAAAAGGGATAAATTCGCAAAATAAATTAAGAAAATATTTTTGAATTTCAACATCTATTTAATAACTAAACTTAATAATATAATAAAAAACCTAAAACAATAAATAAAAGATATTTTTCTAAAACAAAAAAGATATTCCCAAAATATAATTAAAAGATTATTAACAAAAACTATCTAATGATTCATAAGAATTACTAATAAGGTTCTTAACATGGCTTAATAGAAAAAAAAAAGGTTAGAAACAAAAAATAAAAAAAAATGCTTCACCGTTGGACCTTGAGGCCCAATAACATAAAACTCAGATTATATAAAAAGAAACAAGTAAAAATTAAAAAGAAAGAAAGAAAAAGAAATAGGGTTCGTACAAAAAAAAGGGAAAACCTCCTTTCCCTATTCATCTCCTCTGTCCTCTCACGATCGAATCCTCAAACTGAAAATCACTCGTCCTCCAATAATTGCTCAACTTCATGTGTGGCTTAGAGCTTAAACAGTCTTTAATCGCAACTTAAATGCCACTCCATTAATCTCGATTTGGAGCTTTGTTTTTGAAAGAATCCAGTGACGTCGACGACTTTGCAACAAGTTCGTGTAATCTTCAAAGGCTCTTTGGTCGTGTGTTTTTTTTACAGATGAAAAGGAAACCGAAAACCAGAAATATCGAGGTCTTCCTCACTTTTTGAAGGTTTTCTTTCAAGTAAATAGGAGGTGTTCTGGTATTGGTTTTGTGAAGGAAGATTCACCATGGTTGGTTGAAATTTGGAGGTTAAGGTATCAAAGTCAGAAGGTTGGATGATGGCAGAAGGTCGTGATGGTTATGGTTTGAAGGTCTTGCTTGTTAATGATGGTGAATGGGTAGTGTTCTAGATTGGGCCAGGACCTGCCCTTCTGTCGGGCAGGCCCAACCTAAGGCTATGTTGATGAGGCCCAACAAGGCCCAATTTCCTCTGTCGAGTAGGATCCTTAACAAGGCATATCCGCCGGGAAGAAGACTCTTTTGACGGGGAAGCCCACGCGCTTCCCCCACTTTCTCCACATGTCCCTCACGCGCTTTACCCACGTTCTCCATGTGTCCCCCACGCGCTCCCCCATGTTCTTCATGTATCCCCCACGCGGGGACACGTCATCAGGCAACTACTCATTTTCGAAAGAGATGGTCATCCCACATTCTGAATATCACGGGGCAGTTAATCAAGGGCGAAGACCACGTGCTGGTCTTCACTATGCAACGTAAGCCCTGACAATTACTTGTGTTGGGCTTGTCAATCTGGCCCAATACAATGTAACCGTTGGTCTTGCACTAGAGGTACATTATAAATACCCTCTTTCACTAGAGAGTTAGGTATGTTATTCATCACACCTTCTCTTTGTACTTGCTCTCTCTAGTTTTGGTACTTACTTAAGCATCTGAGCATCTTGCAGGTACACCCCTTTTTCTCCTCCGCAACTCCGGTGAAGGCAGCAACTCACGAAGCGTGGCATGTTACTAATTCCTTTCTAATCAGGTAAGATCAAGTACGGTTCTGGATATGGAGATTGAAATGAGGGTACTCTGATTCTGTTTTTCTATGGTGTTCGTTTTTTTAAAGATTGGAGTATGCCACCATCCGTCTATGAAAATAGGGGTTATTGATTTATGGTGGGAGAAGGTACCCTTGTAGCATTTCACACGGTGGAGAAATGGTAAGATTTTTTGTAAAAATGTTTTCTTCTTCAGAATCTGTCCTCTTTTCCCGAACCTCTCTCCCCTCTCTTATTCAAAATTGTTGATGGCCCTTATCTTATATGGTTGATGGGTTGCTTTCATGATGCCAAAGAATTGCAGGTTTTGTTGTTTTTTTGCAGCAGTTTGTAGGTTTCAATTTATATGTAAGGTTTGGCTTTTATGTTGCAGAATATGGAGACTTGGCTATTTGGTCAAGGTAGCAGATCTTGCAGAATGCAGGCTTTGCAGAGTTTCATATAATTTGTTGTGTGGCAACCTATTGATGCTTTGATTTCAATGAGCAAGTCTGATCGTTGCATTGCGTAGGTGCATAAAGTCTCTCTTTTTTGGAGTCATGTGGGATTTGGTTGAAGCAAAAAGTGTGTTTGCTCAATGTTTATGTGAGCAGGATGGCGCAGGATGCAACATTGTATCAGTTAGAACTTTAGAGTCTTGTGGTGTAAATTTTGACTTCATTGGTGTACTTGTGAAAAAAATTAATTTTGAGAAATGAAACTAAATTAATTAAAATACAATAAATTAATTAACATAAATAAAAATTAAACGTAAATTAAAATCTAATTAAATCTAAATGAATACAAATGATTAAATAACTAAAAAAAATGACTAAATTAAAATCTTCTAATTTAATGAAATAAATTAATATTAATTACCTAATATCAAAAATTAAACAAATATAGAGATAATCAAAATCAACTAAAACCTAATTATCTAAATTAATTTAAAACTAATTAATTAAAAGATTAATAAATAAATGATAAATGATAACAATTAATAAAGTCAAATAAAAAAGAATAATATAAAAACCTAATTAATTAAACTAAATTAAATTAATTCTAGATCATTTAACTAAGAACTAAATAAATAAATATAGATATAAAATAAAACAAAATCTTAATTATCTAAATAAACTAACTTAATTACAAAAATTAACTAAGAAATAAGTAAATAAATATAATAAATAAAAAAGAAATAAAGCAAACAAATTGAAATTAAATCTAAACTAATAAAAAAGTTTTTTTAAAAAAATCAAAAATGAATAAATAAATAAAAAAATGAATAATAGGTTAAGTACCGAAATACTCAAAAACGTAAAACGAATGCACCAAGATTATCAGTGCGGAATACCACTTGGAAGAATACAATGTTTCGCCCGATTTTGGAATAAATTTTATCCGTTGAAACGGTTTAAACTTCTAAACCGCGACCGATTCAACTATAATTCCAATAAGTTCATCATGTCTGATAATATGAAGAAATGCAATAAATGATTGACCTAAAATGATATGCGAAAGATCAAAGCATCTGAGAGTAAAATTTGGGGCGTGACAAAGGGTCACACAAGAAAAGTGTGCCCCCTGAACGCCTGAAAGATCATGGAGGTAAAGATAATGGCAACATAGCCATTTTTCAAGATGACTTTGAATCATCTGATGTGCTTGTGGTTTCAAGCGGCGACTCAAGAAAGGAGTGGATTCTAGATTCAGGTTGCACTTGGCAAATGACTCAAAACAGAGAATTGTTCGAGGAGCTATATGATCAAGATGGTGGAACAATGCTGCTGGGAAACAACAAATCTTGCAAAATTGCAGGTATCAGATCTGTGAGATTCAAGCTCCATGATGAGTCAATAAGGTTATTGAATGAAGTCAGGTATGTACCTGGTTTGAAGAGAAATTTGATTTCTCTTGGTGAATTCAACAGGAAGGGATATGTTTTTCAAGGAGAGAAAAGTATCCTAAGAGTCATGAAGGGTTTGAAGGAAGTCTTGAGAGGCGTGAAGAAAAAAAGCTTGTTTACCTTTGAGGCTGAAGTTGTAAGTGGTTCAAAAAATGTTGCATCCATGAAACCGTTGTTGAAAACAGAAATTTGGCACATGAGATTGGGCCATGTCAATGAAAGGGGTCTGGTCTAATTAGGGAAACAAAATCTGCTTGGAGGAGACAAAGTCAAAAAGCTGAAATTTTGTGAACCTTGTGTACATGGATCCCTTGATTACATCCATGCTGATCTTTAGGGCCTGCAAGATGTCTATCACATTCAGGAACAAGGTATTTTCTATCCATAGTTGATGATTATTCCAGAAAGTTATGAGTATTCATCCAGAAGACTAAGGATGAAACTTTTGAGAATTTCAAAGGTTGGAAGACTCTGGTAGAAAGGTCAAAAGGTTGAGAATCGACAATGGCCTTGAATTTTTTGATGAGGCGTTCGCCATTTTTTGTGTTGCCTCAGGTATTGCAAGGTACAAAACTACTACAGGGACTCCACAACAAAATTATTTGGCAGAAAGGTCTAATCGAACGATTTTAGAAAGAGTTAGATGCATGCTGACTAGTGCTAAATTAAAGGTGTTTTGGACTGAGGCTGTTTCGAAAACAACATATCTGATCAACAGATGTCCTTTGACTGTGTTAGATATGAAGACGCCTAAAGAAGTTTGGTCGGGACATCCACATAGTCTCGACAGACTGAGAGTATTTGGTTGTGTGGCCTATGCTCACATTAGGCAAGACAAGGTTGAACACAGAGCTTTAAAATGCATGTTCCTAGGATACCCTGAAGGATTCAAAACTGATAGGATATGGTGCCTAGAGCCAAGTCACAAGAGGTGTATCAACAATCGAGATGTAGTTTTTAATAGAGCTGAGATGACTTTCAAGAAAACTGATGATACTGACGAAGAGCTGGAACAAGGAGAGATTCATGTTATGGTGGAGCATATTGATGCTGAATTGCGTACCTCTGATGAAGTTGAAGAAGAAAAAGAAGTTGTTGTCAAAGATGAGGATACTGTTGTACGTAGATCTTATAGCTATTGCCTTAATCTCTGCAAGTGAGGTTCTCGACGAAGAACCTAAAGACTATAAGGAAGTTATGAGGAGTCAAAAGAAGACTGAATGGATAAAGGCCATGGATGATGAGATGAAATCTCTTCATGATAACTACAGTTGGGAACTAATCAAGAAACTTGCTGGAGCTAGGTTAGTTAGCTGTAAATGGATTTTTAAAGTTAAGGAAGGAATCAAAGGACTGGCGTTGAAAATATACAAGGCAAGATTGGTCTCTAGGGGGTTCACTCAGAGAGAAGGTTTTGACTTCAATGATGTGTTCTTTCCTGTTGTGAAACACAGATCCATTCGAATGTTGCTTGCCACGGTGGTACAGTTCGACCTTGAACTGGAATAGATGGATGTGAAGACTACATTCTTGTATGGTAATCTAGATGAAATAATCCTGATGAGGAAACTTGAAGGGTATGTCGAAAAGGGGAAGGAAAATTATGTGTACAAGTTGAAGAGTTCTTTATATGGACTGAAATAATCTCCTCGATAGTGGAATAGGAGATTTGACAAGTTCATGACACACATAAGTTTCATTAGAAGTCAGTTCGACCATTGTGTTTACTTCATATTTTGACATGGTAATTCATTTTTTATTGTGTTCCTTTATGTGGATGATATTCTAATAGTTAGCAACAATGTCGAAGATGTAATGAGGGTGAAGGATGAACTCAATAAGGAATTCGAAATGAAGGATCTGAGAGATATGTCCAGGATTCTTGGGATTTACATCCAATGAGATCGAAAGAAGTTCAAATTATGCTTATCTCAAGAGGCATACCTACGGAAGATTCTCGAAAAGTTTGGTATGTCGAATTCAAATCCTGTTGTAACTCCGACAAACCCTCAATTCAAGCTGAGTATAGATCAGTGTCCCAGTTTTGATGTTGAAAGAGATTATATGAATAGTATTCCATATGCTAATTGTCGCTTACGCGAAAATAAGGTGCCGGCATGACAGAAGAGTCGCCACCTTTCGTTATTTATCCCTCAGAGCGGGAAAGGAAACGATCGGAAAAACCTGACGAATAAGGGTAAGACAAGGTCGTCGCAACCATTGTCTGGGTTCGGGAGTCGGTTACGCAAGGGGAAGGTATTATCACCCCTCACCTCCGTCGTACTCGACGGGATCCTCTCTTGTTTGTTTACTTGGACGGGTTGGTTTTATCTATCTACCTATCAAGGCTGGCTGAAAAAGGAAAGAAAAATGACTCAGCAAAGCGTCGCACTTTATGCCTATGTATTCTCATCAGAGAATGAGAAATCAGAGTCAACGTAGTTCGGCCTACGAAGGACTATGGGGGAAAGGTTGCTCGCTAGGATATCGCATCCTATGCCTAAGTACTTCCACGCTGCATGGAAGATCAGAGCAAACGTAGTTCAGGAAACTACGGTTTATTTCCTGTCTTTTACGAAAGAAGTGTTTTTTATTGTGTTTGCGATTTCAACCGCACTAGAGACTATGACCTGAGAATGAATGCGTCGCATGTCACCCAAAGGGTACCATACTAAACATCCAGACTATGGAAAAGAAACTCTCCCACAACCCTTTCTCAGATAGCTTAAGGCTCGTAACGTACGAAAGAAATCATTCATGAATACTGTATCTTAAACTGTTTCGAGATGAGAAGAGAACAGACCCAACTAGGAGGGAGACTATCAACTCCTACTGTTGTCATGCCATGGATTCATCCTATGGTTGAGGTTTGAACAGGGAACTCCTAGAAGTTGTCATGCATAGGTTTCAACCTAAAAGTGTATCATCAAATCCTTATCAAAGGAAATGAGAGCCCTAAGGGATCATGTCAATGATACACCAAAACAGACAAAGCATCAGCTTAACAGTAAAATGCATGCAATGCAAGTGAGGGAGGAAATGTGTGTGGGGCTTCAGCCTCCACAAGCTCGTCTCGACCTCAAGCCAGTCATGAAATAACAGTAATCATACTGAAAAATAAACAACATGCTATCAAGCAATAAACAGTAAACTGCAATCATACAGATAAAAGAAATGAAAATGCCATCAGGCAAACAAACCACATGGGCAAGGGAGCTGGGCTCTACCGAATACCCGTAAGCAAAGCCACACAATAACAATACAAGCAGAGGGAGCAACTCAACCTCTAATGCAATCATGCTCCTAGATTCTATTTATTCTAGATGGACTTAATCTAATGCAACAGACAAATCAAACAAAACACACAATACAGAAAAGAAAAACAGAAAAAGCCTCAGCTCCTCCAGCAGCAACTCAGTCTTCAGACCTCATCCATCAATTGCTTTCCAGGTATCAACCCTACAACATGAGTTTCAACTCATCTTCTCCCCTTAAGCTTCAGCTTCTTTGATCAGCTCCACCTTCAGGCTTCACTATTTTCAGGGATCTTCAAGTATCAACTTGATCTTCATGCTCTTCATTACTTCAGCTAGAATGGCAGTCCTCAAGGATTCATCCTCTTCAACAATCTTCAATGAAGTCTTCATCTTCAAGGACTCCTCCTCTTCAAAGCTTCAGCTTCAATGCAAATCTTCAATCATCTTCATTGCTTTCTTCATCTCCAAGCCCAAATGCTCCAACAAACAAGATTCAATCAACAAAATGAGGTGAGGATGTTAGAGTGCTCACTGACTTCCAAAGGATGCCATTAAGGACTTAACATCAAAAGGAAAGGCTCTCTCAAAGTTCTACCTCATAGGGCAAGGTCACTAATCCCTCCAAAGGAGAGAGGTGAATACCCTTAAGGGACTTTATATCATAGAGAAGGAAGGAGGTGAACAAGACACTCCTTGTTTATTGAATGGAATTATTCTATCTAAAGCTCTACCTATGTACTTATGATCCTATAAACAAAACAAACAAAAGCTAAAACTAAGCTCCTCTTCAAGGTCTTCAAAGTCTTCAATGATGATACACAAGGTTTCCAACTCAATCTCCAAGGCTCACACACTCAAAGGAGAGGAAAAGAAAGCAAAACAATACAAACTATGCCCTTAAGCAACACACATACTAACCATACATTCAAAAATCAATTAAAAATACTAAAATACTATATAATATTCTAGTAAAATTCTAGGGGATTCTATACATACCTACCCTTAACCCATATATTCCCCATACTCTAATCTTGACCTAAAAGCCCAAAACAAAATTGTTAAGTCTACTTATGTTGAATAAAACCCTAATTTTGGTTACTCTAATCTCACCTAATTAAACTAATCAAGTTTTAATCTACAAATCATGAATTAAATCCTATAGGAACTATGATTCAATATCTAACTATGCCAAAAAGAATGGCTCAAAAATCCTAAGGGAAGACCTTAAAAGAAATTCCACAAAATTGAGTATCAAACTAAACATTATAAAAGGCTATTTAAATGAATAATATGCTAAAAATATTAAAAGAAAATAAAATGCCAATTTTATTTATTGATATTTTTCTAGACAAAATTATGAACATGTAGAAAAAACAAGCATTAAAAAACAATCATTTTTCATTTTTATATGATTTTTATAAAATGCAAGAAAATAAAGGAAATTAAAAAATAAAAGGAAATGAATTAAAGGGGATGGGGGGTGTCAAACTAAATACGCCCAGTTCATTTGCTGTTGGGCTGAGAATATGGGGGTGCGCGTAGCAATCTTGGTAGGCCCAGGTGCGCTCAGAAAAATTAAAAGAAAAATTAAAGAAAAATAAACAGGAGCGCGGTGTGAAAAGCAAGAGTTTTCAGTTAAAAAAATGATTGGGCCGCGCGAGGGGGTGGGGAAAGCAAAATGGCAACTAAGCCCAGGATGGGCACTTAAGTGAAACGCGGCGTTTTGGCCGCAGACTTTCCCTCTCATTTTTCTTTTAAATCACAGCCGCTGGATGGAAGTCTTAGTCAACTCTCAAACGCGAATCCAACGCCCCAGGGATCGTCTCCTTCCTTGGACTTGTTAGGGTTTTCAGAATTCACCATGCACGATGCTCTCACGTCTCCACTTCCATCAGCTAGTTCTCCTTCGTTTCTTGGCCAAATTCGCTCATGTAAAGAGCAAACTTGCTCAGTTTTCCAAGCTGAACAAGACTACGTTAATAGTTTCCCTTAAATCTCTCCCTAACATGGAACCCGATAGCACCAATGTCCAACACACTCAAACTTTCAACTTCTTATTTCTTGTATTTTCTCGTGCTAACATGTTAATCACCTATCACTCTAAACCAATCCACATGAATTATCACTACCTACACAGTGAGTTCTTGATCCATAAAGTGAACATGCCAAATTTTCAACCTTCATAGAATGATCCTAAACTTTCCAGCATTGATCCCTAAGGGTCTCTAATCATGTCTATCCTAACCAATCCATCTAATACTGAATAAATAAGAGTGTATGTGATGTTTTGCAAACCTGGTGCTTGATGATGGCAGGTGCGGTTCTACTCCTTTTCAACGCTTGCAACTCTCCTGGATTGATCTCTTATTGATGATGATCTTTCTGTTTGCAAAAACTTTGATGTATATTGCTTGAATCTTGAGTTTGATATCAATTTGCTTTTCTTGCAAATTCTTCAACAAAGCTTCAAATCTCCATGGATCTTCCTCTAATTTGGTATGCCCTTGTTCATCATGATCAGAATGAAAGGTTTGTGGAGAAGAATCAAATGGAAAATGAAGGAGAAAGAGATTTTGTTAGGGTTTTGCAAAGTGGAAGAATTTTGATCTTTTTGCACTTACCTTCACCACTTACCATTAACCATCACCAACCTTTTCTTCATGGTGATTCACTCTTTAAATAACAACCAATGGAAGAGTCTAGAAACTTATGGAATCATCTAGAAAGTGTTAGAATTTCTCATGAAGTGATATGTGGTATATCTCATATCTCATGTGCCAAGCCTTGTCATTGTGCCAAAATCTCCTTACAAGAGATATTGGGATTGAATGAGTGAAGAAACAAGCTTGGTTTTGCCTTTGGTGAGGTTTTGTCATGGTTCCTTAATATGCAAGAAACAAAATTACAAAGCAACCTCCATTTTTAAGCTTCAAATCAAAAATCTATTTGAACCATTGTTTTTAAAATGATGTTTGGATTCAAAATGACATATTGGATGACCTATTTTGGATTTGTACATCTCCCAAACCAATTTCCAACTTGGATCCATTTACTTTATAAGTCCTTTTATGTCATTTTCAACCAATCTTGTAAATCCTTGCTACAAGCTTTTTCAACAATTCATGACCACTTTTATAGGCTTAAAATACCATTTTGAACAACTTTGATGTTTTGAGTTTTTTCATTTGGGGCTTGGAAATAGGAGATATGGCCTTTGCTTAAAATGACCTATAACTTCCAAATGACCAAAATACCCCTGTCTTGTTCAAACCATAAGTTGAGTTCTACAAATCCTATCAAGGACTTCTAGTACTCTCTAGAAAGATAAGAAAATTATATTCAACATTCATGTTGACCAAGAGATCATAGGAATCATCCTACTAGGGCAAAAGTTGTCTGCAAGTTGGGTGACTTTCAAGGACCCAGATTCACACACCCCAGATGACCTGTAATTTGTCAAAACCATAACTTGAGCTCTGCACATCCTATCAAGGACTTCTACCACTCAAATTAAAGATAAGAACAAGCTCTACAACATTCATGTTGTGGGTAAGATGAGATGACAATCACATCTTGAGCTAAAACTTCCTGGAAGATAGGGATCAAATTAGGGTTTTTTTTCACTGACAATCCTCAGAAACCCTAACTCAAAACTTCTCAAACTCCTCAATCATGACGAGTTGGTCTAGGAATCATCTTTATACCATCTTAATACATCATTACATGATCTCATGGCCCTTGGATTAGGTATCAACCTTCTCCAAATCATCAGTTGACCTAGGGTTGACCCAGTCAAACCCTAATTCTACCATTCATGGTTGAATCTTCTGAATTCTTGCATAATGACCTCTCTGGGCTTCATGATGGCTTTCAAGACATATCATAGGCTTTCTCAAAGCTTCAAGTTCATTCTCAAAGTCTCAGAATCATCTGAGGAGCTCCCGCAACTCTCAAGCTATGAAGCACACAATCTTGGTTTCAACCAATTCTTCTGAGGATCTCTTGAACTTTCTGATGAAGGTATCAACTTTCAAACACTTGATGGATAAATAAATATTGGTCAAATTTTGGGGTGCAACAGCTGTCCCTATTCAAACGGCTCGAACCTGACTGGGTGAGAAGCGAACGGCTCTCAGCCAATCAAGGTGCGAGACGATTGAATACCGGTAAACCCGAAAATTTGCCAACTGCACGAGCACACGATACTCTGAGGGGAACAAATCTTCGAACACTGCAATACTAGCTGCCCGACAGCTAGCTGGAGAAACACTGATCTGATATCGGCGTCAGTTATCCACATTAAATTCTTCTGATATTGCCTTCAGACAACCACAACACCCAACATCGCCGCTGGAGAACTACATCTGACATACCCAACATTGCCGCTGGAAACAAACATCACTCTGAGAGACACTCGCCGTCGCCGTCAAAACAGACATTATCTCTGCTGGGGATTTAAAGAGTCTGACATCGCCGTCGAACAAACATCCAACCTCGCCGCCGGAAACAAATCTAATCTGACCTCGCCGCCAAAACAAACATTCGACCTCGCCGTCGAACACAAACATGATCTGACCTCGCCGTCAAAACAAACATTCAACCTCGCCGTCGAACACAAACATGATCTGACCTCGCCGTCAAAACAAATATTCAACCTCGCCGTCGAACACAAACATGATCTGACCTCGCCGTCAAAACAAACATTCAACCTTGCCGTCGAACACAAACATGATCTGACCTCGCCGTCAAAACAAACATTCAACCTCGCCGTCGAACACAAACACTGAACAATTCTGACCTGGGGTTCACCCCTGGTAAATGGAACAACAGGTACACTTGCGTATTTGAAACTACTCCGCTGGGAATGAGAGACTTAACCAATCACACTCTGATCTGGGGTTCTCCCTCAGAACCATAACGAGTATCCGAATACTACTGCATTCTGAACCCACTATAGAACTTAAACATCAAAGCTATATGAAACCCTGGCCCCTGGCCACTTCCAGCTTCAGCCAGAAAAGATCTTCACGCACTCCTGAAGATAATCATCCTTGGCCTTCAAGGATAGATGAAACCCTGGCCCCTGGCCACTCCAGATCCGCTGGAGAATCTTCAAGTTCTTCTGAAGATATATGAAACCCTGGCCCCTGGCCATTCCAGATCCGCTGGAGAATCTTCAAGTTCTTCTGAAGATGGAATCCTTGGCCTTCAAGGATAGATGAAACCCTGGCCCCTGGCCACTCCAAATCCGCTGGAGAATCTTCAAGTTCTTCTGAAGATAGATGAAACCCTGGCCCCTGGCCACTCCAGATCCGCTGGAGAATCTTCAAGTTCTTCTGAAGATAAGCATCCTTGGCCTTCAAGGATATAAACCTTGCCCGTCGGCGATTCCAGCTTCAACTAGAAAAGATCTTCAAGTACTTCTGAAGATAAGCATCCTTGGCCTTCAAGGATATAAACCTTGCCCGTCGGCAACTCTGCAAGAGGTATCTTCGACTTCAGTCTGAAGAAAATGATCCTTGGCCTTCAAGGATACATGGATCTGCCTTCAGGCAACTCCGCCTCTGCTATAGAGTATCCGTGACTTCAGTCAGGGATATACTTCGGCCTTCAGTCCGAAAAATGAATCCTAAGTCATTCATGACCTTGGGGATAACCTTGCCTTCAGGCACCTTCGCTTCAGCTTGGGAAATCTGTGACTTCAGTCAGAGAAATGGTATCCTGAGCCATTCATGACTCTACGGGGATTCAAACACTTTGCCTTCAGGCAAGACTTCGCTTCAGTTGGAGAACCATCTTCGACTTCAGTCAGAAGAAACACTATTCACTTGATCGCAATCAATCATCACCTCAGGATAACTGACTTGGTCTTCAGGCCAACACGGATCACCTTGCACACAAAAGCTGCATCTACAAACTTTTGACCTTTGTCTTCAGACACACGTTGATTCATCAACACGGAAATCTGAATCCACCAGAACATTCTGATATCGCCTTCAGGCGTTTATGAAGTCAATCTTCAGATTAGACATCACTGTTGGAGCAAACATATCACGCTGCTAGGGACTTCAAGAATCATCTTGAACAAACAAACTCCGTCGGGCACCTTCAAGAATCATCCTGAACCGATAACCATTCCGGAGACTTTATCCTGCCGAGCATTCCAGGAATCCTCCTGGGCAACTCTTGCTGGGGACGCTACTGGGGAGCTCAAGAATCATCCTAAGCAAACAACTCGGGAAACTGCGTTGAGGTCTTAAGAATCATCTTAAGCAAACGGCCCTGCTGAGGAATTCAAGAATCGTCTTGAACCGAAGACTTCGCTAGGGATCTCAAAAATCGTCTTGAGCGAGCGACTGTGGGGATTACACCGGGGTCTTAAGAATCATCTTAAGAAAGCGTCCTCGTTGGGGAGAATATCAGGAATCGTCCTGAGCAACTGGTCCTTTGGTGGAACACCTGTAAAACAAGAATGATAATAACCTAGATCATGCTATGATGCATATACTTCGGCGCCATGCCCCACACGGTGGGAATGCTATGCATTTATGCTAAATGCCATGCAATCATGCACAATGATGCGATCCCTTCAGCAAAATAAATGCCGAGGGGGAAATTCTCCTGTCAAGGAGAAAGAACTACTCAGGTAGAGGAATCATCCTGCTGAGGAGAACGTGGACACGCCAATATCAATCGGACTCTGTCTGGGGAAAATATCTTCCGTTGACTGCTGCAGGGGAAACAACTTCAGTTGATTACTGCAGAGGGACGAAGCTTTACGAGAACCTGAACTTGTTGATATCAATCGCGAGAATAAATAGCGTGGCCTTCTCGGCTACTCTTCTGGGGATGACAACTCTGAGGGGAAACAACTTCAGCTGCTCAACACTCCACTGGGGAAGAGGGAATCATCCGGCTTCAGGAGAGAGTATGACTCTGGTGAAATACCGCATCGGCTGTTCAATACTCTGCTAGGGAGAATCCACTCATGGTCCCAAATGCTTCCAAGGATTCGGCTCTCTTGGGGGTTTGCGGACTTAGCCGGGGAGAGAGATCATTCTACTTCACTGGAGAGTACGACTCTGATGAGGAATTTCAATTCCGTCGGGGAAGAAGGAGTCATTCGACTTCGGGGAAGAGCACAACTCTGCAGAGGAATACAACCTCAGCTGTTCCAACACTCTACTGGGGAAGAGGGAATCATCCGGCTTCAGGGGAGAGTATGACTCTGGTGGGGAATCTCAATTCCGCTGGAGACTTCAGTCTGGCACCATCAGTTACTGCATACTTCGGCGTACGAACAATTTCCTGCGAAACCTGCACTTGTGACCCGGCGCGGGGGGGAATACGAGCTTCTGCGCGCGACTCAGCTGATGAGGTGACGTTCCTTCAGGATGCATCAGCTTGGGGAAGAGAATCCTCTCTGCCTGGGGAGACATATCAATGCTCACTTTCTTGCATTCAGATTCTGTGGAGGAGAGACTACTGAACACTGCTGGAGAAGGAGGACTCGCCCTGCTTCGGGGGTATCAATCCTGGTCCGCGGAGGGTAATCTTGACCCTAATCTGATAAGGGATAAACACCGTCTCAATCTGCTGCAGTCTCAAACTGTACAAGGGGAACAACCTCAAACCGTACATCTCTGCTGAGAAACAATCCTGATTCCACAACGTCAATACAGGGAATACAGACTACCAATCATGGAGCCGAGTAACAGGTTAGGCTGTAGGGTAACAATCCAATGACAACAAGGCTTCTTCGGAAGACTCAGGTTTTGGAAAGGTAATGACATGATTCCCCGATACTCAATTCTTGCTAGGGTGACCAAACTCATTTGAACAACTTGCCCCAGCCCCACTCCGACTTTTGGGAATAATTTATTCTGAACCGAAAACAACTGGCAACGAGACAATCTTCAGAGGGCTTGCCCCAATACCTGCACAACGGAAGGATTCATCCTCCACTAATCAACTCTCAGCATGGTCGGCTTCAATATCTCCGAAGGAGTTTGCCCCTGAACGAGCGATGAGCGACTCAACATGCTCTGATCGAACACCGGAGGGATCTGCCCTCAAATCGCAAAAATTCTGGATAACTGCCGCTGATCGGGTCTCGAGAAGATTCACTTCCGATCAACCGCTTCTTGCATAAACTGCCCATAATCAACTGATGCTCCGGGACTTGTCCTCAGACAAACTGATTCTAAACTCACAGGAAGTCAAGGCCCCAGATTCACAGGGCTCCACAGCACACCATTCTGATCCAGACCTCTGACGACTCAGCTGATTGACTATTCCCTGTTGAAGTCCCTTCGTATCAGCTACTAACCTACAATTAAAACTGTTTAGTCACGAATGGTAATTTTAATGCAGTGTTCATGCAAATTTCGAAAAAATGTACTATCACTCATTTACGTGTCATGCTAGTGAGTGACGAATGAACCAAAGAGTTCAAACGTAGTGCTGATGTGATCAGTGAAAAATACAACAAGGATATGATTAGCAAATCATGTAGGAGTCAGGTTACTCAACCTTATCGTAATGCGCTTTCAGAATAAACCCTGCCTCAATTAGGTCTTTTAAGGGTTGTATCGTGGTCGGGTTCACGGTTCGTGAAACAAAGGATATTTGGCTCAAATTATGATTTGTACCCACCCCTTCTACGTGATGATCTCCGATCCTAAAGTCCAGTTAACTTAGCTCGAGCGCTCGCCTCCTCGAGAGGCATGTTGAACATTGGGAACAACTGGTTAAAGAATTCACAAGGTGTTTCGGAGTGACGGTTACTCTTTTCGTTTTCGGTGTCTGTATCTACACGACTTCGTCCTTGTTTGAGGATTTTTCTTTTTATATCCTTTCTTTTTCATTCTTTTGTTTGATTCCCTAATTTTTTCCTGGACTGACTCCTTTTGAGTTCTTTTCGATTTTTCTTTTGAAGTCCAGCGGGATGCCCTGATTTTTTTGCCTAAGTATTTACTTTCTAGCTTTCCTTTTTTACTTAGCGGGCTTTCTTATTCCTTTTGTCTTCTTTTTTTTTGTTTTGGAACGAGTCGTGCGACACTGGTTGTCTCGATTGCTTCGAAAGGCTTGTAACTGTCTCACTCCTGATTGGTGAGGTTTAACCATTGTGGTTGACGAGGTATGACCTCTGGAGAGGAATATGATGTGATCGGTCCTCGAAGGACAACACTCCTATATAAGACTTGAACGCTCGATCAAGTTAACCGACAACTACCCTGCCCCGGGTTAAGATATGAGGGTTTAAAAATCCGAAAGAAACTCCTACTTCTTGGCTCGAAGTGGTTAACAAGGGATTCTCTTCCTTATCTCTCCGGTGTTTAGGGGATTTGAAACAATGCCTTATACGTCATTGGCAAGGTTTTATCTGAACGCATACGATCATCGGTTATGAGTATTCAGTTTCATCATCCTCCCTCCAATCTTTGCTAATCATAGTGATAAAGCAGAGTGAATAAAATGCAAGTGTCAGTGCAATGCAGTAAATGAGTGACAACGACATAACTAATTCAGAAAAAATGCATAGTCACTTTATTAATATTACCATTCGAAACATACAATGTTTAACAGCAAGTAGTAACTAACGGAAAAGAAACTACAAATGCAAATGGTAAAAAATCTGAGGACTGCCAATGCTGAGGACGTCTGCCTGTCTGGATTACTGGCTTCTGGAAGTAACCCTCTGAATCTGCGAGCTCAAACAGCTGAGAGGTTGTCACGTACAACCAAAACTCCGTCTGGAAAGGAAATACACCCTTGGTCGATCAATTGTTGCACTTTCGCCTGGAAAGCCTTGCAATCTTCAATTGAATGCCCCGGAGATCCACCATGGTAACCACACTGAGCATGAGGATTGTACCCTGGGGGGTAAGGCTCTGGCACGGGTTTGAGAGCTTTCGGTTCCACCAAAGAATTCTGAATCAACTGTGGAAGAATCTGGCTATACGGCACAGGCACTGGATGGAAAGAAGCATTCATTCGTTCTAAGTGGTTGCGAGGCCTCTTTTGATTCTGGTGCTGGTATTCTGTCCGCCCAGGAGCAAGAGGTTGTTGTTTCTGAACGGCAACGGTCCCTTGTTTAGGCGCTTGCGTCCTTGAACTTGATCCAGGTAGAAACTGCGAGTGAGGTGATTCAGTCACCAAAGGTCGCGGGACATATTCAAGATCTTTCTCAGCTTCAGGCGAAGGAGTGGAATCATTCACCTCTCTTGCAGGGTATGGGATAAACTTTCCCGATGCTCTCATGCCGCCCAACACAAGCCTAATTGTCCTTGAGTCAATAAGGTCTTGAATCTTATTCTTGAGAGCCTTACATGTTTCAACATGGTGCCCCGGTGCTCCTGAGTGGAAATCACAACGTGTGCTGAGATCAACATCTGGTGACACGTCACCTGGTGGATCCGAGGTCCGAAGCTTGAGAATGCGGTTCTGAACCAACAGTGGCAACAGCTGGGCATAACTCACAGGTATTGGGTCCACAACTCTATCAAGTAGCTTCTTCTTTTGATTATAACCTTCAGGGTTATTCTGAGATGCCCGACGCGGCTGCTGACGAGACAGGCCTTGAGCTTCATGCTGTGTAGAGGATCTATGAGGTCCATTTGGCTTCAGCACAGGTGGCACTGACGGCAATGGGGGGAGCACCTTGGTCTCCTACTTGGGTGCTTGACCGCTCTCCTTTTTTAGCATACTTCTCACCACTCCCATGAGAAAGCTCAACTGATTCTGCAGCTGCTGATTCTCTTCTCTGAGTACCTGCTGGTCCAGACGCACTGCCTGTATGTCATTCATGACCTGACCCAATTGGCTTTGGATCTTCCCCAGTTCAGCTTGTACCTGCTCCATTAGTCTGAGTTGCTCGATTCTGAGTCAAACCTGCAAACACAAGGGTTAGAAAATGCTCCCCGGCTTCTGTCATGCAAGATGAATTATGCTAATGCTATAGGTGTCTGTACGTTTAAGAGATCACCCCTAATTCTGGTGTCAACTTGCCAACATAGTGTCAATGCAGTGATAAGACTGGATCCATTCATGGAAGAAAATATCTCATATTGCTCGGGACACCAGCATCAGGGTATGAAATGCGCCTGCAACACAGACACATGCTAATGGAATGCAAACATGAATATGCGAACTAATGCAAAATGCAGTCATGCAATAATATATCCAGGTAACTGCTGTGGAGGTTTTGTATCAACAATCACTGATGAGAAGGAAACCCCAGTGTAAGACCACTGGTCTGATCTGCTAAGAACAACCATCTGATAGGACCATATACACGGGATCAAAATTCTGCTCTGTCGAGAACAAATGTCTGATAATAAGGACCTCGGATGTACGATCAAGAAATATCTGCTGATGAAGTCTTCAGACCTCAAATCAAAATCTGCCCTATCAAGAACAAACATACAGCTGCTGATGAGATCTTCAGACCCCATTCAAAATCTGCTTTATCAAGAACAAACAACATCTGCTGATGAGATCTTCAGACCCCAGAAATATGCTTTATCAAGAACAAACCACTGATGACGATACTCTGATCAAAACCTGCTCTATCAAGAACAGACATACACCTGATGATAAGATCCTCTGATCAAAACCTGCTCTATCGAGAACAGACATGCACCTGATGATAAGACCCTCTGATCAAAACCTGCTCTATCAAGAACAGACATACACCTGATGATAAGATCCTCTGATCAAAACCTGCTCTATCAAGAACAAACAAATCTGCAACTGAGAGATCCTGGTACCAACATAACTGATCCACGGTCAAGAAAACTAGGTAGTCTGAAGGTCAAAGTTTCTTGCAATAAACCCAATCCCACTCACAGGTATGGACCTAAACTGACTCAAGGTACGACATCCTATGCGTTCATCAACGTCACAAACTTCCAAAACTGACGATACGATTCCCAGAAGGAGTGGCATCATCAAGTCTTGAAGAGGCCTCACTTAGCTGAATCACAAATGATCGGTCCCCAGAGTCGACAATCCACCAAACCAGCAACCGTCTCAACCCAAAGGGTTGAAAGTGAAGCCAACCGGATGAACCTCGTCTGAGCGTGGATTTCATGAGACACTAGTGCCTGCAAAGAAAGCACGCGCCCACTAATTTCCACTCTAAGTCTATAGTGCACTCAAGCCTGGGTCTGGCTTCTCACTCATCAGAACTCCCATCCCACAACAGCACAAATAATCATATTATACTGGAAATAAAATGCAGGAAATAAAGTGCGAAAAGTAAAATGAGATAAATAAACGCAACCCAACAAGCAAACATACAAACGATAGGATTGACTCACACAGGGAACCGTTGGAGTCCCCAGCAGAGTCGCCAGCTGCTGAGGACGGTCCCAGACAGCTAGGAAGGAAATCCAAGGCGAGACTCGCATAGGGAAACACCTGAAGTCCCCAGTAGAGTCGCCAGCAGTTGCTTGCGCGAAAATAAGGTGCCGACATGACAGAAGAGTCGCCACCTTTCGTTATTTATCCCTCAGAGCGGGAAAGGAAACGATCGGAAAAACCTGACGAATAAGGGTAAGACAAGGTCGTCGCAACCATTGTCTGGGTTCGGGAGTCGGTTACGCAAGGGGAAGGTATTAGCACCCCTCACGTCCGTCGTACTCGACGGGATCCTCGCTTGTTTGTTTACTTGGACGAGTTGGTTTTATCTATCTACCTATCAAGGCTGGCTGAAAAAGGAAAGAAAAATGACTCGGCAAAGCGTCGCACTTTATGCCTACGTATTCTCATCAGAGAATGAGAAATCAGAGTCAACGTAGTTCGGCCTACGAAGGACTATGGGGGATGGAAGATCAGAGCTGCATGGAAGATCAGAGCAAACGTAGTTCGGGAAACTACGGTTTATTTCCTATGCCTACGTACTTCCACGCTGCATGGAAGATCAGAGCAAACGTAGTTCGGGAAACTACGGTTTATTTCCTGTCTTTTACGAAAGAAGTGTTTTTTATTGTGTTTGCAATTTCAACCGCACTAGAGACTATGACCTGAGAATGAATGCGTCGCATGTCACCCAAAGGGTACCATACTAAACATCCAGACTATGGAAAAGAAACTCTCCCACAACCCTTTCTCAGATAGCTTAAGGCTCGTAACGTACGAAAGAAATCATTCATGAATACTGTATCTTAAACTGTTTCGAGATGAGAAGAGAACAGACCCAACTAGGAGGGAGACTATCAAGTCCTACTGTTGTCATGCCATGGATTCATCCTATGGTTGAGGTTTGAACAGGGAACTCCTAGAAGTTGTCATGCATAGGTTTCAACCTAAAAGTCTATCATCAAATCCTTATCAAAGGAAATGAGAGCCCTAAGGGATCATGTCAATGATACACCAAAACAGACAAAGCATCAGCTTAACAGTAAAATGCATGCAATGCAAGTGAGGGAGGAAATGTGTGTGGGGCTTCAGCCTCCACAAGCTCGTCTCGACCTCAAGCCAGTCATGAAATAACAGTAATCATACTGAAAAATAAACAACATGCTATCAAGCAATAAACAGTAAACTGCAATCATACAGATAAAAGAAATGAAAATGCCATCAGGCAAACAAACCACATGGGCAAGGGAGCTGGGCTCTACCGAATACCCGCAAGCAAAGCCACACAATAACAATACAAGCAGAGGGAGCAACTCAACCTCTAATGCAATCATGCTCCTAGATTCTATTTATTCTAGATGGACTTAATCTAATGCAACAGACAAATCAAACAAAACACACAATACAGAAAAGAAAAACAGAAAAAGCCTCAGCTCCTCCAGCAGCAACTCAGTCTTCAAACCTCATCCATCAATTGCTTTCCAGGTATCAACCCTACAACATGAGTTTCAACTCATCTTCTCCCCTTAAGCTTCAGCTTCTTTGATCAGCTCCACCTTCAGGCTTCACTATCTTCAGGGATCTTCAAGTATCAACTTGATCTTCATGCTCTTCATTGCTTCAGCTAGAATGGCAGTCCTCAAGGATTCATCCTCTTCAACAATCTTCAATGAAGTCTTCATCTTCAAGGACTCCTCCTCTTCAAAGCTTCAGCTTCAATGCAAATCTTCAATCATCTTCATTGCTTTCTTCATCTCCAAGCCCAAATACTCCAACAAACAAGATTCAATCAACAAGATGAGGTGAGGATGTTAGAGTGCTCACTGACTTCCAAAGGATGCCATTAAGGACTTAACATCAAAAGGAAAGGCTCTCTCAAAGTTCTACCTCATAGGGCAAGGTCACTAATCCCTCCAAAGGAGAGAGGTGAATACCCTTAAGGGACTTTATATCATAGAGAAGGAAGGAGGTGAACAAGACACTCCTTGTTTATTGAATGGAATTATTCTATCTAAAGCTCTACCTATGTACTTATGATCCTATAAACAAAACAAACAAAAGCTAAAACTAAGCTCCTCTTCAAGGTCTTCAAAGTCTTCAATGATGATACACAAGGTTTCCAACTCAATCTCCAAGGCTCACACACTCAAAGGAGAGGAAAAGAAAGCAAAACAATACAAACTATGCCCTTAAGCAACACACATACTAACCATACATTCAAAAATCAATTAAAAATACTAAAATACTATATAATATTCTAGTAAAATTCTAGGGGATTCTATACATACCTACCCTTAACCCATATATTCCCCATACTCTAATCTTGACCTAAAAGCCCAAAATAAAATTGTTAAGTCTACTTATGTTGAATAAAACCCTAATTTTGGTTACTCTAATCTCACCTAATTAAAATAATCAAGTTTTAATCTACAAATCATGAATTAAATCCTATAGGAACTATGATTCAATATCTAACTATGCCAAAAAGAATGGCTCAAAAATCCTAAGGGAAGACCTTAAAAGAAATTCCACAAAATTGAGTATCAAACTAAACATTATAAAAGGATATTTAAATGAATAATATGCTAAAAATATTAAAAGAAAATAAAATGCCAATTTTAATTATTGATATTTTTCTAGACAAAATTATGAACATGTAGAAAAAACAAGCATTAAAAAACAATCATTTTTCATTTTTATATGATTTTTATAAAATGCAAGAAAATAAAGGAAATTAAAAAATAAAAGGAAATGAATTAAAGGGGATGGGGGGTGTCAAACTGAATACGCCCAGTTCATTTGCTGTTGGGCTGAGAATATGGGGGTGTGCGTAGCAATCTTGGTAGGCCCAGGTGCGCTCAGAAAAATTAAAAGAAAAATTAAAGAAAAATAAACAGGAGCGCGGTGTGAAAAGCAAGAGTTTTCAGTTAAAAAAATGATTGGGCCGCGCGAGGGGGTGGGGAAAGCAAAATGGCAACTAAGCCCAGGATGGGCACTTAAGTGAAACGCGGCATTTTGGCCGCAGACTTTCCCTCTCATTTTTCTTTTAAATCACAGCCGCTGGATGGAAGTCTTAGTCAACTCTCAAACGCGAATCCAACGCCCCAGGGATCGTCTCCTTCCTTGGACTTGTTAGGGTTTTCAGAATTCACCATGCACGATGCTCTCACGTCTCCACTTCCATCAGCTAGTTCTCCTTCGTTTCTTGGCCAAATTCGCTCATGTAAAGAGCAAACTTGCTCAGTTTTCCAAGCTGAACAAGACTACGTTAATAGTTTCCCTTAAATCTCTCCCTAACATGGAACCCGATAGCACCAAAGTCCAACACACTCAAACTTTCAACTTCTTATTTCTTGTATTTTCTCGTGCTAACATGTTAATCACCTATCACTCTAAACCAATCCACATGAATTATCACTACCTACACAGTGAGTTCTTGATCCATAAAGTGAACATGCCAAATTTTCAACCTTCATAGAATGATCCTAAACTTTCCAGCATTGATCCCTAAGCGTATCTAATCATGTCTATCCTAACCAATCCATCTAATACTGAATAAATAAGAGTGTATGTGATGTTTTGCAAACCTGGTGCTTGATGATGGCAGGTGCGGTTCTACTCCTTTTCAACGCTTGCAACTCTCCTGGATTGATCTCTTATTGATGATGATCTTTCTGTTTGCAAAAACTTTGATGTATATTGCTTGAATCTTGAGTTTGATATCAATTTGCTTTTCTTGCAAATTCTTCAACAAAGCTTCAAATCTCCATGGATCTTCCTCTAATTTGGTATGCCCTTGTTCATCATGATCAGAATGAAAGGTTTGTGGAGAAGAATCAAATGGAAAATGAAGGAGAAAGAGATTTTGTTAGGGTTTTGCAAAGTGGAAGAATTTTGATCTTTTTGCACTTACCTTCACCACTTACCATTAACCATCACCAACCTTTTCTTCATGGTGATTCACTCTTTAAATAACAACCAATGGAAGAGTCTAGAAACTTATGGAATCATCTAGAAAGTGTTAGAATTTCTCATGAAGTGATATGTGGTATATCTCATATCTCATGTGCCAAGCCTTGTCATTGTGCCAAAATCTCCTTACAAGAGATATTGGGATTGAATGAGTGAAGAAACAAGCTTGGTTTTGCCTTTGGTGAGGTTTTGTCATGGTTCCTTAATATGCAAGAAACAAAATTACAAAGCAACCTCCATTTTTAAGCTTCAAATCAAAAATCTATTTGAACCATTGTTTTTAAAATGATGTTTGGATTCAAAATGACATATTGGATGACCTATTTTGGATTTGTACATCTCCCAAACCAATTTCCAACCTGGATCCATTTACTTTATAAGTCCTTTTTAGGTCATTTTCAACCAATCATGTAAATCCTTGCTACAAGCTTTTTCAACAATTCATGACCACTTTTCTAGGCTTAAAATACCATTTTGAACAACTTTTATGTTTTGAGTTTTTTCATTTGGGGCTTGGAAATATGAGATATGGCCTTTGCTTAAAATGACCTATAACTTCCAAATGACCAAAATACCCCTGTCTTGTTCAAACCATAAGTTGAGTTCTACAAATCCTATCAAGGATTTATAGTACTCTCTAGAAAGCTAAGAAAATGCTCTTAAACATTCATGTTGACCAAGAGATCATAGGAATCATCCTACTAGGGCAAACGTTGTCTGCAAGTTGGGTGACTTTCAAGGACCCAGATTCACACACCCCAGATGACCTGTAATTTGTCAAAACCATAACTTGAGCTCTGCACATCCTATCAAGGACTTCTACCACTCAAATTAAAGCTAAGAACAAGCTCTACAACATTCATGTTGTGGGGAAGATGAGATGACAATCACATCTTGAGCTAAAACTCCCTGGAAGATAGGGATCAAATTAGGGTTTTTTTTCACTGACAATCCTCAGAAACCCTAACTCAAAACTTCTCAAACTCCTCAATCATGACGAGTTGGTCTAGGAATCATCTTTATACCATCTTCATACATCATTCCATGATATCATGGCCCTTGGATTAGGTCTCAACCTTCTCCAAATCATCAGTTGACCTAGGGTTGACCCAGTCAAACCCTAATTCTACCATTCCTGGTTGAATCTTCTGAATTCTTGCATAATGACCTCTCTGGGCTTCATGATGGCTTTCAAGACATCTCATAGGCTTTCTCAAAGCTTCAAGTTCATTCTCAAAGTCTCAGAATCATCTGAGGAGCTCCCGCAACTCTCAAGCTATGAAGCACACAATCTTGGTTTCAACCAATTCTTCTGAGGATCTCTTGAACTTTCTGATGAAGGTATCAACTTTCAAACACTTGATGGATAAATAAATTTTGGTCAAATTTTAGGGTGCAACACTAATATAATGGGTTCTTTGGTTTATGTTATGGTCTGTATTAGACCAGACATATCATATGCAGTAAGTCTTGTAAGCAGGTACGTGTCGAATCCTGGAAAGGCTCACTGGAAAGCATTGAAGTGGATTCTAAGGTACATAAATGGGTCTATAAACAGAGTCCTAATTTATGATGGAGCCTTGGGTGAAGATAGTAAAGCAGAAATTGAAGGATATGTCGACTCAGATTATACAGGTTGTATGGATTCCAGAAAATCTATTTCTAGATATGTGTTAACTATGTTTGGCACAACAATCAGTTGGAAAGCAACACTTCAGAAGGTTGTTGCCTTATCAACCATTGAAACAGAATATATCATCCTAACTGAAGCTGTGAAGGAAGCATTGTGGCTTGAAGGTTTTACAAAGGAGCTGATATTTCAAGGTCGAGTTGTCACTGTTAAATGTGATAGTTAAAGTGAAGTACACATGTTGAAGAATTCATCCTATCATGAGTGAACCAAGCACATTGATGTGAGACTGCATTTCGAAAGATCATAATGCTGCTGATATGATCACGAGGACGTTGCCCAATTGCAAATTTTTTCACTGTATGCAGTTGATAAAGCTGCATGAAGAAAGCTAGATTATTTCTTGATGGTAGAGTTAGATCCAAGGTAGAGATTTGTGAGATATTGTATCAAACTCTAGTTAGCATGTCTTCGAAGTTTGCTCACATGTTGTTGTCGAAGATCTACATTTTGTGGTCGAATTGTGTTCTAGTATGTAGTTGTCGATTTGGGCCTTGTGTTAAGGATCTAATTATTTAAGTTAGCTTGTACCTTAAGTTAGTTTGTAATGGATAATTGTTAAAAAAAAAACTCATTAGTTTAGTATGTTAGGTTTTATTATAAATAGCATACTAGTTTCTCATCTTAAGTTTGGTGTGACAAAACCTAATTAGGTTGAGATGATTATTTGTTATTCTTGAGTACTTGTAATCTGTTTTATAGAGAAAGTAAAGAATAGCAGTTATAACTAATCCTTGTTGTTCTCATTGTTTTTCCTTAACCCTAACCTTGTGTGTTTCTTGATCATAACGAAACCGAGTATATTTTGTTTTAAGACATCCTAATTTACAACAAATTTGCTTGAACAATTAAACCCTACATCTTTTGTGATTATGATTGAATCAAGTTTACACAATAAATGTGACTATGAAAATTTGTTATTTCAACTAACTCAACACAAATTATTAAATATTTTTAATTTGATAAACTAAACAAAAAATCTTAAAATTTAAATAAACATTACATGTAGATATAATATCAAAGTTGTATGTCTATTTGATAGTTTAATAATTAAATGAATATAAAACTACTCTAATTATCCAAAAAAAATACTCGTAACATTTGAATTAAAAAATTAGACACATAGTTGTGTTTATATCATATACAAACTAACATAATAAACTGATTATACTCACAAGTAAGGATGTCATTTTAAGATTTTGGCAACATTAAAATAAATTCAAGAAAATTACTGGTGAGTTAAGATATAAACAAACACTTAGATTGAAATATCTACAAGTTTAATATAGATGTATTCAATAAAATTGATAAACATACATGTCTTTATAATAATAAAAATAAAAAAAATAAATATATATAGTGCGGGTTGGGTACTAAAGTGCCCGTACCCGCACTCATGCCCGCGTATTTTAGTGGGTTTTTAACCATACTCATTTTACGGGTTTTTATCCTACCCATTATGGGTAATTTTTGCGGGTACCTTATAGGGATGAGTCAAATTGTCATCCATACTCACAAGGTATGAAATAAACAACTTATTAAAACAAAATAAGCACACTTAATTATGCTCAAGTGAAAATAAGTACACGGGGAAAAAATAAAACAAAACTAAATCCATTTTAGTTTACTTTAGTTTATAACAATTGAGTAAATTAAAAAAATAGCCAATGATATAAATTTTTAAAATAATAAATATGAATATTATATCTAATTAAATGAAAAAGGTATAGTCAAATTTGTTTTGGGCCGACCAAAGTGTTGTACCCCAAAATTTGCCCAACCTTTTCTTTACTTGGTTTATGTTTCATTTCATTGTCCTAGCATATTGCATTGCACAACATTTTGCATTTTACAGGGGATCAAGAGATGTGTGCTTAACAAGAGGAATTTGCCAAGGGTTCTGAGCCTAATCAAGAGTTTGTATTCAAGTCAACAAGGGGTTATCATCATCAGAGACAAGTCAAAGCCCTTTGGATAGGCAGATAAGGGTATGTGGTTCACCTCCTATCTAGGAGGCCATCTGAAGGTCATCTGAGGATCACAAGCCCATGTTTATGGAGGGATATGATCATTTAAGCTCATTGGAGGCCTTGTAGGTCATTGTGGAGTTCATTCAAATGTTTATACCAAGTGTGAAGAGCTACAGTTGAAGATGGTGCAATTAGGGTTTTCATCTGATCAACCCTAAGTCAACTGTGAAATTGAAGGAGATTAAGACTCAATTCCAAGTCTTTATGGTCATGGAATGTTGTGTTAAGATACATGGGATATCATTTCAAGATCAATTCATCAAGAATCAAGAGTGTGAGGAGTCACTGAATTAGGGTTCTTAGTGTAAAATCCCCTATTTAGTGCCTAAATTCAAGACCACCTATCTCAATATACAATTCTCATCTCATATTGACCCTAACATGAAACTTGTAGAGCATGTTCTTAGCTTTATTTTGAGTACTAAAAGTAATTCATCTGATTTCTAGAACTCAAGTTATGATGCAGACAAGTTACAGGTCCTCAGATGAATGTGATTTTGGTCAACAAAAGTCAACTAACTTCCAAGCCATTTTTGACCTAGAAGAATGTTTCTCCTCAACTTTTAATGAACATGAAAGTTGTTCCTCATGATCTTGGATTTCCAAAGAGTACTAGAAGTCCTTCATCTGATTTGTAGAACTCAAGTTATGAGGCTTGCAAGGCAGGGGTGTTTTGGGAAAGCAGAATTACAGGTCATTTTCATTATAGGTCCATTTCACCACTTTGCACATTTCAAATGGAAATCTTTCCAACTTCAAACTTGCTCAAAATGGGGTCATTTGCTCAACTAAATATCAAGGCATCAAAGGTTTGGCTTGGATTGAAGAATCCCAAATGAAATTTCCATGAAAAAGGCTTTAAAAAGGGAAAATCAAATTAAATTCATTTGGGAACATTTTGTACCAACCTTGTGCATTTTTTGAGTGCCAAATACATTTCAAACACAATGTAATTTTTAGATTTGAGATTTGAGCTTATTTTGGTGGCCATTTTCATGGTTACTTCAAGTTTAAGTAACACATCCAAAACATGCCATAAGACCATATCAAGGAACCATTCTCAGCCCTTTGATCAACCTACCTCAGACACAAGCTAGCTGGGCCATTTTTACAGTTGGGCAAGATGAATTTTGTGCACTATTGAAATGGCCATGAAGTGAAAAAAGTGAAATCTAATTGGGCCCAAAGAGCATAGAATTGGGCTTTCTTTCAATCAGAATCCATCATATTTAATCTCAGGATTGTTTACAAGTCTTCAGAACTGGTTTTGGTGAGAGATTGAGTGAGAACACATTGAGAGAAAGTGAAGAAAAGGTCAAAATCGTTTTTCAACTTTCACTGAGTTTCAATCCAAATAAAACATTTCAAAACATTCCTTGAGACTCATAGAACATTTCTGGGTGATTTATTTCAAGCTTTGCTAACAAACTGAGCACTGTGGAAGCTTGATTTTAGGTTTCCTTTCTTTCAAAATATCTCATTGTTTATGCATCCATGTTGCGCCATTTTTATATATTTGTAAACCTCTTGATGTGTAGATGGTTTCTGGATTGATTTCATGGCTGTTTGTTAACCTTTTTCATTTGAGCTTATTTCTATTTCTTTTTGTTTTGCTTTATTTAAGTCTGATAAATGAAAATGGGGGTTGGATTCATGATCCACGTAACCCGAAGATCAATTTTGGCTATTTATTTGCTCATTTTGGTTGAGTTTTGAAGAATCTGGGTTTTGGTCGTGGCTGGCTTCTTGAAGCTTCGCCGGAGAAGACGACCGGAACAGTGGTTTCGGCCGTCTGGTTCTCCCTCCACTTTTTAAAACTCGTCAGAGCCACGTGTGTTGCTTCTGTCCTTTGGATTTGCTTACTTTTCATTTTAATGGTTCTGATTAAGACCCACGGTGCACTTGCTTTGACCACACACACCAGATCCAGCTGGAATTTCATTAAATGACATGGCGTGTTGTGAGCCCCTTGATCTGATTACTTTCTGATCACACAGTCTGAAGCTTGGTGTACCATGGGCCTATGTTGACTACATCACATTGGATCCACACGTTTTTGGTTATTTGTTTTTTTCTGATGGATTGGGCTTGCTATCTGTGCCCCCCCTTTGCTGGCCCATTGTATTTGCAACGTTACTGGGCTGCTATTTGCACCCAGCATTTATTTATTTTAGTTTTTATTTTCTTTTTGTTTTATTTTATTTCTGTTTAGATTTAAATTATTTAAAAATACTTCCAAGAGTGATAAAATTCCAAAAAAAAAAATGTTTTAGACTCCTTGAGATGTCTTTTATTTTATGAAATTTTTATTTTATTTTTTCTAATTATTTTTCAATTAAAAATGGAATTTAACATTGGAAGTGTTTTATTTAACTTAAATCTTGACATGTTTTGGTTTTTATTTTGTTTCTCTCATTTCCTTTTGATCCAATGAATAAAATTCAATCCTCATATCAATGATGAGTTGATGAATTTTTGAGGACCATTTTGCCCCTGTTGGTTGACTTTTGAGTTGACTTTTGATGCACTTCATTTGACCCTGAACAATCCTCCTTCATAATGGAGCACCCTTGTTAATCAATTTCTATGGTGATGTTGTGAATTGATTTTGATTGTAACCTTTTGGCCTCTATTTGCCAACATATTTATGAGCTTCTTGCATTTTATTTGATAATTTTTGAATCATTTTATTTAAAGTGGGAGGTTCATACATATATCTTGACCTAGTTTGACTTGGATATGACATTTATGGATCCTTTGAGCCCTCAATGCCTTTTGATTCATGTTGATAACATGTTAAGGATGATGCTTGCTCATTTTTAGGTCATTATATTGTGTTTTGCTTGTTCATTTGATTGCTTGCTTTTGAGTTTCCAATTAGGGTTTCTATATGAAACATGTTTGCTTTCTTTTGGGAATTTGCTTGCATTTCCTTGTGGTTTACTTGATTTTTCTTTTGAGAACTTTTATCTCATTTCCCTTTGCTGCCCAAGGACTTTGGAACACCATTTAGGCTTGTCTAGTCCCTCCTTTGGAGGTATTTGAAACATGACATTGAATGGTGAGCCATGAGGACACTTTTGTTGCATCTTTTGCACAAATCACGATGATGCTTTGGTTGAATGATAGTTGGGAACACCTTGCTGTTTTCTTCTCTTATTCTAACCCCTCTTTGAGTTAGGGTTCATTTCTTTTCTCTTTTCGTGTTGTTTGCTTTGTGGCATTGTGGTTAATGTTTGATTGGTTTAGGCCATTTCATCCCACTTTAGTGCTCTTGTGTGTTTCTTTTGATGCATTTCTTTTCCTTTCATCTCTTGCATTTTATCATATTGTTGCTTGAGGTTGAGATGAGCTTGTGGAGGCTACTGCCCCACACCAATTTCCCCCCTCCTTTGCATTTCATGTTTGCATTCTTGCATGTTTATGTTGTTTCTGTTTCCTCTTTTGTCTCCTTTCCCTTAGGATCTCTAATCTCTCTTGTTCAAGGGAGATTATGATAGACATTAGGATCTTAACCATGTATAATAACATTAGGTAGCATTCCTTTATCTCAATCTTAGGACCACCATTGCATGACAAGTTTAGGTTTAATTTAGTCCCCCTTTAGTTTGTCCTTTCTCTTCTCATCTTCATACCATCTTAACATATTTAATAAAGATAATGGATGTTGTGCCATGAGCCTTATACTTGGGAAATGGTGATTGAGGGGCCACCTCTCAATTTCCTAGAGTGTTTAGTATACGTCCTTAGGACGATATGCGATGCATTCGATCCTAGGTTTTAGACAACATGCATTATAAACACTCCAATTCAAAACACTTCTTCTCTAAAAAACTAAAAAACACTTCAAATCTTTTTCATCCTTCGAGATCTTAATCAGGAAAATATTTTCAGATAAAAAGAGTTTCATTAACTTTTAGTTCTACCGCAAACGATAACGCCTAAGTCTCCAATGGTCGAGCTGCATACACCAACTGCTAGAACTGATTGTTAACCCTACTCGGGTAAAAACAATTGAACAAACTCGTGTTCCCTTTTAGACCGAACTACGTTTGCTCTGATCTTTCATACCAGATGAAAGTACGTAGGCACAAGACACGATGTCTTGGCAAACAACCTTCCCCCCTTTCACCTGTAGTTAGTTGAACTACGTTGACTCTGACTTCTCACTTCAGATGAGATACGTAGGCACGAAGCGCCGTTGCTTTGCCGAGTCACTTCTTTTTCTTTTGTCCTCAAGCCTGTGGTTAGATAGTTTCAATTACCCTTTTAGATAGACAACAAGCATGGATCCCGTCGAGTACGACGGGCGTGAGGGGTGTTAATACCTTCCCCTTGCGTAACCGACTCCCGAACCCGAGATTTGGTTGCGATGACCGATATTATCCCTCTTTTTCGTTAGGTTTTCTCTGAGCATTTCCTTTCCCTCTCTTGGGATAAAAAACGCACGGTGGCGACTCTTCTGTCATTGTCGGCCTCGATTTTTGCAGTAGCGACACAAAGACCTAAATAGTCGAGTTTAAGTATATATCAAATTCACTCCACTTGATCTAAGGTATAAAAGTCAGTTCACACAAAGAAAAAGGTACACTCTCTTATATCCACTTTTCACTATGCTCATCTTGAATCTTGAATTGGCTTGAACGTTGGAGTGCTAACATTGCAGGTCCACCTTACTCCATTGTATTGGATATCAGCATCACATGTTCAAGACTCTTAGTTCTCCAACCAACATCTAATTATGGTTAGTGAATGAAATAGTGGCACTATCTGTGGAAATCAACTTTCGGTTCCTACAATTTCTACGATTTCAGATCCAATCTCTGACTTGCTAGTTTGTAACCTCCTCATATCACCAAATCAAAAGCATTCAGAATCGAATGCAAATATTTGTCACATTCGATCATGTCTATTATTGTTTCAACTATGATTCATTGGATTTCCAGATCTCTGATTCCTTCGGGAACTCCGCGAAGTAAAAGAAGAAAGGAACTTAGATCTAAATCCATACCTATTATGAAATTTTGAGAGATTAAAGGAAATTTCTTTGAAGATCATGCCAAAAATTCATTGTCCATCTTCCAATATAACATCTCCTCTATCTTTTGCCGCTAACATGATACTTACCAAGGCAACATCAAAAAGACAACAAGTTCATATTTAATGCTGGCGTAGATATGATATCGAAATGCCTTCTATAGGTACCAAATGATATTCAACTTATGAACAAAGATATACTCAATTAAGATTCAACAGTTCGTAATGAATCTCGTATTGCAACTGAAATAACATAATCGCGAAAAAACAAAACGAGTCTCCATTGGGAAATTATTTGCAGTTGTGCATGCCGACTCTGCTACACCTTTTCCTCATCAATTAGGGCAAAAGAGAAATTGATTCCAAGAGCGATCTTATAGTAAAATTCCTCTTCCATATCACACTAGAGTGCTTCATATAAAAATACAGACATCTGAGGGCAAACATGGTGGAAAAGTTAGAACTTTAAATAAACTACAACCACAGATCATTCGGTAAGTGAAACACTTTCCACTGAGACCGACGTTTTTACGAGATACCTTATAAACAACTTTCTCCGAGGGTTAACACCCTGTACAATACAACTAAATTACCAAAATCCTATGGCTGGGCTGACAAAATAATAGAAACTCAATGAATATACTCGGGGGAGCGACACCCCAAGCTCTGGTAACAAAGATACCAAGTCTCCTCCAAAGACACATTTGGTTGGAAGTTATCTCTAGTCCCTCACCTAACATCACTGTTCTTTAGAGAGATTTCCATATGAAAATGGTAGGCTAAGCGTCCTCCATAAGGGTCGGAAAGACAGACCTCTCAAGGAACGTCACCTTCATCAAACCATGCTCTTGGCCCCAGAGGAATCTGAGTGCAAACCCATATTGCCTATAAGCATACTGCGAGTTGTATCTCGATTGGCCATGGCGGATATCCATACCAAATAAGAGGGAAGAGATACGAGGATCTTACCTTTGACTTGGGAAAGGTCCAATGTGATGCAGAGCGCCATACAAAGAGACGAGCGCATCTCGTGGGTCCAACCGATGACGAGCCATATTGTAGGAAACAATAGCAACACGTGAAATACAACACACAAATTAATATGCTACTACAACGAATGCTAAATACAATGGACATACATATCAACTAAAAAAGGTAGCTAATGTCATTCAGTATGCTAAGGTGCAAATCACAAATACCATTGTCAAGAAAGTGTGAACAACACATCAAGTTCTTTGTTTCAAAGAGGCACATGTTTTCTTCCTAAATGTAAGTAATCAAAGTTCCCACACCTTAAGTAGATAACCTTTTCTAGTTGCTAAGGTGTACAATTTCAACTTACCGGTGAACACTGGCCATGTCGTTTGATCCACAAACCTTTCAGCGCAGAGGTGCCAAGAGAACCCCGACGTTAGTGCAACTTACAAATAACCTAACTTGCAATTGAGAAATAAAAATAAATTTGAGACTAATACATAAATTAAAGCTAAATTGTGCACACATCACTAAGGTGAAAATAATTTTATAAATATAAATTATTACATTCAAGGAACAATGGCCCATAAAATATTATAGGGATAAAAAGACAGTATAAAGAAAAACAAGTGGTCAAACCAAAGGATCCGAAGCCAAAGTACCTTGAAAACCATCTTGAGTCCCCTAGGGATCAACCTGGAAGAGGTTCAATGTAACACCCCGATTTATTTTATCTATTTTCGTAATTAACTTATCTGATGTTGTGTGTACGTATGTGATTATGTGTGTTTTATTATGTTGGGGTACCCTGTAGTTAGGGTAGAGGCCTTAAGAATAGACTCTAAGGTGTTGTATGGGTGTATGAGCATTTGTGTAAAGATGGGTGGTGTGGAGAGTGAAAATGATTAGTAATATTAGTTAGAATTATTTAATTAAAAGGTGAATATTATTTGGATCAAATAATAATAATAATATAATTAGTTGGGAATTAGTAATAATAATATAAAATAATAATAAGAGAAGTGGGAGAGGAAATTAGTCAATACGTAAAAAGTTGGAGAAAAAAGAAAGAGGAGAGTTAGGGAAAAGGGAGAAGCTAGAAGATCACCATTGTTTGAGGAAGAAGAACTTGTTGCAAAACTTTATGGTAAAAGTGAGGTTCTTATTATCTAAGGGGAATTATGATGAATGGTGGGTAGATCATAACATGTAGGAATTGTGTTTTTTTCTTCTATATCCATGTTCTTGATGAAAGATTGATGTTTGAAGGTTGTGACCTTATGTGTGTTAATGGTGATTTAGAGATGATGAATTGATGTTGTGATGTGTTTATTTCCCTTTATTCATGTGCCATATGATATGATATGTTTTAGGATTGTTGGAGGTCGAAACTTAGGGTTTGGGGTCTGTTGCAATACTGGAAATCGAGAGATTGCACAAAACCGCGTGGAAAAAATGATTTTTTAGGCTCTATTACGGCCCGTAACAGCGACTACGAGTGGCTGTAATAGCCCTCTGGATTCCAGTACCAAAAATGTGCGAAAAATGAAATTCTGTGTTGAGAGTATTACGGGCTGTAATAGGTGTTACGAGCGGCCGTAATAGCTCTTTGGATTTTGTACTACGAAATCATTTCGATCATAAATTTCGATCCGTAAGTCCGATTAAAGTTCCGTTTGAAGGTTAGAAAGCTAACGCAATAAACTACGTTATAAAAATGTTTTTTTTTTTCAGAATTTGATTATTTTGGTGTGTGATGGCTTAAATGTAATTATAATGGTTATGTTGTGATGCGATAAAATCTGAAACGTATCGTTGTTGGTTGCTATGACGTAAACAATTGTTGTTGAGTTGTTACAGTATCTATATTGATGCATGATGTTCAGTTTTGGTGGAGTATCTTGACCATGGAGGTGTTGGTCATTATGCTTAATGATGTTGCTCTTTGCATATTGCATTGTTGTTGTTGTTGTTGTTAATTACTATATTATTATGTTGTTTTGTGATAAATGCATTGTTGTCGTTTGCTATGTTGGATGATGAAGTTGATGAGTTGTTATAGCGTTGTTGTTGCATGGTGACCAGTTTTGGTGTGGTATAATGATTAAGATGAATATCATTATACGTTTCATTGTTGTTGTTGTTGTTGTTGTTGATTGCTAAATTATATGTTGTAGTTGTTGAACTATTATAGCATGTGTTTGGTGCATGGTGGCCAGTATTGACGGAGTATCTTGACTATGGTGTTGGTCATTGTGCTTGATGTTATTGATGCATGTGTAAGATGTTACATGCATTCATGGTGTTGGGAATTCAACCCGTTGTTGGAGCTCCAATCCTATTAATGGATAATATGTTGGTAGCTGATTGCCAAGAATGAATGGAATCAGTGAGATGTTATCGTAGATGATGATAACGAATTGGAGCATCAATCCTATGAACAGATAGTATGTCGGTATCTAATTACTGAGATTGAATAGAATTAGTGAGATTTGACCATGAAAGAGAGGTTGGGTTCTGAAATATGAACTGTATGGTACCATATTCATTGAGTCTAGTTGCGAGTCTTATTGCATTGCATGATTGTTGCATCTATTATTGTGTGAATGTTGTATTGTATGTTGGATGTTGTTGTAGTATGTTGTGGAATGGGTGATATGCATGATATAATCTGTTGCCTACTTTTTATCATGCTTTCTTTTATAGAATTATGATATCTCACCCCTTCTGTTTGAATATTTCCTCTACATGGGTAACGTGCAGATAATCCGCAGTAGGAGCTCAAATGCCAGTGGAATATGAATTCTTCTGTTTATTCTTTTTGTTTGGCATCTTCTCTGATATGTAATACTGGGGTTATGGAACTTTGCGTGTTCTTTTGTTGGTGGTTGATTACCATGTTTTATGTCCTATGACTGTTGTTTTTTTATGACATTATCAGTTATGTTATACCTTGAGTTGTTAACTTGAATGATTAAATGTTATTTCCGCTATTATATGAATTAACTTTTGGTTATGTTTTGCTGATAATGTTATTATAAATAATTTTTAAAAGAATACGTCTTACATATCTAATTGAATGAACAAGTGTTTGTTGAAAGTGTGACATTCCTAAATATGATTTTATGGATAATTACTATGATTTTATTTATATTACGTGGGAGATTATTTAGGGTGTTATATAGTGGTATCAGAGTAGGTCGGCCCGTCCGACCCGGTTGTTTAATCATGTTTGTTCCCTAGTATGTGACATGTGTGTGAATACACTGTTGATGCTTATTTTGTTTTCCATTTGTAGGTTGGGAATGAAACAAGTGGGGGATAAACGTATGCTTCTCTTGGATATCCCAACTGTTGAGAGCTTGGATATCGTGTTGCTTCATGCGAGAATACAGTGTTGGATAGTCCAACTGTTTTAAGAATGGTGTGATCCTTGAGGGAAGACGGTCAGGTGTTCTTGTTGGTCGCTTCCTAGTGACGGGGAAGGAGATTTTTTGGAAGAGTTGGGCCAATGATGTTGGAGTATCCTGATGTATTTCCTAAGGATGGGCATAGTTTGTCTTTAGTTGGAACAAGTTGATGTTATTCTTGGAGATGATTGATGGGAATTAAACCATGTGTTTACTAGTCGTTTGGATGAGTGGTGTAGTGTGCTGCTGATTAAGGAAGCTCATGTGCTTACGTTGTTTGCTTCCTTGTCAGTAGAGAGTCGAACAATGATTGATGAGTTGCAGGTGGTGCGCAAATTCCTAAATGTGTTTCTAGATGATATTTCAGATGTGCCGCCAGAGAGAGAGAGAGGTGGAGTTTGCTATTGATCTTGTCTCTGGTACCAGACATGTTTCTATGGCACCATACAGGATGTCGACATTGGAGTTAGCAGAGTGGAAGAAGAAATTAAAAAAGTTGTTGGAAAAGAAATTTGTGAGACCAAGTGTGTCTCCTTGGGGAGCTCCAGTGTTGTCGGTGAAGAAAAAAATGGTAGTATGAGATCGTGTGTTTAATAAGATTAATTTGAGGTTGGGTTATCATCATATTAGAGTGAAGGATGAGGATATTCATAAGAGAGTTTTAGGACTCGGTATGGATATTATGAGTATTTGGTGATGTCGTTCGGAGTTTCTAAAGCACCTGGTGTGTTCATGGAGTATATGAATCGAATCTTTCATACTTACTTGTATCAATTTATGGTGGTTTTCATTGATGACATTCTGATCTATTCTAATTTAGAAGAGGAACATGTTAAACATTTGCGTATTATGTTACAAGTGTTGAAAGAGAAGAAGCTTTATGCTAAATTGTCAAAGTGTGAATTGTGGTTGAACGTGGTGAGTTTTCTTGGTCATGTTATTTCAGGCGATGGTGTTATTGTGGATCCATCCAAGGTAGATGCAGTTTTATAATGGGAGCTGATAACGCGAAATCGTATATATATATATATTGACGCATAATTCAACTAATGTTTGACTGGTTTCAATCCGATTTCGGGTTTTTTCTATGTTATTTGTCTGATATTTTGCAGGTATTTGAAGATCATGTCCAAACAAAGTAATATGAAGAAAAGAAGCAATTACAGATGAAATATGGACGAAAACCAGATGAAAACAACATGAAAAACACAGAATGCGCATTTTGCTGCTGTGACGACCGTCACACCTCCATGACGACCGTCACACGGGTGACGACCGTCATGCAGGCAAAAACGCACAGCTTCAATTGAACGTGCAAATACCAGTTCCAAGTCCCAAATAATGGACCACTACTCCCTAATTTTTCTGCCTCCAAGTCCACCTTCTTCAAATTACAACCGTTAGAGTTTTACCTCTATAAAAGGGGAAGGAGGGGAGCTGAGAAAGGGAGCCGCATTCAGATAACGAAGTGCTGCCCAAATTTATTTCCAGAGCAAAATTTAGTTTCATTCTTTTTGTTTCTGTTTTTGTTTCCTTTCCTTATTCCTGTATTCCATTTCCTATAATATTCATTTGTGCGCTCTATTGGTTTGAAGACACAATCCTGCCGACATCGTTGGGATTTGGCCAAAAGCCAATTGGATACGTTACAGGTTTTTTTCCATTATTTCGTTAATTGTAACTTTAATTCTCAGTAATATGAATGTTCTAAGTTTCTGTCTTTATTTATGTTTTACCTTTCCCAAATCCATGTCTAGCTAAACCAGAGGAATCGATATGTAATAATAATTCAGACGGGATTTGATAATAACCGGTTGAAAACTTTCCCTTCAAAAGTTGTTTATGGTATGAGTGTTTAAACTTATTTACTGAATAAACGTTCGTCGCGACAGCGAGAACTTATTTAAAAGTAGTTTTGCCACGACAGTGGGAAATTAATTAAGGTACGAACCAACAAGCGACAGTTGCGGCTAAGACCAGATAGTAAACACTAGGCATTTGTTTTAATAACAATGAAAGCACTTTAAAATAGATTAGAACTTAGAGATTTCCAAAAAGAGATTTTAACCTCGAACTACGTTCCGCCTTAGAGTTGCGACTAGCGTCAACAACCATCGTGAGACGAAGGTCTTTAGATCACTATTTTTCTTCTTAAATAAATTCTGAAAAAATATTTCATATACCGGTAACTTGTCAAATCCCCAAAGAACATAATTATTGCATATCGATTCGCGTAATTATAATTCAAGTAACGTTTTTTAGTTCCCTTTAGTGATAGAAATTATTCCCTGAAACATTATCTACCTAGCTAAACATAGTAACTCCCGAGAACACTAGTTTGATTACGAGTCCTTGTGGGATCGATATCTTTTATTACTACGCGATAGACTGTGCACTTGCAGTTAAGTTGTATTAGACATAGAAAGTCGCGATCAAGTTTTTGGCGCCGTTGCCGGGGACCCGTTTAGTCAATAGTGTAACCTTCTGTTACGCCGTATAGACTAGGTTAAAAATTTCATTTTCCCTTTACTAGTTCTGTCGATTGTATGCCAACTAATCGCCCACAAGGCGATATCTTAAAACCTTCAGTCGCAGAACTAGAGCGCTTCTTACATTTAAGAAGTCGCATCATTGAGTACCAACAAAAACATAACATTCCCGATCCTCTCACTCACATTCCCAAATCCGAAGAAGAACCAAAGATGGCTGAAGGACCTCAAAACAAACCGCTGAAGGCATACGCTACACCCTCTCAGATGGAGCCTAGAAGTAGCATTGCTGCCCCAGCTATTACTCGAAACGATTTTGAGCTGAAACCGTCATTGCTGTCAGCTGTACAACAAAACCAATTCTCAGGAAATGCAACTGAAGATCCAAATGAACATTTAACGAAGTTTGTACAATACGCAGACACATTGAAAGCAAATGGAGTAACTCCAGACGCAATAAGACTTCGTCTTTTCCCTTTCTCTCTTAGAGACAGAGCGTGGACATGGTTACAATCCTTGCCATCCAACTCCGTTACGACGTGGGAACAGTTGAAGAACGTCTTCTTAGCGAGATATTTTCCGCCAAGCAAAACTGCTATGCTTAGAGCTCAAATCAACGGATTTTGACAAAAAGATACTGAATCTCTTTACGAAGCATGGGAACGATTCAAAGATATGATGAGAACATGTCCTCACCACGGTCTAGAAGACTGGGTGACAATTCATACTTTCTATAATGGGCTTTTATACAACACCAGATTAATGGTAGACGCCGCCGCGGGCGGTGCACTTATGGATACGCCATACGACGAAGCCTATCAACTAATCGAAAACATGTCTCAGAACCACTGCCAATGGGGAGGTGAACGCATTCCAGCAGAGAAATCCGCAGCGAAAGGTGGGATGTACGAGATCAGCAGCCTTGAAAAGTTCAACGCTAAAGTAGATGCTTTAGCACAGAAAATTGACAGTCTGACTGTTAACCCCACTGCAACCGTCGTTGCAGTAACTCCAAACTGCGAGTTATGTGGAATCACCACTCATAATGCGCCCGAATGCCCATTGCTGGCCGGAATCCCACCAGACCAAGTAAATTACGCTCAAGGAAATCCTTACGCAAATACTTACAACCCAGGTTGGCGAAACCATCCAAACTTTTCTTACAAAAGCGATAACGCATTGCAGATGCCTGCTGCTCCGCCAGGATATCAGAAACCAGCTCCTGCTCAGACTGCCCCTAGGAAATCAAACCTCGAGTTGATGATGGAAAAATTCATAGCTACTCAAGCTCAAACAAACAAATAATTCCTAAATCAAAACATACACACTAGCTGTTGCACCCCAAAATTTGACCAACCGGGTCCCGTATCTGGCTCGATGTTTCGATGCACGACCGCATTCGCATCTGCATATCGCATACAGTGCATTTTTCATTTGTTTTGATCTTATGGGATCCCAGCTCTCGTCTCGCGTTTCAGGTGTTTTTAATCAGTTCAGATAGGTAGAATCGTATTTTGGGATATTTCGGTGCCCGTTTATTTTTACCGGCTACTTCGGTGCGCTCTCGTGGTTTTATTTGCCGTTCGGTGCTATTTTTGTCCCTTCGGGAATTATTGTGATTTTTCTAGAATTTATTAGTTTTCTTTAGATTTTTTAATAGCTTTTAAATCATTTTTAGAATATTAATAGGGTTTTTTAATATTTTTAATAGTTTTAATTCTTTTTAAATAGATTTTTTAATCATTTTTGGATAATAGAATAATATAGTTTTTTTTTTATTAATCATAGATTTTCTTTAAAAGAAATAATATAGTTGTTTTTTTAATAGAAGTTTTATGGAGTTTAATAGAATTTTAATATAGAATATAGATTTTTCATTTTAATAAATGAATAGATTTTTCTTTAATAGATATTATAGAGTTAATAGAGTTTTTTTCTCTTTTTTAGATTTAATTCAGATTTAATTAGATTAATGGGTCCTAGTTAATCAGGGTTAATGATTTTAGTGCTAATCAATCAGTTAATCATTTTTAATTCATTTCAGTTTTTGGGGGGTTTTTATCAGTTTTTCGGTGGGCCTTATTATCAAATTCGCAAGCCCAATTCATGCAATCCCAGTCCAGAATATTCTAGAAATTTCCAGAATTTCCAACCAGTATAAATGCAGCAGTACACGTGTTAGTCAGAGGGAGACCCCACATTTCATCACCACGTCACGCCACCTCACACTCTCAGCATCCCTCTCTCTCTGCCACGTCTCCAACAAGTGGCGTACATGCAAACCCTCTTCCCACTACCGGTGCCACGCGTCACCACCTAAGCCCCCACCGGTTGCATGGTCGGCGACCATGCAACCACCGTACCAGAACGCCGCCGGCCACCCTCAACCGTCTCCGACCACCATCCAACCTCGCCGGAAAACACAAAAAGCTCCAGAATTCATCTTCCTCCTCTAATCTTCATCAGCTCAAACCCAGAAAATTCCAGAATCCGATCAATCTTCATCTCCTTCGATCCAACTCCAACAACCTTCATGATTCTTCATCTGGTCATTTTCCAGAACGCCTATGAATTCTTCACCAGATTCATCGGAAGATTCATCACCTTCATCATTTTTCCAGAAGAATCTCATCAATCTCATCTCAGATCTTCATTCAACATTCTTCAAGAACGTTCGTCATATTTCCAGATTTTTCCAGACTTCATCTTCTTCAATTCCACCGATCATCATCACCTTCAACCTACTTGCAAGAATCAGCGTCATCTCCATCAACGTTCATAGAACAACACGGACATTCATCCAAATCCCAGACGCTCCTGGGATTCGCTACCTTCAATCCATCTTCGTAAGAACGTGGAAGATCTTCAAGAACATGCTCCTTCATCGTCGTTTTCCAGAACGGCTCGAATCAACACCAACATCGTCTTCAATCTCCAGAAACTACAAAAGAATCCTCGATCTCATCACCAGTGTTCATCTCCCACATTCATCCTCTTCCAACTTCATCAGAGTTCCAGAAGGAAGAACTTCAAGAACATCTAAGCCATCTCCAGAAAGTACTACGTCTTCAGGAAGTTATCTTAGGGGACTCGTGTTGTTTGATCGGTTGTTGGTGCTGACTTCGAAGGGCAAGCAGGTTTGGAGGAGCTGAATGGTGTTAAGAGTAAGGTTGAGATTGGGCGTTTGAGAGAGGACCAGGTTGGAGAACGAAGGAGGTGAATCGGAGAGAGAGCGAAGGTGAGAGGGGTGACGGCCATGAATAGTGAGCTGAGAGAGGAGAGGCATCTAGGGTTTTGGATGGCCTGAGTGATACGTGGCCATGGATTGGGCCTCAAGCCCATTGGGATTCCAGATCTACACCTCCGTTTTTCCATTCCCCCCCCCCCTTTTCGTTTGGTGTCTGGCTGGGCCTGAGCCCACGTGACAATTGCCAGACTAACACCCTACGTTTTTGATCCACACCTCCCACCAGTTTTTGCAGCAAACAGCTGGGCTGGGCCCAGTTTGCAGTTTTTTTGTTTTACTTGTATAACACCTGTAATCTGCAATGTACCCCCTCCCTGTTTTCTTTTCTTTGTTTTTTTATTTTTTTTATTTTGTCTAGTTTTTTAGAAAGAAAAAAATATAAAGGAAAATGTATTTAAAAAAGAAAAAGTATATAGAAAAAAACATAGAAAAAATATGCATGAAAAATATTTGAAAAAAATAATAGAAAAAGAAATATTGAAAAAAGAATTTGAAAAAAGAAAAGGGGGAAAAATATATGAAAAATATCTTGAAAGAAAAAAGAAGAAAATAGTTGGAAAAGAAAGAATAAAAAATATTGGCATAGATTTAATATTTTTTAGAGTGTATTTTCTTCATAGGAGTTTATTTTAGGGATAGTTTAGAGGTCCACTTGTTAGGGGACTATTTTCCAGTTGATTTTTCAGGACAGGATAGGATAGTATTTCCTAGGAGATTTATTTTCAGTATTCACCCAGTGTAATCATTTTTCAGAATGTTAATAAAACGAGATTTGAGTTGTGGTCCCGAAGTAGCCGAACTACAGCTGCTCTGATTTCTCGTACCAGACGAGAATATGTAGGCATAGGATGCGATATCCTAGCGAGCACACTAACAACTGACTTTCTGGTCTCTCGCGGCTGTGCGATCGAGACTTTCCCGCTGACGACTAATAGTTACCCTTTTTCTCTCTTGCCTGAGCGCATTTGAGACCAAGCCGTAGTTTTGCCTATAGGTTCCCGTACCTTTAAACCAGTTTGATTTCTCACTGCTGTGTGAGAATACCCTGTTTAGCCGTAGTTAGTCTGAACTACGTAAAGCTCTGATCTTCCATGCAGTGTGGAAGTACGTAGGCACAAGACGCGAGGTCTTGGCGAGCCAATTTCCCTGTAGTCCCGAACTACGTTGACTCTGACTTTCTCTCTTGAGAATACGTAGGCATAGAGTGCGACGCTCTATCGAGTCAATTCCCTTCCGTTTAGATTTAGCAGCCGTAGATAGATTGTTTTTGCATCCTGTAGACAACCCAAGCAAGCGTGGATCCCGTCGAGTACGACGGACGTGAGGGGTGCTAATACCTTCCCCTTGCGTAACCGACTCCCGAACCCAGGTTTTGGTTGCGATGGTCATACCTTTCCCCATTTTTGCGAGGTTTACTTCGAGCGTTTCCTTTCCCTCCGTTGGGATAAATAACGCACGGTGGCGACTCTTCTGTCAGCCGGCGCCGATTTTCGCAGTAGCGACAGCTGGCGACTCTGCTGGGGACTGCGATAGTTCCCTATGTGAGTCTGCTGGGGATTCAACGTCCCCTGGCTGCTAAGGACTGCGATAGTCCTTATGCATGTGGGATCCAACGTCCCCTCAGAGAGAGTCAATCCTAGCGCTTGTTTGCTTGTCTATTGGTGTTTATTTATCGATATTATCTGTTGCTGTTGGGGTGTTTCGGGTGTTCTATGATTGAGTGAGAAGCCGGACCTGGGCTTGAGTGCACCTTAGACTTAGAGTAGAGATTAGTGGGCGCCTACCGGCTTTGCTTGTATTAGTGTCCCGCGAAATCTACGCTCAGACGAGGTTCTTCTGGTTGGCCTCTTGTCCCACCCTTTGGGTGGCTCGGGTTGCTGGTTAGTTGGATTGTCGACTCTGGGAACCGATCATTTGGAAGTTAGCTAAGTGAGGCCTCTTCAGGACTTGATGATGCCACTCCTTCTGGGAATCGTATCGTCGGTCTTGAAAGTCTGTGACGCTGACGACCGCATAGGATGCCGTACCTTGTCAGATATAGGTCCATACCTGTGAGTGGGGGGTTTTTTTTTTTGCAGGAAACTTGACTTCCAACCTACCCGTTATTTTGGCTTCTCTTCAGAGAGAACGTACTCCGTTAGCAGTGCAGCAGTATTCAGATTTGTGTGGGGGCTGTGGTCCCGTTGTTTGTTGCATCTTGCATATCATGTGCATATCAGTGTTGCATCATATTGCATATCATCCTCCAGTTAGCCAGAGTTCTGATCCAGCCTTTGTTTCCTGAAGGTGATTACCCGGAGTTTGGATTGAGCAACTGTTGATTGTCAGAAGACTGACCTAGGGGTTGAGTAGATTTGAGCAGAGTCGAGCATTGAAGTCAGCTGAAGACTACTGGTAGCTATGTCTGAAGGCAATTTCCAGTCTCCTAACACCTTGACGGGGTTCACTATGGCGTCCAACCCTCTGTATGATTCTATGGAAGATTTCCCGCAAGTGAACAACGTTACTGCAGACCAAGTTGTACAGCCTTCTGTTGAGGACCGAGATCGACATGAGCAGTTTGTTGCCCGAAGCGAGCGTCCTCCTCCTGTTAACAATCAAGGTGTTGCTTTCCCTGTGATGAATTACCGAAGAGATATTCCAATAGCCAGGATGGTAGATCCAGGAGCTCTTGAGAAGGATAGAAGACTCCAAGCGTTGGAAGAAGGAATGAAAGCTTTGAAAGTTAAAGATGCTGTTAACCTGGATGCTGTAGACATGTGTTTGGTTCCCGACCTGGTGTTGCCTTACAAGTTCAAAGTGCCGAAATTTGAGAAGTACACGGGAGATAGCTGTCCGAAGCTGCATTTGATGATGTTCTGTCGAAGAATGACTTCGTTTGTGCGAGATGACAAATTGATGATCCATTGCTTTCAAGATAGTCTGACTGGGGCATCTTTGAGGTGGTATATGCAGTTAGAGAGGAATCAGATTCGGTCATGGATGGATTTAGCCAGAGCTTTTCTAAAGCAGTACGATTATAATCTAGACATAGCTCCCCATCGCATGCATTTGCAAGAACTGTCTCAAGAGAACAATGAACCTATCAGGAAGTATGCTCAGAGGTGGAGAGAATTTGCTGATAGAGTGCATCCACCGCTGTTAGACCAAGAGCTGACGAGCATGTTTGTAGATTCTCTAAAAGATCCGTACTTCGAAAGATTGCTTGGACTTCCGTCAAGTTTCTCTGACGTGGTAGCATTAGGAGAACGCCTTGAGTATGCCATCAGAATTGGGAAAATTCAGATTACCTCAAATGATCAAGCTGGTTAAACTGAATATCCTTGTGACTATCAGAGTGAAGAAGAATTGGTGATCAATGCAGTCATGCCAAAGGTTGAATATCCTCGAAGCGAATCAGTGAATTTTGTCGGTTCTTCATCTTATCAGAGATCAGTACCTCCTGTGGCTTGTTATACTGAACAGACAACTGTGCCTAGGGCGCCATATCAGGAATCTTATGTCGCTTCCATGGTAAATCAGCGAACTCGTGGCCGAGGTTATCAGGATCAGCGTCAGAATCAGAGCAGACCTCGCAATAACTTGGAACAAAGGAAAGCTCCTTCTCATCCAGTGCCTATGCCGTATAGCCAGCTGCTACCATCTTTGATCCAGAGTTCTTTGGTGGAACCTAAAGCTCTTAAGCCAGTTCCAGAACCTTACCCTCCTGGGTATAATCCCCATGTTCAGTGTAGTTACCATGGTGGTTCTCTGGGGCATTCAACGGAAGATTGTAAAGCGTTCCAGGTGAAAGTACAGCAGTTGATTGATCAGGATCGCATTTCCTTTCGAGAAGGATTTCTGTTTGTTCATCCCAACCGCTCAGCTGTCTGAGCTCGTAGATTCGGAAAGTATTCCCCAGCAAAGGAGCCAGTGATTCAGACAGGCGGGCGCCCTCAGCATTGGCAGCCCTCAGACCTTTATATCATTTGCATTTGTAGTTTCTTTTCTGTTAGTTACTACCTGCTTTTAAACATTGTATGTTTCGAATGGTGATAATAATAAAGTGACTATGCATTTTTCTGAATTAATCATGTCGCTGTCGCTCATTTACTGCATTGCACTAACACTTGCATTTTATTCACTCCACTTTATCACTGTGACTAGCAAAGATTGGAGGGAGGATGGCGAAATAAACTCATAACCAATGATCGTATGCTTTCAGATAAGACCCTACCGATGACGTACACGGCATTGTTTCAAATCCCTAAACACTGGAGATATAAGGAGTTAGTCCCTTGTTAACCACTTCGAGCCAGGAAGTAGAAGTTTTTTCGGACTTTTAAACCCTCACATCTTAACCCGGGGCAGGGTAGTTGTCAGTTAGCTTGACCGAGCATTCAAGTCTTACAGAGGAGTGTTGTCTTTCAAGGACCAATCAGTTTATACCACAGTGGTTAAACCTCACCAATCAGGAGCGAGACAGTTACAATCTTTTCGGAGCAATCAAGACAACCAGTGTCACACGACTTTGTTCCAAAAGAAAGAATAAGAAAGCCCGCTAAGTAAAAAGAAAGAAAAGCTAGAAAGCTAATACTTAGGCAAAAATCAGGGCATCCCGTTGGACTTCAAAAGAAATCGAAAAATCGAAAAGAACTCAAAATGAGTCAGTCCAGGCAAAAATTAGGGAATCAAAAGAACGAAAAAGAAGGGATAGAAAGAAATTTTTTCCCCAGCGAGTCACAAAGTCGTGTACACAGATACCGAAAGCGAGAAGGAGTAACTGTCAATCCGGAAAAGCCTTGTGAATTCCTTAATTGTGGTTCTTACCATTCAGCATACCTCTCGAAGAGGCGAGCGCTCGTGCTAGGTTAACTGAACATTAGGATCGGAGATCATCACGTAGAAGGGGTGGGTACAAATCAAAATTTGAGCCAAATATCCTTTGTTTCACGAACCGTGAACCCGACCATGATACAACCCTTAAAAGACCTAATTGAGGTAGGGTTTATTCTGAAACGCATTATGATAAGGTTGAGTAACCTGACTCCTTCTTGACTTGTTAGTCACATCCTTGTTGTATTTTTCACTGATCACGTAAGCACTACGGTTGAACTTAGGTTCATTCGTCACTCACAATCATGCACGTAAATGAGTGACAGCTCAAATTTTTTCAAAATCTGCATAACCACTGCATTAAGATTACCATTCGTGAATAGACAATTTTAATTGCAGGCTAGTAGTTGGCATGAAAGAAATTCTAACAGGGAATAATCGAGCAGGACTGAGTAATTCAGCAGTCTGAACCAAGATGGTGTATGTTATGAAGCCTTGTGAATCAGGGGCATTATCTTCCAATGAGTTCGGGATCAATCAGTCTGAGGACAAATCCCGAAGCTTCAGTTGATCAGGGGCAGTTTGTTTGAGAAGCAGTTGATCAGAAGTTAGTCTTATCGAGAGCCAATCAGGGGCAATCATTCAGAACGTTAAGATTTGAAAGCAGAACCGTCAGGTGGATAATCAGATCAGGTTAAGTCGCTAGAACGCTCATTCAGGGGCAAGTCATCGCAGAGAGTGTTGAAACCAACTGGGTTGATAGGGGTCTAATGGAGATTGAATTCTGTTGTCGTACAGATACCGGGGCAAATATTCTCGAAGTCGTCTCGTAGTAAGCTGTCAGAGCAAGTACTCCCAAGAGCTAGATTGGGGCAAGTTGAATTGTACTGGGGCAAGTTGTGCAAGCCAGTCTCTTTATCCCCAGCTGAGTGTACTGGAGCAAGTTGTTCAAGCCAGTTTGTTTATCCCCAGCCGGAGTTGAGTATCGGGGAATCATGTCATTACCCTTATAAAAAAACCTTAGCATTCCGAAAAGGCCTTGCTGTCATTGGATCATGACCTGCAGTTTAAACCTGTTGCGTGTCAGTAACCAGTCGTTTCCAAAGTCCAGTTCTCGCCTGGCAAACCGGTAACCAGTTCTCGTCTGGCCCACCTTCCGTAAGCATCAGTTCCCGTCTGGTGAAGTTTACCGTAAGCATCAGTTCCCGTCTGGTGCAGTTTATTGTAAGCATCAGTTCCCGTCTGGTGCAGTTTATTGTAAGCATCAGTTCCCGTCTGGTGTAGTTTATTGCAACCAGTTCTCGTCTGGTCGCCATTTCTTCCAGAGTTGTATCAGTTCTCGCCTGGTACATGTCGTCGCGTAATCAGTTCTCGTCTGGTCATCGTGTGTTTTAACCTAAGTGCTATACCAGTTCTCGTCTGGTGTATGTCAGCTTTCAGCCAGTTCTCGCCTGGTTGTCTATGCCTCAGTCTGTTATCCAGTCAGCCCCGTCTGATATCCAAACCAAATTAATTCTCGTCCTAGTCTATTTTGCTATCAGTTCTCGTCTGGTAGTCTACCTTTGAATGCTAGTTCTCGTCTAGTATTTTCCCTATCTTCCACTGGGTACATAATCCATGTTTATCCTAAACCAGAAAAACAAAAACCTAAAGGTATCTGACACAGTAATTCCCAATGACTCGCATGTTGTCATGTTCCTCGATACGAAGCTCGACGGATACCAGTGCTCCGATTAATGTTTGAAATCCTTGTGGATGTTGTTAAATCAGAATTGCTACTCTTCAGCAGATGAAAGCTGTATTATCCCCGGAAGAGTCGAGGTTGTATTTTACCCCGTATCAGAGTAGGATCAGGAGTGTCCTCAGGAGATTAAGATTGATATCCTTGATAGTGGAGGCATTTCCAGCAGTAAGCCGTTTACAATCAACCTCAGTTCGGGTCAATCCCCGCAGAGCACAATCAGTTGCCAATGGTTTGAAGGGAGCATCCCCGAGCAGAGTTGTTTTTTCTTTCCCCAGTGAAGTCGCCAAGCAGGGTTGCCTTTTCCATTTCTCCAGCAGGACGGTTATCTCTAGCGGATTTGGTTTCCTTTTCCAGCATTTATTTTGCTGAGATGATTCTGTGACTTCGGTTCATCCCCAGTTGGAGTTGACGTCTACCTGTGGCATTTATTTTGCCAAGCGGTTTTCTAGACCTGGTGTTCTCTGGCAGCTCGAGCTTGCATTTGCATTCGCATATATAGTCACAGCATTTATACAAACATATAGCATGCCGTCTGGGCCTCGCATTTTCAAACAAACGCATAGTATATTCATGTTATATAGGGCATTGCATCATTTCAGACATACGCATGTCGAAACATGGACCAGGTTAGTTACCTCATTGGATTTCGAATTTGTTCACCTGCAGAGTTGTGTGGTTAAGCTTCTCGTCTTCTCCAGCGGAGTGATTTCTTCATTTGGTTGTTACGTCAGCATCAGGAAAAAAAAACAACAGAGATTATCATATATCAGGTTTCTGAAGCTGCGGCCTGTTGACAGAATAGGTGCCAGGCAGTTCAATTCAGAATTCCCCAGGAGAGTTTCCTCAGGTTCGCCGTGAACCATGAGTCGACAAAAAAAATCCCATAACAGATGGGAAGGTGTTTGCTTTGCGAAGCATTATTCCAATACTTGTGGCGTCACACAGGTGTTGAAAAGGAGAAGAAAATTTATCAGAAAATTGACCAGCTGTTGCCGTGACAACCAAACTTCAGTTTATTGGAGGCTATTCCTCAAGTAGTTTTGCAGTATATTCCCGCGGTTGGCAAATTTCAGGGTTCCATTTGTATTCAACCGTCATCTACCTTTGAATGTCTGAAGGCTGAGCGCTCTTCACCCATTCAGGTCGAAGCCGCTTGAATAGGGGCAGCTGTTGCACCCCAAAATTTGACCAACCGGGTCCCGTATCTGGCTCGATGTTTCGATGCACGACCGCATTCGCATCTGCATATCGCATACAGTGCATTTTTCATTTGTTTTGATCTTATGGGATCCCAGCTCTCGTCTCGCGTTTCAGGTGTTTTTAATCAGTTCAGATAGGTAGAATCGTATTTTGGGATATTTCGGTGCCCGTTTATTTTTACCGGCTACTTCGGTGCGCTCTCGTGGTTTTATTTGCCGTTCGGTGCTATTTTTGTCCCTTCGGGAATTATTGTGATTTTTCTAGAATTTATTAGTTTTTTTTTAGATTTTTTAATAGCTTTTAAATCATTTTTAGAATATTAATAGGGTTTTTTAAATATTTTTAATAGTTTTAATTCTTTTTAAATAGATTTTTTAATCATTTTTGGATAATAGAATAATATAGTTTTTTTTATTAATCATAGATTTTCTTTTAAAGAAATAATATAGTTGTTTTTTTAATAGAAATTTTATGGAGTTTAATAGAATTTTAATATAGAATATAGATTTTTCATTTTAATAAATGAATAGATTTTTCTTTAATAGATATTATAGAGTTAATAGAGTTTTTTTTCTCTTTTTTAGATTTAATTCAGATTTAATTAGATTAATGGGTCCTAGTTAATTAGGGTTAATGATTTTAGTGCTAATCAATCAGTTAATCATTTTTAATTCATTTCAGTTTTTGGGGGGTTTTTATCAGTTTTTCGGTGGGCCTTATTATCAAATTTGCAAGCCCAATTCATGCAATCCCAGTCCAGAATATTCTAGAAATTTCCAGAATTTCCAACCAGTATAAATGCAGCAGTACACGTGTTAGTCAGAGGGAGACCCCACATTTCATCACCACGTCACGCCACCTCACACTCTCAGCATCCCTCTCTCTCTGCCACGTCTCCAACAAGTGGCGTACATGCAAACCCTCTTCCCACTACCGGTGCCACGCGTCACCACCTAAGCCCCCACCGGTTGCATGGCCGGCGGCCATGCAACCACCGTACCAGAACGCCGCCGGCCACCCTCAACCGTCTCCGACCACCATCCAACCTCGCCGGAAAACACAAAAAGCTCCAGAATTCATCTTCCTCCTCTAATCTTCATCAGCTCAAACCCAGAAAATTCCAGAATCCGATCAATCTTCATCTCCTTCGATCCAACTCCAACAGCCTTCATGATTCTTCATCTGGTCATTTTCCAGAACGCCTATGAATTCTTCACCAGATTCATCGGAAGATTCATCGCCTTCATCATTTTTCCAGAAGAATCTCATCAATCTCATCTCAGATCTTCATTCAACATTCTTCAAGAACGTTCGTCATATTTCCAGATTTTTCCAGACTTCATCTTCTTCAATTCCACCGATCATCATCACCTTCAACCTACTTGCAAGAATCAGCGTCATCTCCATCAACGTTCATAGAACAACACAGACATTCATCCAAATCCCAGACGCTCCTGGGATTCGCTACCTTCAATCCATCTTCGTAAGAACGTGGAAGATCTTCAAGAACATGCTTCTTCATCGTCGTTTTCCAGAACGGCTCGAACCAACACCAACATCGTCTTCAATCTCCAGAAACTACAAAAGAATCCTCGATCTCATCACCAGTGTTCATCTCCAACATTCATCCTCTTCCAACTTCATCAGAGTTCCAGAAGGAAGAACTTCAAGAACATCTAAGCCATCTCCAGAAAGTACTACGTCTTCAGGAAGTTATCTTAGGGGACTCGTGTTGTTTGATCGGTTGTTGGTGCTGACTTCGAAGGGCAAGCAGGTTTGGAGGAGCTGAATGGTGTTAAGAGTAAGGTTGAGATTGGGCGTTTGAGAGAGGACCAGGTTGGAGAACGAAGGAGGTGAATCGGAGAGAGAGCGAAGGTGAGAGGGGTGACGGCCATGAACAGTGAGCTGAGAGAGGAGAGGCATCTAGGGTTTTGGATGGCCTGAGTGATACGTGGCCATGGATTGGGCCTCAATCCCATTGGGATTCCAGATCTACACCTCCGTTTTTCCATTCCCCCCCCCCCCCCCCCCTTTTCGTTTGGTGTCTGGCTGGGCCTGAGCCCACGTGACAATTGCCAGACTAACACCCTACGTTTTTGATCCACACCTCCCACCAGTTTTCGCAGCAAACAGCTGGGCTGGGCCCAATTTGCAGTTTTTTTGTTTTACTTGTATAACACCTGTAATCTGCAATGTACCCCCTCCCTGTTTTCTTTTCTTTGTTTTTTTTTTTTTTATTTTGTCTAGTTTTTTAGAAAGAAAAAAATATAAAGGAAAATGTATTAAAAAAAGAAAAAGTATATAGAAAAAAACATAGAAAAAATATGCATGAAAAATATTTGAAAAAAATAGTAGAAAAAGAAATATTGAAAAAAGAATTTGAAAAAAGAAAAGGGGGAAAAATATATGAAAAATATCTTGAAAGAAAAAAGAAGAAAATAGTTGGAAAAGAAAGAATAAAAAATATTAGCATAGATTTAATATTTTTTAGAGTGTATTTTCTTCATAGGAGTTTATTTTAGGGATAGTTTAGAGGTCCACTTGTTAGGGGACTATTTTCCAGTTGATTTTTCAGGACAGGATAGGATAGTATTTCCTAGGAGATTTATTTTCAGTATTCACCCAGTGTAATCATTTTTCAGAATGTTAATAAAACGAGATTTGAGTTGTGGTCCCGAAGTAGCCGAACTACAGCTGCTCTGATTTCTCGTACCAGACGAGAATATGTAGGCATAGGATGCGATATCCTAGCGAGCACACTAACAACTGACTTTCTGGTCTCTCGCGGCTGTGCGATCGAGACTTTCCCGCTGACGACTAATAGTTACCCTTTTTCTCTCTTGCCTGAGCGCATTTGAGACCAAGCCGTAGTTTTGCTCATAGGTTCCCGTACCTTTAAACCGGTTTGATTTCTCACTGCTGTGTGAGAATACCCTGTTTAGCCGTAGTTAGTCTGAACTACGTAAAGCTCTGATCTTCCATGCAGTGTGGAAGTACGTAGGCACAAGACGCGAGGTCTTGGCGAGCCAATTTCCCTGTAGTCCCGAACTACGTTGACTCTGACTTTCTCTCTTGAGAATACGTAGGCATAGAGTGCGATGCTCTATCGAGTCAATTCCCTTCCGTTTAGATTTAGCAGCCGTAGATAGATTGTTTTTGCATCCTGTAGACAACCCAAGCAAGCGTGGATCCCGTCGAGTACGACGGACGTGAGGGGTGCTAATACCTTCCCCTTGCGTAACCGACTCCCGAACCCAGGTTTTGGTTGCGATGGCCATACCTTTCCCCATTTTTACGAGGTTTACTTCGAGCGTTTCCTTTCCCTCCGTTGGGATAAATAACGCACGGTGGCGACTCTTCTGTCAGCCGGCGCCGATTTTCGCAGTAGCGACACTAGCGAGCAAATTAAACAGCTGACTGAAAAAGTAGACGCTTTAGCCACCCACAACAAAATGTTAGAAACACAGATATCACAAGTGGCTCAACAACAAGCCTCTGCTGCCGCACCCGCTGGCACATTTCCTGGACAACCTGAACAAAATCCAAAAGGACAAGCAAATGCTGTCATATTAAGAAGCGGAAAAGAATTGGACGAACCGATCGATCTGAGAACCCAAAACTCAGCCATGCAACAAAAACCAATTGAACAAGCAGAAAAGGAATCCGAGTTAGAGAAGAAGGAAGACAACGACAAGGAGGATATCGCAAGTGAAAAAACGCAAGCACCTCCAGCGCCATATAAACCACCTATCCCTTATCCTCAAAGATTAATAAACTCCAAAACTTCAGGACAATTTAAGAAATTTGTAGAGCTCCTTAAACAGCTGAATATCACTATTCCTTTTACAGAAGCGATAACTCAAATGTCGTCATACGCTAAACTCCTCAAAGAAATCCTGTCAAATAAGAGAAAGATCGAGGATAACGAAACAGTTACACTTACTGCAAAGTGTAGCGCTATTATTCAAAACCGCGTGCCTCCTAAATTAAAAGACCCAGGTAGTTTCTCCATACCCTGCGTCATAGGAAAGTTCGTAATAGACAAAGCTCTATGCGATTTAGGAGCCAGTATCAGTGTTATGCCTTTATCTATATGCAAAAAGCTGAATATGGGAGACCTATGACCAACCAAAATGTCCGTACAATTGGCTGACCGATCAGTAAAATATCCCGTCGGAATACTGGAAAACATTCCAGTACGCATAGGACAATTCTACATCCCAACTGACTTCATAATCATGGACATCAAAGAAGACTCGGTAACCCCAATTATCCTAGGAAGACCGTTCCTAGCTACAGCCGGAGCTATTATAGACGTAAAGAAAGGAAGGCTAACATTCGAAGTAGGAGAAGAAAAGATAGAGTTCATTCTCACCAAGTTCTTACAAGCACCAGCCATAGACGATACCTACTATTTAGTAGATGTAATTGACGAATGCATAAGAGAACTTGAAAATGAAGAGACCACGTATTCAGAAATAATAAAGATTCAAATATCTGATATTTCTGAAGACGATGATTGGCGTAAACCATATACAGACGACAACCTAAGCGAAAGCTTAGCACTAACCCCAAACCATATGCCAGGTCCGAAGAACCCATCTTTAGAACTTAAAACACTACCCAAAAATCTTAGATATGAATTCCTAGACGATGAACTAAAAAGACCAGTGATAGTTAACGCCGACTTAGGACAACTGGAAACTGTAAAGCTATTAGAAGTCCTAAAGAAGTACCCCACCGTGTTAGGCTATAACATAAGCGATCTAAAAGGTATAAGCCCTTCGATCTGCATGCATCGAATTACAATAGAGGAAGACTGTAAAACCTCTAGAGAGCATCAGAGGAGACTGAACCCCATCCTAAGCACTGTAGTCACAGATGAAGTAAAGAAATTGCTAGATGCAGGAATCATCTATCCAATCTCCGATAGTGAATGGGTTAGCCCAGTTCATGTCGTACCTAAGGAAGGAGGAGTCACAGTAGTTAAGAACGAAAAAGGCGAATCAATAACAAAAAGAGTCGTGACTAGAAGCAGGATGTGCATTGATTATAGGAAGCTTAACAAAGCCACACAAAAAGATCACTTCCCCTTACCCTTCATAGACCAAATGTTGGAAAGATTAGCCAAACATTCATATTTATGCTATCTAGATGGCTATTCAGGATTTTTCCAAATTCCCATTCATCCTGATGACCAAGAAAATACTACATTCACATGTCCTTATGGTACTTTTGCTTACCGCCGAATGTCGTTCAAACTCTGTAATGCTCCAGCAACCTTCCAAAGATGCATGATGGCAATCTTCGCAGATTTCATAGACGACATCATGGAAGTATTTATGGACGATTTCTCAGTATGTGGACAAAGTTTCGAAGGATGCTTACACAACTTAGAAATGGTATTAGATCGTTGTGTAAAAGTGAACCTCGTCCTAAATTGGGAAAAATGTCATTTTATGGTCCGACAAGGAATAGTTCTAGGACATGTCATATCAAATAAAGGAATTGAGGTCGACAAAGCTAAAATAGAAATCATAAAAGACCTCCAACCTCCAAAATCCGTACGAGAAATACGGAGTTTTCTAGGACATGCCGGTTTCTACCGCAGATTTATAAAAGATTTTTCAAAAATCACAAAACCTTTGACCGGCCTGTTGATGAAAGATGTTGAGTTCGTCTTTGACGACGACTGTCTAAAAGCATTTGAAACATTAAAATCAGCCCTTATCACCGCACCGATTATGCAACCACCCGATTGGCGACTACCGTTCGAAATCATGTGTGATGCGAGTGATTATGCTGTAGGCGCAGTTCTAGGACAAAGGAAGGACAAGAAGCTCCATGCCATCTACTATGCCAGTAGAACCTTAGACCCTGCCCAAATGAACTACGCTACAATAGAAAAGGAACTTCTAGCAGTTATATTTGCGCTTGACAAATTCCGTTCTTACTTAGTAGGAGCAAAAATTATCATATACACAGACCACGCTGCCATTAGGTACCTAATAAGCAAAAAGGATGCCAAACCAAGATTATTGAGATGGATCCTGTTATTATAAGAGTTTGACTTAGAAATCAAAGATAAGAAAGGAACCGAGAACGTTATTGCAGATCACTTATCCCGAATAGAAGGCATTAAACATGAACCAGTACCGATAAATGACGATTTTCCGTACGAACATCTGATAGCCAAATTAGAAAGTGACATGCCTAACTTAATCTCGGAAGATCCAGAACTCGAAAAAGCCGTAGAAGCCGTTTATGCCCAGGTCACATTACCTTGGTATGCTGACATCGTTAATTACCTAGCTGCAGGCGTGCTTCCACCGGATCTCACTTATCAGCAAAAGAAGAAATTCTTCCACGATCTGAAACACTATTATTGGGACGAACCTCTACTCTTCAAGAGAGGGGTCGACAACATATACCGTCGCTGTGTCCCAGAGGAAGAAAAAGAAAATATCATTTCCCAATGCCATTCAGCACCATATGGTGGTCATGCCAGTAAATCCAAGACGTGCGCTAAGATTCTCCAAGCCGGCCTATTCTGGCCTAACCTCTGGAAAGACGTTCACATCGCTGTGCTAAAATGCGATCGATGCCAACGAACTGGCAACATCTCACGACGCGATGAAATGCCTCAGAAAGGAATCTTAGAGGTAGAAATCTTTGACGTATGGGGAATAGATTTCATGGGACCATTCCCGCCTTCTTTTGGTAATAACTACATACTCGTCGTTGTAGACTATGTGTCTAAATGGATAGAAGCCATAACTGCTCCAACAAATGACGCACGAGTAGTAATCAGACTCTTCAAAAACAAAATCTTTCCTAGATTCAGTGTACCCAGACTCGTCATTAGTGACGGCGGATCACACTTCATATCGCGAATCTTTGACAAACTTCTTTCTAAATATGGAGTCCGACATCGAGTAGCTACACCTTATCATCCGCAAACTAGTGGACAAGTAGAAGTCTCGAACAGAGAAATAAAACAAATTTTGGAAAAGACTGTCGCTACCTCAAGGAAAGATTGGTCATCAAAGCTAAATGAAGCTTTATGGGCTTATAGGCCCGCTTTTAAGACACCAATAGGTACTACACCCTTCAAATTAGTTTACGGTAAATCCTGTCATCTCCCTGTAGAATTAGAGCATAAAGCCTTCTGGGCCATTGTCGCTACTGCGAAAATCGGCGCCGGCTGACAGAAGAGTCGCCACCGTGCGTTATTTATCCCTCAGAGCGGGAAAGGGAACGCTCGAAGTAAACCTCGCAAAAAACGGGGAAAAGGTATGGTCATCGCAACCAAAACCTGGGTTCGGGAGTCGGTTACGCAAGGGGAAGGTATTAGCACCCCTCACGTCCGTCGTACTCGACGGGATCCACGCTTGCTTGGGTTGTCTAAAGGATGCAAAACAATCTATCTACGGCTGCTAAATCTAAACGGAAGGGAATTGACTCGATAGAGCGTCGCACTCTATGCCTACGTATTCTCAAGAGAGAAAGTCAGAGTCAACGTAGTTCGGGACTACAGGGAAAAATGGCTCGCCAAGACCTCGCGTCTTGTGCCTACGTACTTCCACACTGCATGGAAGATCAGAGCTTTGCGTAGTTCAGACTAACTACGGCTAAACAAAACATTCTCACACAGCAGTGAGAAAAACAACTGGTTTCAAAGGGTCGGGAACCTATGGGCAAAACTATGGCTTGGTCTCAAATGCACTTGGGCAAGAGAGAAAAAGGGTAACAATTAGTCGTCAGCGGGAAAGTCTCGATCGCACAGCTGCGAGAGAACAAAAGGTCAGTCGTTAGTGTGCTCGCTAGGATATCGCATCCTATGCCTACATATTCTTGTCTGGTACAAGGAATCAGAGCAGCTGTAGTTCGGCTACTTCGGGACCACAGCTCAAATCTCGTTTTATTAACATTCTGAAAAAAATGATTACAATGATTGAATACTGAAAAATAAATCTCCTAGGAAATACTATCCTATTCTATCCTAAAAAATTGAATGGAAAATAGCCCCCTAACAAATGGGCTTCTAAACTATCCTAAAATCGTAAAATAACTTCTATGCAAATATATCCTAAAAGAAAATGTACTTAAAAAATATTAAACCTACTTTAATATTTTTTCTCTTTTTTCTTCTTTTCTCTTCAACATATTTTTCTACGTTTTTCTATGTATTTTTTCACAATATTTTCACCCTTCTTTCAATATATTTTTATATATTTTTCTCCATTTCTTCTTTTCATATTTTCTCCTTTTCTTCTTTTCATATCTTCTCTTTTTTCTTCTTTTCAATATGTATCTATTTTTTCTTTTATTCAAATTCTTTTTCTCTAAAATATATTTTTCTTTATTGCTTTTCTTTTTCTAACAACTTTAAACAAAGAAAAGAAAATGAAAAATACAAAAAATAGGGAGGGGGATACACTGCTGTTACAGGGGTGTTAGAAGAAAATAAAAATAAGAAACTGTAGCTGGGCCCAGCCCATTTGCTGGTCTCAGCCAAAAACGTGGGAGGGGTTGCGTGTAGTGAAATGGGAGTGTGAAGTAGCAAACCCAGTAGGGCCCAGCCCATTGTTCAGCAAAAAATGAGGGGGGAAGCTGTCTCCAAAAAAATGATTGGGCCTGGCCCAATCATCACACGGTCCATCTTCCTTTCCTTCTCCTTTCACTCTGAAACCCTAACCTTCTCACCTTCTTCTCCCTTGCAGCGCCGTCGTCAACCTTCTTCCTCTCTCCGTCTCCGACCTCTCTCTGTTCTCCCTCTCATCTTAACCTCTCTCAGATTCTCACCAACGTCCAATCTTCCTCTCACAACAACCTCACGAACGCGCAAACGAAGCCACATTGTAGAAAAATAAATCTATGGCTAATGAGCTCAGGTGAAACCTTGAAAGTACGAAGGTCCACCTTGACGAAGAACAATAACCCGTTGGCGTTCTGATGCTTTCTTGACGAAACGATGAGGATCTATGTGAAGTTTTGGCGATTCATTGAAGAATATATGGAGATCTGGGCGTCCTCTGAAGAAATCTGGATGTAGAATCTTGGATGCTCTCTGAAGAATATTAGAGGATTCTGGAAGGTGAGGAAAGTGCTGAAGAACATGATGAAGTTCTTGAGAATTTTGATGAAGATCTGGGAACGCATGATGAAGATCGTTGAGTTTCCTGATGAATCTGGGAAGAACAAATGAAGAATCCCTGGAACTGGTGACGAACGGATGAATGTCATGATCAAATCCGGAGAAAGGTGAAAGGATGACGAAGATTCGTATGAATCTTGATGAATATGGATGATCTCGCAATGAGTTCTGGAAACGATGGCGATGAATTCTGGACGGTGTTGATGATGATGAAGTTTGAGGGAGCTTTTCTGGAAATTTGTTGAATCGGAGATCTGGAGAGGATGATGGTGGCCGGAAGTTGGATGAGTTTTGATCGGGAGAGATGAAGATTGTTGAAGGTTTCTGGGCATTTCTGGAGGTTTTCTGGTGTTTCTGGGGAGATTCACGGTGGTTTAGGGTTTGTTGATTGGAGGAAGATGAATGTTGATTGGATCTCTGGACGGAATCTGGGGATTTGGAGGTTTTCTGATGAGGTACGGCGGTCGCCGGCCATGCAGGCCGGCCGGTGAGTATTCCCGGCGAAGTGTTGGTGTGGAGGCTGTGAGATGGACACTTGGCAGTGATGGTGGAGGGGGCGCACGCATGTGAGACGCGTGTCCCACGCGTGGCCTGGTGAGAGAAAGAGGAACGTGAGGTGGCGTGGAGATGAAGTGTAATGTGGGGCCAGCCTCTCTGCAACACGTGGCGAGCTGCTTGCTTTTATACTGAGAGAATTGCTGGAATGTTCTAGATCTTTCTGGGAATTACTGGAACCTTGCTGGATCATTTCTGGACGAACTGGGCTGCGAAAATGGACTTCTGACTGCACTGGGCTTAACAAACTGAAATGGGCCCAAACGAAAATCATTTAAAAAAACTCAAAAAAACTGAATTAACAAATCAGCCCAATTACTAAACTAAACCTAATTAACTATTAAACTCAATTAATTGCTAAACTAATAATACTCTAATAATTCCACTAATCTAAAAATTAAACTAAATCTCTATTAAATCTAAAATTGATTAAATTTCTAAAAAACTATATTATTCTATTAAAATCTATTTACTAATAAAAGAAAAAAATCTATCATTATTCTATTAAGAAAATAGTAAACCTATTTAAATTCTATAAAAGAAAATAAGAGAAAAATCTATTTATTTAATAAGGAAAAATCTATATTAAAAAAGATTTAAAATCTATTAAAACTATTTAAAAATTCTATTAATATTCTAAAAATTCCTAAATGATAAAAATGCTATTTAAAAAGAATTAAAACTATTAAAAATCCTATTAAATCCTAAAAATAGCCAATAAAACCCAGAAAAATCACAATAATTCCCAGAGGAACAAAATAAGCACCGAACGACACAAAACACCGCGAGAGCGCACCAAAATAGCCGGTAAAAATAAACGGGCACCAAAAATACGATTCTACTATTAAAAACACCTGAAACACGAGACGAGAGCTGTGATCCCAATAAAATCAAAACAAATGAAAAATGCACTGTATGCAATATGCAGATGCGAATGCGATTATGCGTCGAAACATCGAGCTAGATACGAGACCCGGTTGGTCAAATTTTAGGGTGCAACAGCCATTAAGACACTCAATTTCAACTACACTGAGGCAGGAGAGAAACGAATCTTGAACTTACACGAATTAGAAGAACTTCGATTGGACGCTTACGAAAATGCCCGTATCTACAAAGAACGAACTAAAAAATGGCATGATAAACGTTCAGTCAAGAAACAATTCAGTGTGGGAGACATCGTACTTCTATTTAATTCAAGATTAAAACTCTTCCCAGGTAAACTAAAATCTAGGTGGTCTGGACCTTTTGAAGTGACTAAAGTACTTCAAAGTGGAGCTGTTGAAATTTCCGATAAGACGAATGCACCGTTTATCGTAAACGGGCAACGTCTAAAACATTATAATAAGAATGAAAACAGCCCCCAAGTCAGCAGTATAACATTGCTCGAGCTTCCTTCTCAAACACCCGAATAGCTTGTCACCAAGCTATCGTCAGGCTTTAGACGTTAAAAACAGCGCTTAATGGGAGGCAACCCAATTTTCCCGTATTTCCCTCTTTACTGTATTTCATTCTCATTTTTATTTAAAATTCTACTTTGAAACTTTAACAAATATTCTAAACTTAAAATTGCTACTATTTTTACTTTATTTTATTTTATTTTATTTTTCTCTTTTATTTAAACTTTGTTTTTTACCACCTGTTGTTTCTAAAAATTCTGACTTCAAATTTCTGTTTTAAACTTTTCAGGATTTTAAAAGCCTTCAAACCTTCCTCCTGTTTTTCTCCGACTAACCTGCGAGTATGGCTGCGTACGACTTCACAAAGGTTCATTTTCGAGGATTAGCTCAAAAGGCAAGATTTGAAGCATTAATTGAGAGAGACATAACATTAACACTGTATTATGATAAGTCTACCATGGAGAAACTAGGAATTACTGACAGCATCCAATACCTGTTTAATCAATTAGGCTGGGAGAACACCTCCTTGAAAACCCGTTTTGCTACCTATAAGAACCTCACCTACGAATTCCTTAGTTCCTTCAGGTACTTACCCAACTATGGTTTCGGATCAAACTCAGAGCTGATCACCTTTCAGATGTTTGGAATGGACCAAACCCATAGCCGGATGTCACTAGCTAACCTCCTAGGATTTCCTAGCGGACCACATGTGTTCATCAGTGCCGAAGATGACGATCTTGATTTTGAACTAAACCAGTTCTGGGGTAGAATCACAGGCGACTATCACCCTGACCCAAATAGCATGTATAATGATGAGATTCATAACCCAGCTTTCAGATACTTTCATAAGATCCTAGCTCACACCCTTTTCGGAAAAGAAGAAAACATTACTACAGTATCTAAAGAAGAGTTATTTATCATGTTCTGTGCTTCTCAGGGCCATACAGTGAATGTTGTACCTTTTATGATGAGATCCTTCCGACGCCTGACTCAGGAACCACAATCACCTATTCTAATAGGAGGCCTCGTGACAATGATTGCCCACGAGCTTGGCCTTAGATTCCACCTAAATGCAAGCACTAGTTTTGGCACCATCCGACCCATGAATATCCAGTTTTGCTTTAACAGGCGCATTTTAAGAACTATGGGACCTGGACCTTACGAGTACCTCATCAATGAAAAACCTGTCCAGCTATTCACATTGCCAAATCATCAGATGACAAGTATCCATAACAAGGACAATTGGGTTTATGAATTGGATGAGCCTATGGGACCTCCTTCACCTTAATCAACACCACAGAGTTACATGTACGACAGTGATCACATCTCTGAAGTACATGATTGTATGTACTATGAGGATGCTGTATCAGAGGCTGAGGTGGACCCTACGACCCCTCCGCATTACAACACCTATCCTGAGCCCATTCCTGAGGAAACCACAGACAAAATGGATACTGTTCTGAACCGATTAGACAACGTCGACGCAGCTTTGACCACCATAAGAGAAGACATCACAAGCATACACAACGAACTCGCAGTCTTCATGGACTTAGTTTGTGACCAGCTCGATTACTACGCTAGGAAGTTTGACGAATTGAAGGCACCAAAAGACTGAGATATTAGCTTTAGTTTAGTTTAATTTCTTCTGTTTTCCGTCCGTTTTCAATTATTTTGATATTCGCATCGTTTAATTTCCCTTGTATTACATCACAAACAATCATTTTAATTACATGTTATTTCAATTTTATTCTTTATTTCTTAATTCTGTTTTTATGTTATCATATGTTTCTTGGAGGATATAATACATTGCCATATCAATCCTAGGCCTTAAAACCATGACAAAAGCACCCTTATAGCAACATTCTGCGTTCTGCAGATTTTGCTGGTGTGACGACCGTCACAGAAGCCTGACGCCCGTCACATGGGTGACGACCGTCACAGATGCGTGACGACCGTCACGAGTCCAAAACTGTTATCTGCTATAACAGAGGTTGCATTTTCTCCCCCACTCCCATCTATTCAACTTCCAATCATCACAAACTCAAACCCCACTTCCAATTTTCATTTTCCCACCTTGCTCCATATAATCCCAACTCCCATTTCAACTTCCTAATCCACTTCTGTGACATTTTTCATTCCACAGAACCAACTTAATCCCCATTTCCTCAGCATCCTCCAACCATGGTGAGAAACAACGAAACCCCAGACCTCAGCAATATCGTGTTCAGCGACGGCGACTCCGGCGAGAAACGGCGAGCCAACTAAATCGCCTTCCATCAATGGTCGCTACAGCCGACCCACTATTCGCACCTACCATCCCTCACGGAGCTCGGCCTCCTTGACGGCGTCACTTGGATGCTCCAGAGAGCCGGCATTTGGCATCTCTGCACCAATCCGCAGTCGACTTACGAACAACTCACCCTTGAGTTCCTCAGTTTGTTCAGTTACTTCACTTCCAGCGGCGACCTCAGCCAACATTCCGGCGCCGCCTGCTTCCGTATGTTCAGCACGAACTATCAACTGAATCAAAACCAGATTGCCGACATCCTACATTTCCCTCGCGGCGACAATGCTCACCGCCGCATCATCGAACAGTTCCAGCATGAAGCCTTTGCGCTTTGGTACCAGTTGACCGAAATCAATGCCGACGGCTGGGATTCTCTGCATGCAACACACATCCACAACCCGACCATCTGGTATTTCTACCGAGCATTGAGCAACACCATCTTCGCAAGGGATAGCAACCATAAGGTGAACTCCAAAGAGCTCTTCTTTCTCCGCTGTGTGTTCAATTTAGAGCCCATCAACGCCGTTCCATTCCTCCTGGCCCACATTCAGGCCAACTGCAACCGTGGCTCTAAGCCATTTTACTTTGGCGGGATTGTTACCTCCATTGCACTCGGGCTGAACCTCGGTGACTGACTCCAGCATCTCCATGCAATTCCCTTGGTATTCCTCGACACCGACCACTGCAGAGTGTAATACCCTAAATTTTACCCTTATATTTAGTCAGTCATTTCGCATAACATCTCATTTGTGCATCTCCTAACCACTAACCAGTCCTGGAGTTGATTTGTTTTGCAGGAATCCAGTTCAAGGGCGTTTTGGTCATTTTACACTATTTTGGCCAATCGTGAAGAAAATCGATCTTTAAGCCTCGGGGCGTTCAGACCATGATACATGCGACAGTTGTCTGTCATATAAGTTGGTTATCATCAAGGCATCAAGCTGGCACGGTTTATTATTGCAAATTGTCGGGAGTGTATCTAAATTTGGGTCGTTTATTTGCTTAAGGTTCATGACCATTCTGGGCGGGGTTCCATTTCAGTTGATAACGCGTTCTCTTGATATAGAATGATTGGGATTTAGTTTGAATTCGCTCAGATTTAATCAGGCAGTGAGATCAAGGCCACGAGAGGAATAAACACAGGGACGAGAAATTAAGTATATATGGATGTCATTCGCGAATGTTTATACTTTACAATTAGGAAGTGAATTCAAATATTTGTGGATTTTTTTATTCATAAATATTTATAATTTACAACTAAGAAGTGAATATAAATATTGGGAATTCATAAGTATTTGAGATTTCAATTGAGAAAGAAATAAGTATTTGTGGAATTTTATTTCATAAGTATGTAATTTACAATTGAAAGGGATAAATAATCTTTGAACTGCATTCATGAATATTCATTTTTGTTTACAAGAAGTTTCACTGAACATCTACTCTAAAAAGTCCTAAGTGTTCTTCATGATGCTCCTTTGATTTTCTCCGCAAATCTCCGATCAACCTGCACAACAAAGACAAAACAAACAGAAGCAGGAAAGGGTTAAAGGTGATTTTTGACACTCTCAGAACGATGTCATCATCGAGTGCCGGGAGTGGCACAACCGAAGCTGCATCCTACCCCCGTTACCAATCTGCGCCATTGGCGTCAGATCAGGTGGTTATCATTCTTTCATTGTGGGACTGCCGAGAAAGAGAAGTAAAAGAAGCGTTTTCGGGCTGAAATGATTTGCACAACTGCGAATTCAAACGGATACACGTCAAATAAATATTGCGGGGCACTATCAAGTAAATTCAAGCCAAGACATGAGTTCATTTGCTGCCAACAGAATTGAAGTCGAAAGACTCATCACATAAAAACACAGTAGAGCAACCGGTGGATCACCAAAGCGAACCATCCCAAAACCGAGCTAACTGCATAAGAAGCAATCCATTTATCAGTTCAATAAGATCAAATGGCAGTTTAAAAATAGTTCAACTCAGAAAAAGCAGAACTAAGTTCATGTTCAGAATTAAGTTCTTGATCAGAACAAGTTCATGCGCAGTTCAAAGAACAAATTCAGTTCAGAAAGAGGTGGTCAAGCACAAGCATCAATTCCTGCACCTGTCAAGACAAAAAAGGGAATTAGTCGGTAATTCGAACGCAAGTGCGAACGTGAGCCAATGTAAATCACGAGGCAAGGGAGAGGATAGAGAAGCTTCAGCCCTCAGTTTTTATTCATCATCGGGCATGAAAATTCGAGCGGCTGGGAGAGCCACGGCCGAAGCCGTTACCAACTCCCTACCGAACATCGAATTATAGCATACGGTAATTTCGTGCAAACTGTCAGCCCACAATAGCAGTTCAGACCCTAAGGTCATCATCACCGCGCAACCTTCCCGGCGCCATGGATCAGTTCAAAGCACCCACTCTGAAATAAGAAGAAGAAAAGTAAGTGTGTTCCAATTGGTTTTCCAAACTGATACAAGGGTAAAACAGCACGGCCAATTCGGACTCAGACCCGGATGCCGGCAGGTCTGAATCACGTTTGCTTTCGAAGTTTTCCAACACCTGAAATTCACCAAAACAACATCAGGATTCCACAAAGTGATCGACCAAACTCAGAACAGGAAAATGAGTTACAAGCTACACAAACAGGCAACAAGGGCTTGTGAACAAGCACAACTCGTGAAATACAAAACAAATTGCATCAGACAACTGGTATCAGCATAGAAACAGCACAAATCATACCAGAAAAAGCGAGATAGGTTCATAATCACATTCGCCTAATCAGCTCAGGGCAAGCCTCAATCAAATGTGCAAGTCACAATGAAAAGCCAACAAAGCAGTTCATATCAGTGAAATCCCTCAGCCAAACTACCTCAAATCGCTATGAGCATGAGGGCTCAGTTCAGAACATCATTGCCCCAAGCTATAATGGAATCAATTGAGACGAACCATCTGCAAACAGAGGAGATACCAGAAAACTGAGTCCAATGGCGAATTAGACACCATAACAAGAACTCATGAAACATCAGCACACAAAGGCTCCAACGCAGGTTCAGACAAGTATCATCATCACCGCGTAACCTTCTCGGCAGTTTGGATTCAACCAAAGAGTTAGCACCAACTCTGAAAGAAGAAAAAGAGAAAATAAGTGAATCCAATCAAGTGAACCCAAAAAGGAAAGTCAGCAAGCAAATCGCAAAAGCCCGCGTTTGAGAATCCATCAGGGATCAAGTCCACATCTGCAAATATCCAGAAAATCCAATCAAACCGAATCAGAACTACCACAAAACAAAATCAAATCAAGTTTGGAAAAGGAAGGAAATAATATCAGAGAAATTGCAAATCACAATCAAATTCAATCTGCACAGATCAAAATGTATCGTATCTCATTCAATCTCAGTAATCATGATCCAAGCCCAAAGAGAAATCGAAAAGATATAAAAGGGGTAACACAACCTGTTCGAAAGGGGGCCGAAGAAATCATTTATCGAAGAAACCCTAGACGGAGAGGGTAGACAAAAAGCCCGAAAAACCACCGATTAAAAACCCTAACGGGTTAACGGCAAAAACGAAGAAGGGTCGCAAGCAGAGAACAAGAAACTAACGGAAGAAATCATCAAATGCATCACTAAAGCGCAGACGAGTCAACCGAAGGAGGTCCACCGGCGCCGTTTCGTACAACAACGGGCAAACCCCCTTGAAGCTCAGACCATATCGTCATCATCGCTTTTCAACGCAAAACCTCTCCAGCGAAGCCTTCGAAAAGTAAGACAAGGATCTGTGCTTCAATACTTAATCATGTTTTCGTGTGTGTTTCAGGATAGTTGAGAAGAACGAAGCATGCAAACGAAGAGAAACGACCGCAAGATGAAATCGCGAGAGAAAGATGAGATCGCGAATGCATGCGGCGCCGTGGAAGTGAAAAGAAGATTAGGGTTACCCTAATCTAATTCCTTTCCCCTTTCCTTTGTGTTCCAGGACCGGGTTGGGTCCGGAAGTGATTACCGGCCCAACCCCCTTTTATTTTTTTTGTTGTTGTTTTTTATAATTAGGATTTATTTTAAAACTATTTTCTTAATTAAATATTCAAATTGTTTTTTAAATAAATAGTATCAAAATTTTCTTTAAAATAATAAATAAAAAACATTTTTTAAATAATAACTTTAAACCTTTTTTTAAAAAATAATAACTTTAAACCTTTTTTTAATAAACATTAAAAGTAAAACCTTTTTTATAATCAAATCAAAACTGTTTTTTTGAAAATTAAAATTAATCCTTTTTTATGTTTAAACATCTTTTTTAACTTAAATCAAAACCTTTTCTTTAAAAAACAACAAAAACCTTCAACATTGCACTCTTGTCTCATGACCCGTCCAATTACCGCCTGACTTTGCCTACTGACGGGTGTTCATCTTTTGCAGCTCATGTTTACTACTATTGCGTTGTGTTTTTAAGTTTCATTATTATTGTAACTGCTACTCATCTGTAACTCCGCGAATCCTAACAATCGCGCTTCAGTTTCTGTCTTTAAGTTTCTGCTTGTATGCCTTACTGTCTGTATTTTTATTTCTGCTTGCATGATTCAAGTCTCACACTTTCACCAATTATTCTGTCACATTACACACATCCGAAGGTTAGGTCTAGCTTTTGGTCGCCGCGCCAATAGTCCTCAACTTCAAAACCTTACACCTTTTCAACCCTAATTTTCATACATGTCTCGCCGCAGGCAAAATTACCATTTTACCCCTAGCATTAGGTCAAAGAGCCGCCGCGCTCATTTTAGGGTTTCCCGCCGTGGAATCCCTAACCTAATTTAACCCTAATTACAACTTAACCTTTCAACGTAGAAATTTGGAGTTCCTACACTCCGCGTAAGCGTATCCTTAAGATGCGTTTATTCCCCTTGAGACCTTGACCACAGTCAAGAAGTCTCTAACCTCCCTTTTGAGGGGAACTACGATTACTCTGATTCCACTCCCGTAAGGATACGTAGGCACAAGATGCGATGTCTTGCCGAGTAAACTTAGAATTAACCCCTTAGGTCTCTTTTCTCATTTTTAATCCTTTGTACATATACCTTGAGCAAATAAATAAAGCAAATAGTAAACATCTGAACAAAAGGTTCCTGTAGAGTACTACAGAAGTTTAAGGTGCTAATACCTTCCCTAAACTTAACCAACCCCCGAACCCTAGATCTTTCCCCGCATTGTGTTTACGATGCAAAATAGGTTTTCCCTCTTTTGACCTTTTCCTTCGGATAAATCAAAGAGTGATTGTGAATTGAATTGCGATTCAAACTCATTAATAGTTTGTGATCCTATTTCCACCGCAACAGAAAATGGCGACTTCACTAGGGACCGTCTTAACTTTTGAGGGTTATCCCTAACTTGTTCATATTTATTACTATCTGTGTTATTATTCATTTGCATGTATATATTTGTGCTCTGATTTGGGGACTGTTCCTTGTGTTGTGAGATAAGTCCTACGCCCGGACTAGTGACCTTATTATAGGATGGGGATATGTTCGATGAGGCTTATAGGGAGTGAGTCCCGACCAAGCTGATTCGAGAATCACCGCTCAGTTGAGACCTTTTCGAAAATGGTTCGGTTGAACGAGTAATCGGGAAAACTTTTTCCATAGTCGATTGGAGTCTGTGATACTGGGGACCGTAGTACCTTTACACCACCTCGGCCTTATTTAGGACGTAGTGCGGGAACTATGTGGGAGTAGTCCTACAATGGTTGCTACGCGATACTACACTCAAAAGAGGTTCTCTTGAGAATATTATTAACCCCCGAGTCAATCGGAAGGTTGATAATATCTGAAAGATGGGCTGATGACTTTGGGCACTTTTTAGAACCTTGTTCTGCAGGTACAACTAACCTATAGTACACTCCTTTTGGGATGGGTAGACCTTAACTCCGCTCACGTTCCTTTAACCTAGGACTGTGTGTTTTCATGCATTGCATCCATAAAGCATCCCATTGCATTGTATTTCATGGAATTCAAACATCATTTATGGATATCGCGGGATACCATAAATAAAAAAATAAAAATGAAAATGAAAAAACAAGAAAAAGATTTCCTTGGTACCCCACGACATTCGTAAATATTTGAATTCCATGAAATCTTCATTTGCATTTGCATCATAGCATCATACTTTTGCATTGCATGTGTCTTCCGCTTTCTCATACTCGGTTCTCTCACCTTCCAGTTTTGTCACCCTAAGTTCTCTGCATCAATACGACCCTTCATAAGGATGGAAGATCAAAACCAAGAGATCAACCGTGTCAGCCATGAACTCGAAGATCTTCGAGGAAGTGTAGGGCAGATTTTGGAGATGCTACGAGCTCTTGGTGTGAAGGTGGATGCTCAGTCTACTGTTGTTTCTGAGACTAACACCGTTATGGGACCTCAACCAGCTGTTACTATCGAGAATGTACCTCCTCACGGTCTTCAATCCGGTTTGGTGCCTCCTAGTGCTCAGCCAGTTCGACGAGCTACCCTTCCAAAGTGCAAAACTCCTAACTCCGACCATGGTAAAGGACCTGCACGTTCGAGGAACCGCAAAATGGCTACTCCTCAACCTTGGCAACATCAGCAGAATTATGTTCAAGGTTATCCGTTTCCATATGTCCAACAACCCCATGTAGCTACTGTTGCACCTCCTTTCGATCAGCAGTTTTCTACATACCAGCCTGTGCAGTCAGCTCCGGTGTATCAAGCACCGACTTATCAACAACCTTCCGGTTATCCGCCCATGCAAGTTCCTGTCAACAGTCAACGAGTGCCCAACGCTCCTGTTCACCAACAATCACAGGGTCAGGTTCCTTATCTCCATAAGGGTCAGTATAAGCCTTGTCCTCCAATTCCGATGACTTTCACTGAGTTATACTCCCATTTGGTACAACAAGGTCTGATTACCACCCGTGCTTTGGGTCCTCCGCCTAATCCATTACCTGCAGGTTACAACGCTGCCGCTCATTGTTTATTTCATGAGGGTGCGCCCGTCCATGACCTAGAGAATTGCTACGCTCTTAAGAAATTTGTCAGAAATCTGCTAGAAACAAAGAAGTTGTCTTTTAGCGACGCTCAGCCGAAGATCGAGACTCCTCTCGGGGTTCCCTGCTTGTCAAGCTTAAATTCTGCAAAGTATGCTGTCTCCTCAGCAAATCAGCCGAATCCAGTGGTTATTCAAAGGCCTAGCTCGCTTCATTTCAGTAACCCTCAAGATGATATGACCGGGATCAACAAAGAATCTGGGAAAGTTATTTTGAAGCAACGACTGAAAACTGTTGAAGATGTGACCAGCGTAACTGGGGCAAGCCATGACGAATCACAGTGATCATAAACCAGACGTCCTTTCCATTGAGGCTCCGCCAAAGGAAACTGTTACTCTTGCATGCAAGATTTCATTAACATTTAGAAGGATTTTTCCGACAGTTCATTTGTTTATTTATATGTATTTCTCTTTGATTAAGCATATTTAGCATGCACGAACTTGTTTATCTTTGATTAATTAATGCAACGCATATGTTCGTCTTGAATAAATCCATTCGTTTCACTCATTCAAAAAAACGTTTTCATAAATCATAATGCCAACTTTACCCGATCTCTTGTTCTGATGGAGAATTGGGGGGAGGATGATGAACCAAAAACGTCAAGTCTCTTGTCGTATGCTTCGATTGAAACCCGCTGATGATGTAAGGCATTGTTTCAAATTCCAAACACTGGAGATATAAGGATGTTAATCCCTCGTTAACCTCTTTGAGCCTTGAAGTAGGAGTTTTTTTTTTAGAACCTTCATCCTAACCTGGGGCAGGGTAGGTTTCAGTTAAACCAATCGAGCGCTTAGACTCTCAAAAAGTAAGCAAACCTTCGAGGGTTTATCCTTAGCATCTTAGGAAGTCCAATACAATGACTATCCCTCGGTTACCTAAGGAGTGGGGCAGTCACGAGCCTTTCAAAAGATTTACACGACTTGGGCATAAAAGAATATTCAAAAAAATAAGAGCCCGCTAAGTCAAAACCTATGAAGGAGACTTAGGCAAAACTGGGGCATCCCGCTGGACTCCAAAGTCAGATCAAAAGATGTTGTCCAGGCAAAAGTTAGGGAATAAAAAAGAACAAAATCGTGTGACCAATTGCCATTAGAAATAGGTGAGTGACTGCCATGTCCAAAGCCTTGATAAGTTCTCGACCATAGCAAATCCGCTTGAGATATGAGCGTTCGTATCCGATTAACTGAATTAGGATTGGAGAACATCACGAAGAATGGGAGGGTACAAATATAACTTTGAGCCTTTATCCTTTTGTTTCTTAAACCGTGAACCAAGCCACGATACAACCTTTAAAAGACCTAATTGAAGTAGGACTTCGGTTGAAAGCATACTCGACAAGATCACGTTTCCTGACTCCTACGAGCTATGCTCAGAAAAAAAATTCATGTTGGCATTATAATTAAAACTTATATCCTGACTAGTGATTTCGGTCATAAGTTATTGCGATATCTTTTTCAAAACACAAATTCAAGACAAATATATGTGTACATTGACAAGCTCAGGATAGGCATTTCAGGCGTGACGACTTTGCTTGATATCTTAAGAGATTTACATATAGACATAACCCTTGGAACTTGAAGATCCTGCTAAACAGGGGCAGGCAGTTTCCCAGTTCGCTTAGCAACGCGAGTCTGACGTCTTTAAGAGCAATTTCTCAAAGATTTCGTCGTAACACGCTTAATTTGTGCCAGACCCATCTCTCAAAGAGTTTGAAAACAATGGGGCAACCAGACTCCGTGTTCTCTATAAAATCCTCTTGAGATGACCATACCTCACAATGCAAGTATCCTGGGGCACCATGTTTTCTAAAAAAAAGGGAAACAAATGGCGACTACTACAAGGGCCTTCAAAATCAAAACTATGTGGTCTCACAAACTTTTCTCCATGCACCCGATGGATTTTACTCACGGCGGCCTTCGTTCCCCAGTAAATCTCAGTGTTGCAACAGGCTCCTAAACTATTGCCTCATCACAGTCCCCAGAGAGACTATAAGCTGACAACCTTTTTCTTGGGTAACTCGAAAGTGTCCCTCAGGTTTTCTTCTCCCCAAGCAGATTACCTTCTCCCCCAGAGAAGTCAGAATTCTGAAACCAGATTTGGTTCTACCATTGATCTTTCTCACCCATGTTTGACGTATTGGTTACAGAGAATGCAGGGTATCTCCGTCGAGATGTTTATTTCATCTCTCGTCCCATCTCTAGTCTGTTTCGTCAGCATACGCAGGGGCATAAGCATCACATGCCTACTTCATATATTCATTTCACATACTCATTACATACTCATGCCATAACATCTTGCATATTTAACTACATAAGACATTAACATCCATTCATTGACATACATTCACATTAACATACGCAGTAACATATGCATTAGCGTTCACAGGTTCATTGTGTTTCGCCGTCATTGGTTGTTACCGCCGAGTAACTGGGTTGGTCCATTCTCTCCAAATAGATTGTCAGCCATAAGCATAAAATACCTACTTGTTTCCAGTTTCCCCACAGAGTTCGATCCTCGTGGACGACGGTTACTTCAGCTATCTTTCCTCGCCAGGATAAGATATTTACCCTTCGAGATCATTCCCTCGATGGAGTCTTGATTACCAGTCTTCTTTCTAGCTCGATCCTAGATTGAATCTCAGTCTTGTCGGTCGTCGAGCCCAACCGAACGTGCATTTATTTTGCACCGTTTAAAATTTTTCACCATACCTTGGCAGATATGCGACTGTTCTCGCCTAAGAAGCTTATCACTATGCCCAGACGTGCATTTATTTTGCACTATCTTTCAAGAAAATCAATCACAATCCTTTACAGATACACGCCAGTTCACGCCTGGAAAATCTATCAGTACAACACTTTACAATCCTACATGTTACAGCATCGGTATGCGACTTTTCTCGCCCGAGAAGCTTATCGATATTTACAAACCTACATCCTACAGCATCGGTATGCGACTTTTCTCGCCTGAGAAGCCTATCGATATTTACAGACATACATCTTACAGCATCGGTATGCGACATTTCTCGCCTGAGAAGCCTATCGATATAACAACCTTACACAACACGATCAGCGTCTGTTCTCACCTGAGAAGCTTATCATCGATCAACACCAGTTCTCGGCTGAGAAGCTTATCATCACCTGTTATCACCTCTACAAGCAGTTCTTACATGAGAAGCTTATTATTGCCACTCTTGCAAATAAGCGACATTTCTCGCCTGAGGAGCTGATCCTATCTTCATTATGACTCGCAGCAAATGGCCATCTCCATTGAGCAGTTGGGCTTCCATTTTCCTTGTCGTCTTGAAGTATGGGGAGGTTTGAGCGGAATCATATTCAGGAGAGCACGATCTTGAAGTATGAAGAAGTTCATTTACCCTTTAGTAAAAGAAGGAGTGGAATCATATTCAGGAGAGCATGATCTTGAAGTATGAAGAAGTTCATTTACCCTTTAGTAAAAGAAGGAGCGGAATCATATTCAGGAGAGCACGATCTTGAAGTATGAAGAAGTTCATTTACCCTTTAGTAAAAGAAGGAGCGGAATCATATTCAGGAGAGCACGATCTTGAAGTATGAAGAAGTTCATTTACCCTTTAGTAAAAGAAGGAACCGAGTCATATTCAGGAGAGCACGATCTTGAAGTATGAGGAAGTTCAGTTTATTTATATATCAGATAAGCAGCAGCCTCTTTATTTGAGTGCTTATCCATTTTGGCATGTAAGTCCCTTCCAACGATAAGTGACAGTTCTCCCTCAAGAAGCTTATCAGGGCAGTTCTCATCAAAGTCCATTTATTTTGGCATACAGCCGGTTTTTACCCTGTATTTTCTACGGATTTCCGAAAAGTCCATCCGATCCCATCACGAAGGATAGTTTATAGAAGCTTGGATGTTATTCTTTGATCAATGCTCCAGCATTCTGTAACCGATCTTGCAATCGTGTAGATCCAGTTTTATTATTAGACATTCCCAAGTGGAGGTCATCTCATAGGTGCCATCTCCATTTAAGGATCTTATTCTTAAAGTCCATTTATTTTGGCATACAGCCAGTTTTTACCCTGTATATTTGCTACGGATTCCCAAAAAATCCGTTTGATCCTGTCACGAGGGATAGGTTACAGAAGCTTGGATGTTATTCTTTGCTCAATGCTCCATGCATTCTGTGATCGATCTTGCAATCGTACGTGATCCAGTTTTATTTTTTAGATTTCCCAGTGGAGGTCGTCTCATAGGTGCCATCTCCATGTGAGGATCCCGTTCCAGTTCTAAAAATGACAATTGGTCGTGTTCGCACCAGTTGACCATCATTTTAGAATTCCCCAGTGTTGTACTGTGTCCCAGCGCGTCGTTTTCCCAATGAGTCCTCTCGTAGCATCTGTCCCTGTGTCGTCATATTCGTCAACATTTTCGCATTCATCATTCCAGCATACGCATCATATCATTGCCTGCATTAGCCTGCTTCTGTTTTGTCCATAGCAGCGCATATCGCCACATATAAGGGCAAAATTTTCGGTTATCTATATTTAAATCCCTCCACCATGATTCCTCGAGTCTCCGTCACTCAAATCATTCGGTGTAGCTATTTAAATAGGGGCAACTGTAATACCCCAAATTTTACCCTTATATTTAGTCAGTCATTTCGCATAGCATCTCATCTGTGCATCTACTAACCACTAACCAGTCCTGGAGTTGATTTGTTTTGCAGGAATCCAGTTCAAGGGCGTTTTGGTCATTTTACACTATTTTGGCCAATCCTGAAGAAAATCGATCTTTAAGCCTCGGGGCGTTCAGACCATGATACATGCAACAGTTGTCTGTCATATAAGTTGGTTATCATCAAGGCATCAAGCTGGCACGATTTATTATTGAAAATTGCCGGGAGTGTATCTAAATTTGGGTCGTTTATTTGCTTAAGGTTCATGACCATTCTGGGCGGGGTTCCATTTCAGTTGATAACGCGTTCTCTTGATATATAATGATTGGGATTTAGTTTGAATTCGCTCAGATTTAATCAGGCAGTGAGATCAAGGCCACGAGAGGAATAAACACAGGGACGAGAAATTAAGTATATATGGATGTCATTCGCGAATGTTTATACTTTACAATTAGGAAGTGAATTCAAATATTTGTGGATTTTTTTATTCATAAATATTTATAATTTACAACTAAGAAGTGAATATAAATATTGGGAATTCATAAGTATTTGAGATTTCAATTGAGAAAGAAATAAGTATTTGTGGAATTTTATTTCATAAGTATGTAATTTACAATTGAAAGGGATAAATAATCTTTGAACTGCATTCATGAATATTCATTTTTGTTTACAAGAAGTTTCACTGAACATCTACTCTAAAAAGTCCTAAGTGTTCTTCATGATGCTCCTTTGATTTTCTCCGCAAATCTCCGATCAACCTGCACAACAAAGACAAAACAAACAGAAGCAGGAAAGGGTTAAAGGTGATTTTTGACACTCTCAGAACGATGTCATCATCGAGTGCCGGGAGTGGCACAACCGAAGCTGCATCCTACCCCCGTTACCAATCTGCGCCATTGGCGTCAGATCAGGTGGTTATCATTCTTATCATTGTGGGACTGCCGAGAAAGAGAAGTAAAAGAAGCGTTTTCGGGCTGAAATGATTTGCACAACTGCGGATTCAAACGGATACACGTCAAATAAATATTGCGGGGCACTATCAAGTAAATTCAAGCCAAGACATGAGTTCATTTGCTGCCAACAGAATTGAAGTGGAAAGACTCATCACATAAACACACAGTAGAGCAACCGGTGGATCACCAAAGCGAACCATCCCAAAACCGAGCTAACTGCATAAGAAGCAATCCATTTATCAGTTCAATAAGATCAAATGGCAGTTTAAAAATAGTTCAACTCAGAAAAAGCAGAACTAAGTTCATGTTCAGAATTAAGTTCTTGATCAGAACAAGTTCATGCGCAGTTCAAAGAACAAATTCAGTTCAGAAAGAGGTGGTCAAGCACAAGCATCAATTCCTGCACCTGTCAAGACAAAAAAGGGAATTAGTCGGTAATTCGAACGCAAGTGCGAACGTGAGCCAATGTAAATCACGAGGCAAGGGAGAGGATAGAGAAGCTTCAGCCCTCAGTTTTTATTCATCATCGGGCATGAAAATTCGAGCGGCTGGGAGAGCCACGGCCGAAGCCGTTACCAACTCCCTACCGAACATCGAATTATAGCATACGGTAATTTCGTGCAAACTGTCAGCCCACAATAGCAGTTCAGACCCTAAGGTCATCATCACCGCGCAACCTTCCCGGCGGCATGGATCAGTTCAAAGCACCCACTCTGAAATAAGAAGAAGAAAAGTAAGTGTGTTCCAATTGGTTTTCCAAACTGATACAAGGGTAAAACAGCACGGCCAATTCGGACTCAGACCCGGATGCCGGCAGGTCTGAATCACGTTTGCTTTCGAAGTTTTCCAACACCTGAAATTCACCAAAACAACATCAGGATTCCACAAAGTGATCGACCAAACTCAGAACAGGAAAATGAGTTACAAGCTACACAAACAGGCAACAAGGGCTTGTGAACAAGCACAACTCGTGAAATACAAAACAAATTGCATCAGACAACTGGTATCAGCATAGAAACAGCACAAATCATACCAGAAAAAGCGAGATAGGTTCATAATCACATTCGCCTAATCAGCTCAGGGCAAGCCTCAATCAAATGTGCAAGTCACAATGAAAAGCCAACAAAGCAGTTCATATCAGTGAAATCCCTCAGCCAAACTACCTCAAATCGCTATGAGCATGAGGGCTCAGTTCAGAACATCATTGCCCCAAGCTATAATGGAATCAATTGAGACGAACCATCTGCAAACAGAGGAGATACCAGAAAACTGAGTCCAATGGCGAATTAGACACCATAACAAGAACTCATGAAACATCAGCACACAAAGGCTCCAACGCAGGTTCAGACAAGTATCATCATCACCGCGTAACCTTCTCGGCAGTTTGGATTCAACCAAAGAGTTAGCACCAACTCTGAAAGAAGAAAAAGAGAAAATAAGTGAATCCAATCAAGTGAACCCAAAAAGGAAAGTCAGCAAGCAAATCGCAAAAGCCCGCGTTTGAGAATCCATCAGGGATCAAGTCCACATCTGCAAATATCCAGAAAATCCAATCAAACCGAATCAGAACTACCACAAAACAAAATCAAATCAAGTTTGGAAAAGGAAGGAAATAATATCAGAGAAATTGCAAATCACAATCAAATTCAATCTGCACAGATCAAAACGTATCGTATCTCATTCAATCTCAGTAATCATGATCCAAGCCCAAAGAGAAATCGAAAAGATATAAAAGGGGTAACACAACCTGTTCGAAAGGGGGCCGAAGAAATCATTTATCGAAGAAACCCTAGACGGAGAGGGTAGACAAAAAGCCCGAAAAACCACCGATTAAAAACCCTAACGGGTTAACGGCGAAAACGAAGAAGGGTCGCAAGCAGAGAACAAGAAACTAATGGAAGAAATCATCAAATGCATCACTAAAGCGCATACGAGTCAACCGAAGGAGGTCCACCGGCGCCGTTTCGTACAACAACGGGCAAACCCCCTTGAAGCTCAGACCATATCGTCATCATCGCTTTTCAACGCAAAACCTCGCCAGCGAAGCCTTCGAAAAGTAAGACAAGGATCTGTGCTTCAATACTTAATCATGTTTTCGTGTGTGTTTCAGGATAGTTGAGAAGAACGAAGCATGCAAACGAAGAGAAACGACCGCAAGATGAAATCACGAGAGAAAGATGAGATCGCGAATGCATGCGGCGCCGTGGAAGTGAAAAGAAGATTAGGGTTACCCTAATCTAATTCCTTTCCCCTTTCCTTTGTGTTCCAGGACCGGGTTGGGTCCGAAAGTGATTACCGGCCCAACCCCCTTTTATTTTTTATTTTTTTTTGTTTTTTATAATTAGGATTTATTTTAAAACTATTTTCTTAATTAAATATTCAAATTGTTTTTTAAATAAATAGTATCAAAATTTTCTTTAAAATAATAAATAAAAAACATTTTTTAAATAATAACTTTAAACCTTTTTTTAAAAAATAATAACTTTAAACCTTTTTTTAATAAACATTAAAAGTAAAACCTTTTTTATAATCAAATCAAAACTGTTTTTTTGAAAATTAAAATTAATCCTTTTTTATGTTTAAACATCTTTTTTAACTTAAATCAAAACCTTTTCTTTAAAATACAACAAAAACCTTCAACATTGCACTCTTGTCTCATGACCCGTCCAATTACCGCCTGACTTTGCCTACTGACGGGTGTTCATCTTTTGCAGCTCATGTTTACTACTATTGCGTTGTGTTTTTAAGTTTCATTATTATTGTAACTGCTACTCATCTGTAACTCCGCGAATCCTAACAATCGCGCTTCAGTTTCTGTCTTTAAGTTTCTGCTTGTATGCCTTACTGTCTGTATTTTTATTTCTGCTTGCATGATTCAAGTCTCACACTTTCACCAATTATTCTGTCACACTACACACATCCGAAGGTTAGGTCTAGCTTTTGGTCGCCGCGCCAATAGTCCTCAACTTCAAAACCTTACACCTTTTCAACCCTAATTTTCATACATGTCTCGCCGCAGGAAAAATTACCATTTTACCCCTAGCATTAGGTCAAAGAGCCGCCGCGCTCATTTTAGGGTTTCCCGCCGTGGAATCCCTAACCTAATTTAACCCTAATTACAACTTAACCTTTCAACGTAGAAATTTGGAGTTCCTACACTCCGCGTAAGCGTATCCTTAAGATGCGTTTATTCCCCTTGAGACCTTGACCACAGTCAAGAAGTCTCTAACCTCCCTTTTGAGGGGAACTACGATTACTCTGATTCCACTCCCGTAAGGATACGTAGGCACAAGATGCGATGTCTTGCCGAGTAAACTTAGAATTAACCCCTTAGGTCTCTTTTCTAATTTTTAATCCTTTGTACATATACCTTGAGCAAATAAATAAAGCAAATAGTAAACATCTGAACAAAAGGTTCCTGTAGAGTACTACAGAAGTTTAGGGTGCTAATACCTTCCCTAAACTTAACCAACCCCCGAACCCTAGATCTTTCCCCGCATTGTGTTTACGATGCAAAATAGGTTTTCCCTCTTTTGACCTTTTCCTTCGGATAAATCAAAGAGCAGTTGTGAATTGAATTGCGATTCAAACTCATTAATAGTTTGTGATCCTATTTCCACCGCAACACAGAGCTTCTCACCTCATCCGTTCCAGGGCCGATGGAAAGTACCACCCGGTCGTGCGTGGCAAAACTGTCAGAAGTATCATCATGCTGTCACGTACCCGGATGCACCCACAGGATCGTGCCAACTGGCTTTTTGACCTCAATGCCCCTGCTGCTACCGCTGCCCCAACTCAAACCAACACCCAAGGTTCTGGTGACGAAATGCAAGATGAGTTGGACAGAACTGAGCAACCGAAGGCATCGCAACCACTTCCTTCTGAAGGCACATCCTACCGTCGTTGCCGCCATCGTCCAGAGCCCGACTACTCTGAAGAAGACCTCCGCCGATCCCTCGACCAACAGGCCCAGATACTCGCTATGATGCAGCAACAGAATCAGCGAGCAGAGTAGTTCGAAGCTTGGCATCGGACCCAAATGCAACAACTCCAAACTGGCCAGGAAACCATCACTGAGAACTTGGCGAATCTCACCTTGCAGTTCGAAGGACTCCGAGATTATGTCTATCACACCGGAGCACTGAACTTTGAGGCCCGAGTCGACCAAGCCAGAGGTAGAGGACGAGACAGAGGACGTGACCGAGGCAGAGGCCGTGATTAGTTATTTCTTTCCTTATTTGTTTACTATATTTTCCATTTCTTTTATTTTCATTTCCCTTGTATTTCCCTCTCGCATTCTTTCAAATCAGTGGGGACACTGATTGAGATAGTGTGGGAGCGGAGCGTTTATTTCCCATTCCCTTGTACTTTTAATTCAGTAATTTAAATTCGAACATTTTCCCATTTTAGAAAATAAAAGCTCTTTTATATATCTTCTTCCGTTACGCAAACATCCCCACTTTATTCGACATAAACAAAATTTTTTTCGTTCGTTCCTCAAAAGCAAAAGCATCACGAGAATGCGCCAAAGTTCAAACCAAGTTTTGAAACTCCGAGACGAAAAATTTTAACAAAACCAGTACCGTCCTGATACCTTAGACCTCCGGTTTATGCGAGTCGGTTTCACTACCTACGTGTACCAAAGTTTCAAGTTTCTACGCAAACTCAGCCCCAAGTAGTTTATACAAGCAGTCAGCACCATCCTAAACATTTCTAAGCGAGCGACCAATGCAAATAAGTGTATGATCTCTAAAAAAAGACGAAAAATCATGAAAAGAAAGTCATATAGACCAAGTATAGAGACATGTTCCCTCTAAGTTAGGTGTTCCTCACCCGAGCATTTAGCCCAACGGTACAAAAACTCATTGGAAAATTAATAGTATAAGCTTATGAGCAATGAAAAGATCAAAACAGCAATGAGATCATATTCACTAACAGGTTGACTTGCCATGAAAATGTATGGACAACGGGCTTAATGTGATTGCGCTAGAACAAACAGGGTAAACTTGACGTGAGAACCTCGATACCGAGATGCAGCAGCGTGATTGGGACCGATTTGCATAAAAACGAGACCTCCGAAGACTTATAGTCCAGTGTCGTCACCATACTCGTTTTGTTCCTATTTAGAATCCCGGTTTTTCCCAACTTTCTGAATGAGGAAGCTGCCTCGTGCTTGCCTACTTTTATTCCTTCTGTTTTACTTGAGTACAAGCAAAGATTCAAGCTTAGGGGAGATTGATAACGCGAAATCATATATATATATATATATATATATTGACGCATAATTCAACTAATGTTTGACTGGTTTCAATCCGATTTCGGGTTTTTTCTATGTTATTTGTCTGATATTTTGCAGGTATTTGAAGATTATGTCCAAACAAAGTAATATGAAGAAAAGAAGCAATTACAGATGAAATATGGACGAAAACCAGATGAAAACAACATGAAAAACACAGAATGCGCATTTTGCTGCTGTGACGACCGTCACACCTCCATGACGACCGTCACACGGGTGACGACCGTCACACACCATGACGACCGTCATGCAGGCAAAAACTCACAGCTTCAATTGAACGTGCAAATACCAGTTCCAAGTCCCAAATAATGGACCACTACTCCCTAATTTTTCTGCCTCCAAGTCCACCTTCTTCAAATTACAACCGTTAGAATTTTACCTCTATAAAAGGGGAAGGAGGGGAGCTGAGAAAGGGAGCCGCATTCAGATAACGAAGTGCTGCCCAAATTTATTTCCAGAGCAAAATTTAGTTTCATTCTTTTTGTTTCTTTTCCTGATTCCTGTATTCCATTTCCTACAATATTCATTTGTGCGCTCTATTGGTTTGAAGACACAATCCTGCCGACATCGTTGGGATTTGGCCAAAAGCCAATTGGATACGTTACAAGTTTTTTTTCCATTATTTCGTTAATTGTAACTTTAATTCTCAGTAATATGAATATTCTAAGTTTCTGTCTTTATTTATGTTTTACCTTTCCCAAATCCATGTCTAGCTAAACCAGAGTAATCGATATGTAATAATAATTCAGACGGGATTTGATAATAACCGGTTGAAAACTTTCCTCTTCAAAAGTTGTTTATGGTCTGAGTGTTTAAACTTATTTACTGAATAAACGTTCGTCGCGACAGCGAGAACTTATTTAAAAGTAGTTTTGCCACGACAGTGGGAAATTAATTAAGGTACGAACCAACAAGCGACAGCTGCGGCTAAGACCAGATAGTAAACACTAGGCATTTGTTTTAATAACAACGAAAGCACTTTAAAATAGATTAGAACTTAGAGATTTCCAAAAAGAGATTTTAACCCCGAACTACGTTCCGCCTTAGAGTTGCGACTAGCGTCAACAACCATCGTGAGACGAAGGTCTTTAGATCACTATTTTTCTTCTTAAATAAATTCTGAAAAAATATTGCATATACCGATAACTGGTCAAATCCCCAAAGAACATAATTATTGCATATCGATTCGCGTAATTATAATTCAAGTAACGTTTTTTAGTTCCCTTTAGTGATAGAAATTATTCCCTGAAACATTATCTACCTAGCTAAACATAGTAACTCCCGAGAACACTAGTTTGATTACGAGTCCTTGTGGGATCGATATCTTTTATTACTACGCGATAGACTGTGCACTTGCAGTTAAGTTGTATTAGACATAGAAAGTCGCGATCAAGAGCCTCCAAAGTCGGTGACTGAGATTAGAAGCTTTTTGGGCTTAGCTGGTTATTACCGTAGGTTTATTAAAGGCTTTTCTAAGTTGGCACTTCCGTTGATTCAATTGAATTGCAAAGGTAAAGCTTTTCTGTGGGATATTCAATGTGAGAAGAGTTTCTTTAACCTGAAGAAGAGATTGACTACGACTCCAGTTTTGATTCTACCTGAGTCGGATGAACCGTTTGTGGTGTATCGTAATGCTTCGTTTATGAGCTTAGGTGGTGTGCTGAAGCAAGACGGTAAAGTTGTGGCCTATGCTTCACGACAACTAAGAGCTTATGAGAGAAATTATACTACTAATGATTTGGAGTTGGTTGTAGTAGTGTTTGTGTTGAAGATTTGGAGGCATTATCTTTATGGTTCCAGATTTGAAGTGTTTAGTGATCACAAGAGTTTGAGGTACCTGCTCGATAAGAAAGAATTGAATATGAGGCAGATAATATGGTTAGAATTTTTGAAGGATTATGACTTTGGTTAGAATTATCATCTGAGTAAAGCTAATGTCGTGGCTGATGCGTTAAATTAGAAGTCCCTGCATATGTCTTCTATGATGGTTAGAAAGTTAGAATTAATTGAATAGTTCAAAGACTTGAGCTTGGTCTGCGAGCTGACACCGCAGAGTGTAATGTTAGGTATACTGAAGATCAACAATGATTTTATTAATAATATTAATGAGATCCAGAAGTTGGATGTGAAGTTAGTGGACTTGATGGTTGAAAGTAATCAGAATGAGAATAATGACTTCAAAGTGGATGAGCAAGGTGTGTTGAGATTCTGTGATAGAATATGTATTCCTGATGATCCTGAATTGAAAAAGATGATTCTGGAATAAAGTCATAGAAGTAGCTTGAGTATTCATCCAGAAGCTATAAAGATGTATCAAGATCTGAAGAATATATTTTGGTAACCTGGATTGAAGCGTGATGTGGCTCAGTTTATGTATTCTTGTTTGACTTGTTAGAAGTCGAAGGTGGAACATCAGAAACCTGCTGGCTTGATGCAATCGTTGGATATTCCAGAGTGAAAATAGGATAACATTTCTATGGATTTTGTGAGTGGGTTTCCAAATACTCCGAGAGGGCATGATGTCATTTGGGTTATCGTTGATAGACTGACAAAGTCAGTGCATTTTATTCCGATTAAAATTAGTTTTTCTTTGCAGAAGTTGGTAGAGATTTATATTTGTGTGATTGTGAATCTGCATGGAGTTCCGTTGAGTATCGTGTCAGATAGAGATCTAAGGTTTACTTCCAATTTTGGGAGAGTTTGCAAGAGGCTTTGGGTTTGAAGCTGAGGTTGAGTTCAGCTTATCATTCACATATAAATGGTCAGACAGATAAAACTATTCATTCTTTGGAAGATTTGTTGAGGGCTTGTGTTCTTGAGAGGGAAAGGAAACGATCGAAGAAAACCTACGAAAAAGGGAAAGACAACGTCATCACAACCAAATCTAGGGTTCGGGAGTCGGTTACGCAAGAGGAAGGTATGAGCATTCCTCACGTCCGTTGTACAAAACGGGATCCACGCTTGTTGTCTAAATCTATGGGTGAAAGCTATTTAAAAGCTACTGCTAAATGGGGGTGAAAGAAAAGAAAAAAGACTCGATAGGACATTTCCTCCCTATGCTTACGTATTTCCTCATGCAATGGGAAAGTCAGAGTCAACGTAGTTCGGAAAACTACGGGTGAAGGAGGGAAGGTTTCTCGCCAAGACATCGCCGTCTTGTGCCTACGTATCCTCATCTGGTATGAGAAATCAAAGCGGACGTAGTTCGGCAAACTACGACCACTGGTTGGTTCAAGTGTTTTAATGAGTAGGGTTAAATATTCGTTCTAGCAGTTAGGGACGATGTCTGTTTGCGGTAGAACAAAAACTTAACACACTCTTTCTGAAAATGGTTTGCAAACAATCCCGAAAGATAAAAAGGTTTGATATTTTGTTTGTGTTTTTTAAGAGAATAAGTGAATTGAGTTGGATTTGAAACTCATGTTGCACTAAAGACTATGACTTGAGAGCAAATGTGTCACATATAGCCCAAAGGAAATACACTAAACACTCTAGACAATGTGAGAGGATGCCCCCCACTCATCATTTCTTAAGTACTTAAGGCTCGTAGCGTACAACAATTATTAACCTTTATTAAGTGTCTTAAGAAGTTATGAGATGAGAAGAGAAGACACAAGACTCTAAGGGGAACTGATCAACCCTAATGTTATCATGAAATGTGATCCTAAAGTTAGGATTGAAAAGGGGATTACCTAATGTTATCATGCAAAGGATTGAAATCCTAATGTCTCTTCTACTCCCATCTTAAACAGAGGGACTAGGAATCCTAAGGGATCATGGCAAGAAGCACAAGTAAACACATAGCAATTCAATCACAGATGAAAAGAGATGAGTGACTTCAACAAGTCAATGCAAGATGAAATGTAAACATGAAATGCAAACACAGATGCAAGATGAAATGCAAACAAGACTCAAAGACAAAGGAGACTCGAACACAAGAGATGACTTAAACAAGTCAAAAAGGATGAGATGAAATGGGAGAAGTAAACTCCTACAACAAATTACCATCAATCATCAAGAGAGAATGGTGCTATCCTAAGAAGCACACACAAAGAAAAGAGGGAGGAAAAAGTGTGGGGAAGCCACCACAACATACACATCTCAACCAAACAATTTCTTAAAGATCAAGTAAAGCAAGTGCAACACAACAATGCAAAACAAACACAAATGTCCATGACAAACTCAAAGTGTAAACATTAACACCAAATCATCATGGACAAGTGTCAAATCAACTAGGGAAGAAGTAAATCACAAATGGAATAATCCAAATTCAAGACCAAAATGAAAGGTATGCACAAGAATGATCATGTACAAATGAAGAACCAAAGTTCAAACATAATCTCACACTTAAAACAAGTGGAAAGACATGATCAAAAGGTAACTTGTGGCACAAGTTACACACACCAATGACCTCTAAACAAGCAAGGAAACATCTCAAGCATTAAAAAGAGTTAACAAAGCTTAAAATATGCTCAAAGGATCACTCATGATCATATCCCAAAGGTTAGGTCAAGCTAGTATGTGTAAACACCCTTAAAATGATTTGAATTTGTAAAATCCATAAAAAATAGAAGATAAACCCAATAAATTCCAAATAAATCATCAAAGAAAGCTTGATCAAGTACAAAACAGAATTCAAAACTTCATGATCAAATTTAACTTAAAGCACCATCAACTAAGTTCAAAAAGGCATGATGTTCCACTTTATCGAGTGTTTGTCGAGGGTCAACAAAAGTCAAAGGAAAACCAAATGGAAAATGTTCATTGAAAACTCAAATCACCCTCAAAACTTCCTCAATCCATCACCTAAGTGGGAGAGAAAGTTTGGTCCTAGGGGATTTAGAATTGAGGTTCAAATGACCAATTCAAAAACATGTATACACCATAAAGCACATTGAATTATAAATTCCATAAAAAATATTAAAATAAATGGAAAAATAAAATAAAAATCTTGAAAAAATAAATAACATGTTAAAATGTCAGAAGATGATTTTTTGGTATTTTTAGGAAGTGCAAAACTATTTGTAAAATGATTAAAATGAAAATGCAAAATAAAATAGAATAAAATAAGATGCAAAAGGAAGGAGGGGGTACATTCAGCAATGACCAGAACGAACTAAATCATGTTAAAAAAACACGCATGGGACTAAGTGGTGGGGTGCGAATAATAAAATGGACCAAAGCCCAAACCAAACTCAGCCAGACAAAATGAAACACAGCGTTTCATTAATCTTGCTGGCTGCCAACTCAAAATCAAAAGCCACGCAAGCGAAGTCAAACCAACACAAACATGACACTTCAATAGATCAAAGAGTCCATACAGGCCACATCAGCCTTGACTTGAGATGAACCAGACACCGGAGCTAGGGCTTCGGTCGTCTTCTCCGGCAAGGGGTCACCGGAGCTGGATAAAAACGGCCATAAAAATCAAAACCTAAGATACCATTTCAAAGGATATTTCATGAAGATCTAAAAAATGGGGTTCATTTTGCAAAAAGGTCCTTGGAAAAGGGTTAAAATAGGCCACGATTTTCAAGTGTTCAAACTGAAATCTCATCCAACAAGCATGATAGCATGACAAACATTGCCTATAAGATGTAGGACGCGCCAATAATGAGCCTAAAAATGTGCCTAGAATGAAGGTTTAAAGGTTGAGGGAATTACAAACGAAGTGGTTCCGTTGACCCTTCAAAATACTTGCAAGCTCCAGTTTAAAGCTTCCAAACTCCTCCTTGATCTTCACTGATGATGTTTTGAGCAAAAGTTTGGAGAAATATCCGAGGAAATGTGAGATTCGAAGATGAGAAAATTTGTGAAATTTGGAGTGATTGAGCTCTCTTCTCACGTAGCCAGCCTCTCCTGATCATTAGGGCACACTTTTGAGCTTGTGTATAGTGGGTTTGAGGGCTCCATGCAGGCCCATAGTGCTTGTATGAGTTGATTTCAGTTTTTGACCAAAAATTTCCACTTCATGCACACACGGGTTATGGCTTCACAGACTTCTTTTTGGGTCAGCAACAAGCACAATGGGATGTGTAGGAATCAAATGAATGGCTTTGGTGAATTGAGAATGAGTTTGTACTAAGTTTTGGTTCATGAGTTTTAAGGTATGGAAAGTTTGAAAAATGACCTATAACATGTACTCTTGTTGGTCCAAATGAAGTAAAATGTAGCATGACCATAATATGACACTAACATGATGCCAAAAGTTCAAAGATCAGTTCATCTTATGACTTGTAATGGAAGGTATTCAAATCATGTCCAAAAATCACTTTTTCAAGCTTACCATGGCCTAAATGATCACACAAATCATCAAGTCTCATGGATTTTGGATTCAAGGTGATGTTAAGGCCATTGGACACAAGTTTCATGTTGGAAAAAATTGGATTAGAGGCCTTGAAGTTCATGAAATTGGTCATTGAAGAGAATGACCTATAATGATGTTTCCCAAAATACCATTGCCTTGTGAAGACCATAACTTGAGATGTACACATGAGAATGAGGACTTATAGGACTTTTTGGAAAGCTAAGATCATGAAGAAAAACTTTCATGTTTACTTAAAAGTGAGGAGAAGCTTAGTTCCACATGAAAAGTGCCTTGGAAGTGAGTTGACTTTGTGTACCTCAAAAATCCATTCATTTGATGACACCAACTTGTTGACATCATAACTTGAGATGTACAAACTCAATGGATGAGTTCTTGTACTCAAAAAAATCTTGGAAGATGATGAGCAAGTCTCATTTTTATGGAAAAATGATATTGAACTTGTATCAAAGTGAAAATTGTCCTTGAAGTTAGCACCAAAGAAAGGGATTTTATACGGAAATCAACTGAAACCCTAATTTAGTGGCTCCTTGAACTCTTGGATCTCCTTGATTTTATCTCAACACAACATTAGAGATGCTTCAAGATGACTTCCCATGTCTTCAATGGTCAAGAATTAAGTCTTTAGTCCTCTCAAGTCCACAGTTGACTTTTGGTTGACCAGATGAAACCCTAATACCATATCCTTTGACTGAGGCTCTTGCAGATGATTTGAATGACCATAAAAACTCCATAAAGACCTCTCAAGATACACAATGAGATTTTGAACCATGCCTTCCCTAAAATGGTGACCTCATGAACCTTTTATGACCCTCTAATGATCCTTAAGATAGGAGGTGACACTCATACACTAACCTCTCCCCTCAAGAAGCTTTGAAACCCAAATATGATGATAATGACGTCTTGATGGCTTATCAATGACACCCTTGCTTGAACTTGAACAAGAAAGCTATCCTTTGAATGACAAACACAACACCTCTTGATCCCCTATAAGAACCAATGATATGCAAATGCAAATGCTAAAATGAAATGAAACATAAGCCAAGTTAGAAAGAAAAAGGTTGGTCAAATTTTGGGGTACAACAATAAGGAGGTGCTTGGGATAGTCATTTGCCATTAATTGAGTTCATTTATAATAACAGTTATGTTCCAGTATATGGATGGCACCTTTTGAAGCCTTGTATGATCGGAGGTGTAGGACACCTATGTGTTGGCATAATCTGGTGAGGGTGAGGTACTTGGACCTGAGATTGTTCAACAGACTACTGAGAAGGTGAAACTGATTCTAGAGAAGATGAAAGCTTTATAGAGTAGACAGAAGAATTATCATGATAAGATAAGGAATGATCTTGAGTTTCAAGAGGGAGATCATGTATTGTTGAGAGTCACTCTAGTGACCTGTGTCAGACGTGCTTTGAAGTCGAGGAAGCTTACTCCTCAGTTTATTGGTCTGTACCAGATATCAATGAGAGTTGGAGCTGTTGCTTATAGAGTGGCGTTGCCACCAAATTTTTCGAATTTGATTATGTGTTCCATGTTTCACAGCTTTTAAAGTAGGTTCCAGATCCACCGCATGTTATTCTGATGTATGATGTTCAGGTAAGGGATAACCTTACAGTTGAGGCTTTGCCTGTAAGAATTGAAGACCGTGAGGTGAAGCAACTGAAGGGAAAAAAGATTACTTACGTGAAGGTAACGTGGGAAGGCGCTGTGATCGCGACTTTCTATGTCTAACAATTCTAACTGCAAGTGCATAGTCTATCGCGTAGTAATAAAAGATATCGATCCCACAGGGACTCGTAATCAAACTAGTGTTCTCGGGAGTTACTATGTTTAGCTAGGTAGAATATGTTTTAAGGGAATAATGTTGTCACTAAAAGGGGAAACTAAGATTACTATTTAGATTTTTAATTAATTAAATCGATACGTAGTAATTATGTTCTTCAGGGATTTGATAAGTTACTGGTGTATGAAATAGTTTTCGCAGTTTACTTAAGCAGAAAGTGGAGATTTGAAGACTCTCGTCTCACGATGGTTATTGACGCTAATCATAATCCTAAGGGCCTAACGTACACTTTCGTGTTCCGTTCGGGGTTAAAATTACTTTTTGGAAATCTCTAAGTTCTAATTAGTTTTAAAGTGCTTTCGCTGTTATTAAAACGAATGCCTAGTGTTTACTATCTGACCTTACCGCAGCTTTCGCTTGTTGGTTCGTATCTTAATTAATTTCCCACTTTCGTGGCAAAACTACTTTAAAACAAGTTCTCACTTTCGCGACGAAGTTTATTTCGTAAATCAATTTTTAAACACTTAGACCATAAGTTATTTTTGTGAAAAGAAAGTTTTCAAACAAGAGTTATCAAATCCCATCCGAATTATTACTACATATCGATTACCTAAGTTTAGCTAGACATGGAATTTGGAAAAACAAAACATAAATAATAATAATAAATAATAAATTGCATTATGATAAAATAAGAGTCGATCAAAATGAAAACCTGTAAATAATGCCAATTGGCCTTTGGGCAGATCCTCCACAGATGTTGGCAGGATTCTGTCTTTAGTTCCAATTCGATCGTACAATGCAGTAACAAATACAGAAGAGCAAAAATGGGAATGAGTAGAATGGAAAGGGAAATAAAGGAAAGGGATACAATTGAAACTGGAGAAATGGATACAAATAATAAAAAGGCTGGAAATTAAATTTGCTCTTGAAAATAAATTTGGGCAGCACTTCGTGGTATGAATGCAGCTCCCCTTTTTGAAGTCCCCTGCTTCCCTTTTTATAGAAGTGGAATTCCAACGGTTACCTCTGAGGATGATGGACCTTGAGGCAGATAATTTAGGGAGTAGTGGACCATTTAATGGGAATTGGAACTGCTCTTTTGACGTGTAATCTGAATGGGGCGTTTTTGCCTGCATGACGGTCGTCACAAGGTGTGACGGTCGTCACCCGTGTGACGGTCGTCATGCATCTGTGACGGTCGTCACATCAGCAAAAACTGTTTGCTGCGCTTTTCATTGTGTTTTCACTCCTTTTTCGTCCATATTTCATCTGGGATTGCTTCTTTTCTTCATGTTGCCTTGTTTAGACGTGATCGTTGAATACCTGCAAAAACATCAGACAAATACATGGAAATAACCTAAAATCGGATCGAAAACGGTTAGCTTTTAGTCGAATTATGCATGAAAATATCTATATGATTTCGTGTTATCACGCTCCCGGTGGAAATATGACTTGGGAGTTGGAGAGCAGGATGCACGAATTATATCCTGAGTTGTTTGGATTAGGTAAATTTTCGAGGACGAAAATATCCTAAGTAGGGGAGAGTTGTAACACCCCTATTTTTTATTTTTATTTTCGTAATTAAGTTATCTGATGTTGTGTGTATATATGTGATTATGTGTGTTTTATTATGTTAGGATACCCTGTAGTTAAGGTAGAGGCCTTAAGAATAGACTCTAAGGTGTTGTATGGGTGTATAAACATTTTTGTAGAGATGGATGGTGTGGAGAGTATAATTAATTAGTAATATTAGTTAGAATTATTTAATTAAAAGATGAATATTATTTGGATTAAATAATTATAATTATAATTATAATTATAATAATGATTATTGTTATTATTGTTTAATTATTTGGGAATTAGTAACAATAATATAAAATGATAATGATAAGAGACGTGGGAGAGGAAGTTTGTCAGTACTTGAAAAGTTGGAGAAAACAAAAAGAAGAGAGATATGGCAAAGGTAGAAGATAAAAGATCACCATTGTTGAGGAAGAATTACTCGTTGCAAAACTCTAAGGTAAGGGTGAAGTTCTGATTATCTAAGGGGAATTATGATGAATGGTGGGTAGATCATAACATGTAGGAATTTTGGTTTTTTTTCTTCTCTATCCATGTTCTTAATGAATGATTGATGTTTGAAGGTTGTGACCTTAAGTGTGTTAATGGTGATTTAGAGATGATGAATTGATGTTGTGATGTGTTTATTTACCTTGATTCATGTGTCATATGATATGATATGTTTTGGGATTATTGGAGGTCAAAAATGGGGTTTGAGGTCTGTTGCAATGCTGAAAATAGAGAGTGATCGCACAAAATCGCGTGGAAAAACTGATTTTCTGGGCTCTATTACGGCTCGTAACAACCATTACGGGTGGCTGTAATAGCCCTCGAGATTCTTGTACCAGAAACGTGCGAAAAATGAAATTCTAGATTGAGAGTATTGCATGACGTAATAGGTGTTACGGACGGCCGTAATAGCTCTTTGGATTTTGTATTACGAAATGGTTTCAATCATAACTTTTGATTCGTAAGTTCGATTAAAGTTCCGTTTGAAGCATTGAAAAGTTTACGCAACGAACTACCTTATAAAAATGGTTTATGTTCCAGAAGTTGATTATTTTGCAGTATGATGGCTTAAATGTAATTTTAGTGGTAATGTTGTGATGTGACAAAATCCAAAACGTATCTTGTTGGTTGCTATGATGTAAACTGTTGTTGTTGGCCAGTATTGGCAGAGTACCTTGACCATGAAGGGGTTGGTCATTATGGTTGGTGTTGTTGTTCTTTGCATATTACATTGTTGTTTTTATTGTTAATTACTATTGTCACACCTATTGTTGTTGAATTCGGCCCCGAGGATCAAGAGGAAGTCTAGATTGATGTGTAAAGAGCTACGCAAAACGGAATTTCATAAGAATCAAATTCATAATAAACTTTTTTCCGATTGAGGCATTTATGCACTTTACATATAACCATTTGATCGTCATTGAGATAAGCTTTCTTTAGCATTCAAAGGAGTATTCCAGATTCATGATTTTTCAAGACCTATCCCTATTTTTCATCAAGAGCTTAAAAGGGAGTTCACACTTTAAGGGAGGTGTGTTGTGCTGGAAGTGTTTTTAGATAAAATAAGAGCCACTTCAATTCCTTCATTTTTTTGGGCCATTGCATAAGTCCCGAAGTCAAGAGCTCGGTCAAAAAGAGAGAGAGTATGGGACACGATTATGATCAACTTATTCTTACACAACTGCACTTGAATTACATTGAGAGAAAAAAAGCATTACAACATTAAGCGACGACATCCGATATTACAGTACAAATTACAAGGAGTTTTCACAAACTAACTAGCCTAGTCAACAGTCATTACTCTCTCTACAAGATTTTGATGAAGATACAAGGCTACCTGCCGTAACAATATATGATGGCTACCTACTGAACCAAACTGCCGCCTGCGTTAATCTGACATAGCTCCCTTTCAATGATGTGATATGGCTTGTTAATGGCTTGCGGGTAATGGCCATAAGAACACTAGCTGCTGTTGATGGTTCATCTCAAAAGAATGGCTTTCCAACATGGCGTAATCGGCTGCAATACCAATTCCTTTTGTTGCGTACCGCAAACCAAAGCCTGCCACAACAAACATGGACTAGATCAAAATCGTATGATGCGGTGCTTAATACTGTCCAGAATTAGAATTTAAAGAGAGAGCCTAACCATGATCTGAGAATGGCGAAACTTCCCTCGACAATCCGAACGTTACCTTCATCATCCTCTAAGCAATGTCATATAAGCTGCCAAGTTCGAAACATAAGGTTAAACCATCGTGACCACATAATAATATCTCAAAAGTATCATCGCAATAGCATACCAATTGTCTACCCAATTCGTTCTTGCCCATAGCTGTAATCACTAAAACAATGTTTCGAAGGGGTTGATTTGAGTAGGTGAAGCCCACCGCTGCAACAAAAGAAGTATTAATCTACGAGATAAAGGATTGAATTCATATCCCGTGACAACTCTTTTTTTACCTTATTACCAACTGATGTCGATTTTCCCTGTTGTTGACGGCTCGAAATCAGGTGGAAACCTCAGAGTTGACTCCCTTGAAAGTTGGACCACAACCACTTGTGTTTGCTCCACATATGTTCAGAAAGAGAGGGGGAAAGAAGAGTCAGTTAACCGTAAATACAAATCGGACATTCATAGAGAACACCCCATTGAAGATAATGAAAACCGTGAGTCATATCAGGATGTAACCCTTAACAACTTCCAGGATATTCTTTAAAAAACAGCAACAATAAGGCATTCCCATGGCTTTGGTTACAAGCATACAAGTCGCTTTCATCAGCTTTTTCAACAATATCAATACAAGTACATGATGAAACAAGCTCACCTGATAAAGAATTAACAACAACAAGCTGAGCTCTCAAAACTTGATACGACGAGCGGACCTTGGGAGTTCATCTTGCTCGCAATTCCTACGATACCTGCGACAAGGAGTATTGATTTTAAGTGATAACAAAAAACGGTGGTAGTATCAAACAGAGAAGAAATCAACATTCCAAATCCGGATCTAAATAGGATTAATACGGGACTTTTCATTTTCCAAAACAGGAGAAACATTACATTAATTTGCGTTTAAGCACGTTTGTTTTAAAAAGGAATGTTCATTAATTTCCCGGAACATGTTGGAGCCAAACGGGAAATAACGCTCGCATCTTGAACACGTCCAACCACCTTTGCCCCTTACCAAAACCAGAAATGCAATTAACAACCGGATTTGGAAAGCATTTAAACCAAAATCATTATGTAGCCTATAAAGAGGAGGAATTGAGATGAAAGGGGGCCATTCTCAGAAACCTACAAATCCATTCACAGACAGCAATTCATAAACCCTAAGAAAATCCCAAATCGAAAAAACCTAAGGAATAATTTTGCAGAAAGAGGAAGAGAAGAACTCATCTTTTCAAAACCTCCATCGCGAATCGCCATCGAACCACCGTCAAAGCTTCCACCGAACATCAACCGTGAAGTTGTCGTTGTCCTTCGTGCCCGTAACCATCTGTTTCCTTTGTTCTTTTCTTTGACGTTGTAAGGTTGTATGTTTTGTGCAGGTTTGTTTGTCAAGATACCGTGGCCACGAACAGAGAAAGGAGGATAGAATTTAAAGAACGAAGAAGACCGGAGGAAGCTGAAAGAGGTAGACGAACAGGATCAGATGAAGGAGAAGAGGAAGTTGAGAGGAGATCGACGGCGGATTGGGGGGGGGGGGCTAATTTGGGATTAGGGTTCTTATCCTTTTTGTTTGGTTTTTATATGTTGTAATCATGTATGCGTCACCCACAAACACTATGATACACCCGCACACACAAGCCATTGGATCTCCAACGGATCCACCTCATACGATCCCCATCACACATGACCACCGTAAGTCCATGCGCCTACGCGCATGTGATCCGTCTGCCATTGACCCGCTTACCCTTTTTAATTCCGTTTAATCCTTTAGTTAAACCTATTTATTAACCTAGTCATCAAATTAAAACCAATTTAATTAATTAACCAAATCAGCCTTATCTAAATTTAAAACCCACTAATAATTTTCATAATTAACTTCCTTTTAATCAACTTATTTTCTTTAAGTCAACTTTATCTTATAATAATAAAATTGTTCTTTTTTAATAAAACTATTTCATATTTAGATTGATTTTTATTTAGTAAAATAAATAATAACAAATCATTTTCTTAGTTAATAAAACCAATTTTATTTAATAAACCTTTATTTATTTAAAATTAATTCACATTTAAAACCTTTTTGCTAAATTAAATTAAATTAACTTTTCCTAAAATCAATCTCATCGAATTAATTCAACTTTTCCTAAAACTAATATTCGCCTAAAACTTCTTATTAAAACTAATATAATTAATGTAACCCTTTTTATAAAATCAATCTCACCAAAAGATATAATATAACTTATAAATAACTTCTCGCATAAAATCAACTTCGCCCCAAACTAATCAATCGTGCACGTTTCCATCCGTCAACTCCGATTCCACTCACATATGCACAATTCACACACTCACTTAGCAATTTCATGCGTTTGTGTATGGATTTATTTATACGCTTTTACGTTATCTATTTTCATTTACCGTATTTATTTTATCGCACTGCGTAGCGTCCAAAGGAAGAACCTGCGCGTAACGTAAAAACTTGCGCGTGTGCATCTCATTTGCATCATACTTCCCATTGATCCTTGATCCTATTCAAGTCGATCACTTAAGATAGATCCTAGCCCATAAGGAGGACCTTTGTCTTTTATCTTTACAACTTAGACAAACACATTCAACAACTCAATATCAAACTTTTCAAACATATTAGAGAATAAGATGTTAATCATCTTAAGTGAGATAAAACTCCTACCCCATAACAATTCAATCAATATGTAGGGACTTTGCCGCTTAAGAGAGATAGAGGCGTACTTGTCGACAATCCGAGTACTTGAGCCCTTCTCTTAAGATGATACAAAGAACTATTTTCCTACGAAGTTGTGGTGGTTAAATCAAGTAATCTCCCTTAAAATGACAACTCATCTTTTCTCCTAAAATCAATCAATCAACTACCTTTATCCCGTAGGAACTTTGACCACAGTCAAAGGACTCCTCAAACCCTTTAGAGGAACTACAATTACTCTGATTCCATTCCCGTCAAGATATGTAGGCACAAGATGTGATATCTTGTCGAGTATACTTAGAAATAAACCCCTAGGTCTCTCATCCTTAAGCAGATAACCCTTAGCAATAAACACATTAAAACAAGAGGTTCCTGTAGAGTACTACAGAAACTTAGGATGCTAGCATCTTCCCTAAGTTTAACCAACCCCCGAACCTAAAACTCTCTAACCTTTACATTTGTATTGCATTGTGGGTAATTCGATCTTTTTCCCTTCATTTGGACAAATAAAAGACCGGTTGTAATGAATTTAGATTCAAGCTAATCAATAGCTTGGTATCCAAATTTCACCGCGACAACTATATTATTATGCAGTTTCACGATAAATGCATTGTTGTCGTTTGCTATGTTAGATGATGATGTCGATGAGCTGTAATAGAGTTGTTGTTTCATGGTGACCGGTTTTGGTGTGGTATAATAATTAGTATGAATATCATTATACGTTGCATTATTTTTGTTGTTGTTGTTGTGAGCTAAATTATTATTATGTTGTTGTTGCTGAACTGTTATAACATATGTTTGGTGCATGGTGACCTGTATTAGTGGAGTACCATGACTATGGTGTTGGTCATTATGCTTGATGTTATTGTTGCATGTGAAAGATATTTCATGAATTCATGGTGTTGGTACTTCGGTTCGTTGTTGGAGCATCAATCCTATGGATGGATAGTATGTTGGTAGCTATTTTCCAAGAGTAATGGAATCAGTGAGATGTTATCGTAGATGATGATAACAAATTGGAGCATCAATCCTATGAATGGATAGTATGCCGGTGTAGCACCCCAAAATTTGCCCTTTGGTTTAACCTTTACTGGCTTATGTTTCTTGGCATTTTGCATTCCTGTATATCATAACATTTGTTCTTGAGGCATGAGATCAAGGTGTTTTTTGTGGCTCAGGGTTCCCTTTTAGTGCATGAGTTTAAACAGTAAGCATCAGAGGCTCAGGCATTTATTTTGCCCATCGATCGAGCGGTCGATTTTATTTTATTCAGCAGGTTAATTTTCAGCTCAGGAGACAATACACAGGTTCTCTCAGGCGTTCTCACAATTATGATATTCAAGAGCAAGTTTCAGAGGCTTAACGAAGCTCAGAACAAGTGGCAATGAGCAGTTGTACATGAATGTGGTAACTGGTTACTGCATATAGGGTAACCGGTTACTTCAAACGAAATTGGCCAAGATATTTGAATATTCAGCATATGCAATTTCCAATTATTCTCAACCATTGATTTCACTTGATCATATTTGGAAGGATCTAGAATTGTTTCAATTTTAACCATTTCCCTCCAAATTTCAAAGACTTCATTCCTAATTTCACTCCTAATTTCCATTCCAAATGCTAATCCATACTCCAAACCACATTTTGATTCCAAACCTAGAGCTTATTTAAGTGAATTTGCTCCAAACCTCAAAAATAACCTTCATTCACACAATTACCTTCATTTTCAGATTTCACTCCCACTCTTGAGAATTTGCTCTCAATTTTTCTCTCAACTTTTTTCACTCCCAAAACCTCCATTAAAGCTATTTCACTTGAGTTCTTTGATTCTTCATTGGAATCCTTGAATTCTAGAGCTAAACCTCCATCATTCATATCCATTATCTTCAATTCACCATTCAATTTTCATATGGTTTTGGATCTGAATTCGGAAGCTAGATTGGAAGTACTTTTTATGGATTATTTTGCTTGATCTTGCTTGTTCTTCATTTCTACCACAAGGAAACTCTTGGATCTTGAAGAATCTCTGGGTTTCTAGCTTGGATCTGTTAGTTTTAAGTGGATCAACAATTACCAAAGCAAATCTCAGCTTTGAAGGTTGGTGAATTCTAGATCTAATCCAATTTTGAGCTTATTTGAATAATCACAATGTAGATCCATGGTTTTTGCTGCTTTTTGATCCATTTTGTTGATTTGGATCTTGATGATTTGTGATTTCAGTGTTTGATTATATTTACATGTTATTTTATCATTGTTTCTTGATGATAATTTCGTGCTTGATTGATATCATGTTCATATGAGTGATTGGATAAGCTATTGGATGCTGAAAACTGATTTTAAAAGTTGTTTTTCTGATTCTGGTTCAGTGGTAACCAGTTACCTTATATAAGGTAACCGATTTCTCAGTACAAATTTCACGTTTTCAGTTGTTTTTCAATAGAGTAACCGGTTACCTTATATTGAGTAACCGGTTTTCACTGAGCAGAATGATGTGTTTTTGCATTTTTCTTGATTGTTTGAGTTCCTTTTCACATGTAAACTTCATGGATTGATATGGTGCATTTATGTGAATTATTTTGGACATATTTCATCATTCTTGAATATTTGATCTCGATTCTTCGACGCGCAACTTTTGGTTTCTGTTTTGAATGTTTAACATGTTCATGTGATTTTTTTGATGAATGGTTGTTTCACTTATTTGTTTATAGCATGTTAATTGATTATCACTATTGATTATATTGCTGAATATTGTGATGCATGATTGCATTTGTTTCCGATTCCGCTTTGATGCGTGTTTGCTTGATCGTTCGATCGTTCATTTTAGATGGAAATGCATACTTGATCTTGTCAATTATTGGTGATGCAATGTTGTTGATCATTTATGATTGTTGTCAAAGTGTGTTCATTCTTGTGTGATGTCTATCCATGATTGTTGTTTGTATTTGAATAATTGCATTCTTACTTGCTTGCTGCCCTACTTTTCACAGCTGTCCATGCTTTGAACTTGCATGCTGTCTTTGCTTTGCTTGCTTGCTGCCTGCCTTTTACACCTGTTTTTATGTTGAAACATGTGCGGTTATATGTTGTCTTGCCTGTATGCTGGATTTTATTGTTGTCTTATGCAGGAGGCACTGTTATAGCTGTTGTTTTTGCCTTGCTTTCTTGTTTTTTTGCTTTTCCTTTGCATGTTGCCTTAGGACTCTTATTCCAATTTAATTTCCAATTAAATTTGGAGTGAGATAGACAGTAGGAGTTTAATCCATGCATGATAACAAGTAGGCTAGTCCCTTTTAACCTCAACCTTAGGTCCATCTTTTGCATGCTAACATTAGGATAGAATCTCCTTTCACATCCCGACTTTAGGACCACTTTGCATGACAATGTTAGGGCCGAGTTTCCCCTTAGACCTTTTGTGCGTCTCTTTTCTCACTTTAGAACACATTCTAACTCATCTAATAAATACGACGAGCATTGTACGCTACGAGCCTTAAGCACATGGGAAATGATGAGTGTGGGGTCTCCTCTCGCTTGTTTAGATTGTTTAGTGTATGTCCCATCTGGGGGCGGTATGTGGCGCATTCGCTCCTATGTCATAGTCTTTAGTGCAACGTGAATCTCAAACAAACTAATTCACTTCACTAAAAATCACATACAAAAGTCAAACCTTTTTATCCTTCGGGATTTGTGTTTCAAACTAATTTTTAGAAAAGAGTACGTTACTTTTTCGTTCTATCGCAAACAGGCATCGTCCATAACTGCTGGAATGGGAACTTAACGTCACTCATAAAAAACACTTAACCTACCTTTGGTTTCGTTACCCGAACTACATTTGCTCTGATTTCTCATACTAGATGAGGATACATAGGCACAAGACCACGATGTCTTGGCGAGCAACCTTCCCCCCATCACCCGTAGTTTTCCGAACTACGTTGACTCTGACTTTCCCATTGTACGAGGGAATACGTAGGCATAGGGTGGCGATGTCCAATCGAGTCTCCTTTTTTCTTTTCCATCCCCCATTTAGCAGTAGCTTATAGATAAACACACCCTTTGATTAGACAACAAGCGTGGATCCCGTTGAGTACAATGAACGTGAGGGGTGCTAATACCTTCCCCTTGCGTAACCGTACTCCAAACCCAAGATTTGGTTGCGATGACCTTGTCTTCTCCCGTTCTTCCGGTTTTCTTCGATCGTTTCCTTTCCCTCTCTTTGGGATAAATAACGTTCAGTGGCGACTCTTCATTTTTTCGCCGGGTGTTTTTCGCAATTGCGACAGCCGATAGCTGATTGCCGAGATTGAATGGAATCAGTGAGATTTGACCATCAAAGAGGGGAAGGGTTCTGAAATATGAATAGTATGGTACCACATGCATTTAGTCTAGTTGTGAGTCTCATTGCATTGCATAATTGTTGCATCTGTTGTTGTGTGAATGTTGTATTGCATGTTAGATGTTGTTGTAGTATGTTGTGGAATGGGTGATATGCATGATATAATTTGTTGCCTACTTTTTTATCATGCTTTCTTTTATATAATTATGATATCTCACCTCTTTTGTTTGAATGTTGCATATACGCGGGTAACATGCAGATAATCTGCAGTAGGAGCTCAGATGCGAGTGGAAGATGAAGTCTTCTATTTATTTTTTTAGTTTGGCGTCTGCTCTGATATGTAACGCTGGGGTTATGGAACGTTGCATGTTTTTTTCTTGGTGGTTGATTACCATGTTTTATATCCTATGACTGTTGTTTCTCTATGACACTATCAATTATGCTATACCTTGAGTTGTTAACTTGAATAATTAAATGTTATTTCCGCTGCTATATGAATTAACTTTTGATTATTTTTTTGCTGATAATGTTATTATAAATAATTTTTAAAAGAACATGTGTTACATATTTGATTAAATGAGCAAGTGTTTGTTGAAAGTGTGACATTCCTAAATATGATTTTGTGGATAATAACTCTGATTTTATTTATATTACACGGGGGAATATTTAGGGTGTTACATTCAACCATTCAACAGGAATCAAAGCAGTGGGACATAACCTCTTTGCATATTCAACAACCTGATCGCAAACCCTGAACACGACTTTCGTAGTACGTTGAAGGGAATCATGAAGTGTCACCTTTGAACCATCAACCTCGTCTTCAAGATTCTTCAAGGCTTTGACATGAATCTAAAACTCTTGATGAAGAGTTTTAAGATACTCCTTCGTATGACAGGTTATCTCAGCAACAGCCTTAGAGGCATCCTAACACTGCTACTCCTTCTCTTTAAGATAAACCTTCAGCTTTATTACCCGTGCAATCAGAGTAGAAGAGGAACTATGGGTCTTCATCTCCTCTTGCAAAGAATCAACAAGTTCGACCTTTTTTTATAACTCAGCTAAATCATTTTGAAGAGCAAGGCATTTATGTTCCATAACTTCTCACTTCCTTTTCCAAGTGTCCATTTCCTCTGAAAGATTGCCAGCAACGATAAGAGAAAACAAGGAAGCATCCTGTACATATAATGGGTGATCTCAGAAACAAGCTCTATGATATCTACCTCAGAGATATTTTTAACAAAGGAAAGATCCGACGTTAAAATATATAGTAGTACCACCCTCCTCAGAGGTGCGAGAAAACTGGGATGAGAAAACTTCAGGCATCCGAATGAAAGGATTTATCTCCCTTGAAACACCATCCTTAGAAATACGAGTCTTTTTAGGATAACCTTATTCATGGGGGAGTGTTGGGCTCCATCCTAATCCCTCTTTGTCGAAATTGGGGATGAGGCAGTCTCTTTCATAGTCAAAATGGTCGCCACTTTGAAAAGCTAGTTGAACTCAGGAATAACAATAGAAAACTCGGGAACCGAGATGAGAGTAATGGTCGGAGCAGGAAAAATGGTCGGCAGAGGGTGTACCACAACCTTGATGCCTTGAGCACTAACGAGGTCATAGAATATTTGCAACTTTTGCATGTTATCTGCAAAACACAACCACATAGTTTAAATAAAAAAAAGGAAAAATTATAATACAGGACCATGTCCTTGCCCAAAATCTCTTTCCTCTCCTCTTGGCTAACCGCGCTCAAGATGGTGTAAGTGTCAATCTGTTTTTTTCTCACATCAGAAGAAGACACCTCATTGGTTCTAAATCCTTCCTCATAACCAAGAACTTATAACCAGGAATGCATGCCTTCCTTCATCGCCACTTCATCAAGGAAAATGAGACATGGTTTGGTACGGTAGAAAAGAGTATTCCGACCGAAGTGAGATGAAGGCCAGTATTTAAAAAATGTGCTCTTGTTGGAGTGAGAACATTTAGCAGGGGAGTAGAAAAAGGTAAGATGAGCATCCAAAGTTTAGGGCCTCCCTAACGTGAAACACCCCAAAAATCTCCCCAAATAATCCATATGAAAGCTAATAAGCCCTTGATCACGGAAGTCGTCCAGAGAAGTGCGAATCAGGTAAAATAAGTTGAACAATCTGAATGAAGGCTTTGAAGAGTTATGCTCGACACACAGCTAGAATACCCTTATGAAAGTCCAAGAACTCGTGTGAAGCTGAGAAGGGGCAAACTTTAAATTCTTAAGGATGACCACAAAATTAAAAAAGCGTAACTATAATTGTATCCTAGTAAGTCGACACTCATAAAGCAGGATCGTGCAGTCATCATAGGATCTGCATATCCTTTTCTCCGGAACCACTGAAAGAACCAATCAATCCTAAGGATCGCAGCCCATAACACTAGCTGCTCTATTGTTGCTTCAGTATTCATTATAGATGGGTTTCTTACCACCTAAGCTTCCACCCAGCTAGGGATGCTCATGGTCAAATTATTTACATAACCAATCTATATCCAAACTTTAACCATTTACTATAAACCGATATCATAACCAATCCATATAAATGGTTATATTTTTACATAACCAATTATAAAACCAGCTATATCCATAACCAAATTTTATAATCAGTTATAAATTTCTTAATCAATTTTTAATTTAAAATCGGTTTTAGACAAGAAAATTCAGTTTTTAAAAGTGAATATTAATTTTTTACAATTGAACTTAGTTGAAAATCGATTTGAATATAAGAATTTAAAATAAAGTAACAACAAATACGTTAAGTATTAAAGGACGATCCAATTTTACGTTTTTTCCTTTCAAACCAGCACAAACTAAATCATCATGAAGAGGAAGGCATGAAATTTCTACTTCCTATAAAATGAAGCTTGCACTTATATCATTGAAATTTCTAACAATACAGATCCACAATGGACCTCCTATCATAGTGGTACTCCATAGAATTTTCCTAGCTTTATATCAAAAGCAACTGTTATTAAAACTAAAATGAAGCAGAAACTCTAATTACATATTTATTTTATAGGAAATAACATGAACATTGAACAAATCAGTGAGTAGTTAAGTATGTAATCACAGACTCTATCAATGTTCCTAAGACATCTGCAATATATAAAACTACACCAAAAAAATAAAACACCAGATGTGTCAAACCATACATCAAAAGTACATGCTTTATTCATCACTTTCTTAGTTGTCCATGCATATAAACTAACTTTAATTTCACCCGTCACAATTACATAAGCTAACACTATTAACAACTACAATAAAAAAAACATATAAACTCACTTTAAGAACTCCTAAACTCTTTTTTTTTTCTTTTCAATTTGAGTTACTTTCTATAACTTTGATCTATATATATATATATATATATATATATATATATATATATATATATATATATATATATATATATATATATATATATATATATATATATATATATATATATATATATATATATATATATATATATATATATATATATATATATATATATATATATGTTAATTTGATTTTTATATTGAATATAGATGTTCAAAATATGGATTTGGTTAAAACCATATTAATAACATGTCTAAAATATGGATTTGATTAAAACCATATTAATAATTTAACTAGATCATAATCGAATTTGGATATGGATATGGATAATTTATATAACCGGTTAATTTGAGCATCCCTACACCCAGCCGCACTTCACTACGTCAACTGACTCCACTAACGTCAATCCTTTTTAGCTCAAATGGACGATCTTATAATGTTCTCTGGGTGTGATCCCAAACATTGCATCTGGTCGACCTCAGAGATCCACGTGGGCCTTCACTTCTGCGTCATTGGGTTCACAAATATTGTTCCCAGGTAATGTTGGATGAAACTTTTAACGCATTCTCTCACCCACCGGTTGGTTTATATTTCCTCCTCGGTTAAGACGGGAGGGGAATATGGACCTTAGTATGATTCACCTATTCACAGACATTTGGTAAAAGAGCTGCAAATGAGTCGGATGAAAAAGGTCCTTCCGATAGGAAATCCTCAGATACCATTTATGAGTCAGAATCATCAGATAAGTATATCACTCATGGGTCCATGTGATCATGAGCAAGTGATGGGAATCAGGGGATGCCCCCATCCCCACAGTAGAAGAAGTTTTGTTATTAGAATCACTCACTAAGTTAATAATACTATCACTCATCCTGACTTAAAAACATGAAATGATGAAGAAAAGCTTGAGTTCGGGGGGTACATGGGTATGTGAAATTGATGAAGCAGAGTGAATGAAGAAAGAAGATATTTTGATTAAAAAATTGAAACTGTTCTAATTAATGCTTTCAATAAAGAAGAAACAAAGGCGTTTACGAAGACGGTGAATTTGAATGAACTTGAATCACAAATATTAAGAAAAGTTTCCAAAACACTCAACTCCTCTTATTTATTGAAGAAAATAGTTGGACATCCTAAATCAGCTAAGAAAAAGAGTTATGAGATCAACAAATGGATTTTTCCTCATGGATACATGCAAACTTGAGTGCACTATGAGCCACACCATGCCTTAACTTGTCATATCAGCATATGTTTCAGAAGAAGGTGATGAAAGATTTCAATGATAGAAATGCATTTAATGCACTTGTTCCACACTACTTTTTCAACTAAATCCAAATGTCTTACTTCTAGCTCACACCAGACAACATCTTAGAGGTCGACCAAAATTTTTAAAGGCTTCCTTGTTTAAACCTTAGACTCTACCTGGTGAGATCCCTATTTTAGAAAGCAATCAGACTTATCCTTCACCCGTACCTCGACTTATGAAATCCTGTACCTATTTGTGCATATCATATCTTTGCATCCATCTGCATATCATTGCATTCATTTTTGCATACATTCAAGTTGTCAAGAAGGTCATTGTCGCCCATTCTTATCTTCATATTTGTTGAGTTACCGTCAAGCTGATTTCTCCATACAAGTACAGAACTAGAGCCAACGTCAAAAGAAGAATGACTGATCAAGAGCAACATAACGAAATAGTTAGGGAAGACATTGATGAGTTGAAAAGCAATGTGAGCAAGATCATGGATATGCTGTAAGCCTTGACTGCAAATGAACTATTAGAGGTTTGAGATTATGCTGACCTATGAACTCTTCCTCTTCCCTATTTGGAGGAGGATCTGGTGGTCGGAAACCCTAGTTCTGGCCCGTATTCGCCTGAGCCATCCCATTTTATGGTGTTTCAACCCATCTTACGTTTGATATCTGAAGGGTTGGTCGAGCTTGGACTTGAGGCATGCCATAAAAATAAGTTATTCGACCCATTTATTTGGCCAACAATTCATATGTTTAGTTTGCGTTTGTAATCAAAGGGTTAAATATTGTTCTTAATTATTGGGTCAGAGTATTAACCAATTCTAAGTTACTTTCATCCATTTATTGCCTCATAGCCATCATAGACATGGTATTTAAAGATGGTGTTATTTGAGGGATGTAGCCTATCCCTTCCGGTCGAACCATGTTATTAATGTCAAAGCTGAGGAATTGTGAGCATTATCACTAAAAGTTGACATATTTGTGTGCATGTCAACCATCATCGATGTTAACATGCTATAAAGGCACTCTCTATTGTTCATCGGTATTGAGAACACAAATAAAGGCCTTGCAACACCAAGGTTAAAAAGGGCATTCCCTGCCTGCGGTGGGGAAATTATCCTCTGTGATGGTACCTGTGCAACTGGCATTGACGATACCACCGAGGCAGTTCTCCTAACAGGAATTGAAATAACTGCCTCTTCAACAGTCGATCCGACTGATTATTCTACTATGATTTAAAGGTTGTTATGTGCATTGGTGTTATCTATAGGAGGACGTGTCATTTTTGGTAAAGACTTTTCACTTCATAAACGCATATAAACTACTTAAAACAATTCATGTATGCAAAACAACTTTATAAGAGAAAAACTATGAATATCTATGAAAGATAAATATTTTAGCACATGTCTCATTAGGCGTACCAAGTTGTTTACCATGAAATTTGGTAAATAACCGCTAGTCTCTTATTAAAGGTTACTTGCAGGATCAACTAGAGAATCATATGACATTGTGCTAAAGACTTTTTGTTTATAGTTTTTCATGTAGATATGTAGGATTTCGACTTGGTCGAAACTGTTGAAAAAAGAAACGTGAAACTTAATTCCGACAGTGTTTAGAACTAAAAATTTGTAAGCAAAGATAAAGAAATAATGCAATCAAAAGACAGATGAAAGTAAATTACAAAAAAGAACGTAAACTGTAATGAATGAAAATTTGCATCTAAATGAAAATAGTGTTTCAAGGTTCATACATTCTCTCAGTGAAACTTGTTTCTCTAACGCTGATACTTTGAGTATTTGTGAGATTTAATTTGTAGTGAAATAAAATGAACACACTGAATTCTAACACTAGAATCCCTGTTTATACAGATGTAAAATAATTGTTTTCTAATATTCGTTTCTTCAACTTTCGCCGCGTAGGCCCTTGCATGGACTCTGCTTTTGAATTCTCTCAACGTGTCTTTCAAGATGAGACTGAGAAGTAATTATTTATTTTGAAAAAAACCTTTCTTCGCACCTAAACAATTACTAATTTGATGTGCATTCTTGATGTTGTCAAAAATACTGTCATTGAAATGTCTTTCAAAAATATTTTTTTTCTTGAACAAATAAGTTTCATTTTCCTCTACTCTTGAGAATTTGACAGCAAACATCTAGTTGCTCTTAGTTTTTCCAAAATCTTTCAATTGTACCGAGATTTTTGCCCTTATCGAAAATCTCAGCTAACACACCCTTAATACATGGTGTTGATAGTTGACTCGAGACGAAGTTACAAACATTTCGAATAGCCTATGCGAAAGATTTGTTTGGCTTGATTGTTTTTATTGGGGGTTAGAGGTTTAGATCTGTTTAATAGGTGTGAGTATTGTTGTTTCGGGAAAGGGAATTTGTTCTTGCGCGATTTCCATGGTGAAGCTAGGTCAACAATAATCATTCATTGCTTCCATAGTCTTTGAGAGAGACTTCTCTCTGATAATGAGGAAGTAGAAACAAACAAGGTTATGATTTTGTGAACAAATAAAAAGCACACGTATGCAGTGTTTAAAAACCGGACCGATCATCGAACCGGTGAGAGTATTGGGTCACTGGTTTATCAGTCGAACCACTGGGTCACTGGTCGAACCGCGTGACTAAACCGGATAACTCGGTTGAATAGACCTGTCATTATATAGATATAAAACCGATCGAACTGGATGATTCACTTTCTAAAAAAATATAACTAGTATTTAAATTTTTTGAAAATATCATATCATAAATTCACAAGTTCATAATTTAAATTCAAATTTTAAACAAATGTATCACACATAACAAAATAATACAAAATTATAAAATCCAATTGTAAACAAAGTCTAATTGCAACAACTTCCCCATCAATGATATCATTTATTGATTATTATGAAATAAGAGGTAACTATTTGTAAGTAAAATATGATTCTCCTAAAAAGAAAACCAAATAAAATTCAATATATTTATGCTATTTCACTTTCCCTTTCAACAAAATACATGCATTTTTCAATTGTTAATATTTTGACGCTAAATATAATTAATTATAAATTATAATTAATTAAAATTATTAGCAGTGACAAAATATAAAAAGATAAAATATATAACAATCTAAAAAGTTAAAATAATAAGGTAACTAATTTGTTACTAACCACAAAGTTACAAACTATTTAAGAAAATGTATTAGCAAAAATAACAAATAGCCAATAAAATATGTAATTTGTCACTAACGAAAATTTTTTATGTGAGAATGCTATTTAAGTAATACACTACTAAGTATATTAAAAAAAAGTTTTTTAAAAATTTTTAAAAAAAACAATTAAACCGCCGGTTTAGCAAAACTGTCGGTTTTTTCGATTTTCCCGATTCACACCGGTTTGCACCGGTTCAATGGCGAGGTTGATCCATCAATTGAACCAGACCGACTAGTGTCCCGGTTCCCGATTCGACCGGTCCAACCGACCGATCCGATCCGATTTTCAAAACACTACACGTATGATTGACTATCAATTAAGAAGTCTTCTCAATCTGACCTATTGATTATCAATTAAGAAGTCTTCTCAATCTGACCTATTTTATTAGAAACACATATTATTTTCGTCTCTATGGTATTAAAAATCAGAAGCATACAGTATTAAATAAATTATAAAAGAAGTTTCGAAATTTATTATCCTTAACGTGTGTATAAGTATAAAAAGGAATATGTGTACAAAAAATAAAGGTGAGAGAGTAGGTATAAAACGATGCAGAAAAAACAGCGGAAGAGAAAAGGTAGCATGGTGTCGTATTGTCCTAAGACAAAACAACTTTACAACTTTATAACTTGTGTCCGTTCCTCTTGTCGTCTCAGTCTTTAGAATGAAAACAATCTCTCAACAACTCTATAAACTCATACTTTCTCCCCCACTTGCACCTTTATAATAGTATAATTTGCTAGTGTCGTATTCAAATAGTATATAACAAATAATTTCAGTTATTAAAAGTAATAAGTCAAAACTACCTAACTAAAGTTAATCTTTATGATATTTATACTCTAATCTATTATGGTGGGTCATCAACTAATGGCTAAGTGAAGATTAGATTCACACGAGAGAAAGCTCTTAATTTATTTTTGTCTTTAGATTCTCTAATATGGTGGCTCATCCTTATTTCTAATAATCCATGCTTACAATTTAGGAAATTTTGCTATGTGATAAAAGTTATGAAAATAATCTAGCCAAGCCTTTAAATAACTGTTCGTCAACTAGAAATCAATTGCGAAAAAAAAAATGTTAAACGATGCTGATATTGTTATTCATTATTTTTATTTTTATGTTGAAAAAATAATTATAAATGAAAACACCAATAAAAAACATTTAAGAGGGTAGTATTTCGTCATTAATTATTAAATTTTTTATACAGATTAATTTAGTGATATAATTAGTGATGTACCGGAATTCATAATCATTTCCGATCTTGCAAAATTTTGAAGAAATTTTTTTTCCATTAGATACGAAATAAATTCATCACTAATGATAGTCACTAAATTTTGAAAAAAGAAATTCTTTGTAAGTTATATTCCTGTTACTTATTGGTGACAAAAGAACAACTCTCTCTAATTACGAGGATTTTATCATTAAATGTTATTATCGTTAAATTAGTGACAAATTATGATTTCTTCAGAAAATTAGTTTCGTATTAATATCAAAATATTATCTTCTTATTAGGGTAGGTTATTATTGGTCCACCTTCAATAATGTGGCGTTCGCCAAGAAGTGTGTCCTATGTCAGAGAAACAGTGACCGACATCACACCCCCTCCGAGCTCCTTCACTCTATGACACCACTCTGACTTTTTTCTTAGTGGAATGGACATTTTAGGCTCATTTTCTCTAGCGTCTGGGCAATTGAAACTTTTTATTGTAAGAGTCGACTATTTCACAAAGTGGATAGAGGCGGAGGATGTCACCAAGATTACAGCACAAACAACTCGTTGCTTCTACTGGAAAGAAATCATGTGTAGGTTCAACTACCATGCGTCATCGTTTCAAACAATGGAACGTAGTTCACCAATACCGCAATTACGAACTTCTGCCATGAATTGGGAGTGCAAATGAAGTTCTTCTCTGTCGTCCATCCACAATCTAATGGACAAGCAAAGTCAACTAACAAGGTGATCTTAAAAGGGATCAAGAAGGAATTGGGCGACGCCAAAACGCTGTGGGTTGAATTACTCAATTTGATATTATGGTCGAACCATACCACCCTCATTCAACTACCAAGGAAACCCCTTTCGCCATGGTATATGGGGCATATGTTATGCTACTGGTAGAGATCGACATGCCCTCTTGGAGACGTTCTCAATTTAACTAGGAGATAAGCTATTCAAAATTAAGGTGCGTCATCGATTTAATTGACGAAGTAAGAGATATCGTCCACATCCGATACTTCGCCACCAAGCAAGGAGCGACCAGAAGATATAACTCTAAGGTAATGCCAAGGAAAATGCAAGAAGGCGGCTTGGTGTTAAGAAAAGTTGTGTTGCCCATTAAACAAGGAAAATTGTAGTCCAACTAGGAATGATCATATCACATATTTCAGACGCTATCATATGGAGAAAATAGGCTGGAGGAATTAGATGGGTTCTCATCCATAGGATCTGTAACTCCACCTACTTAAAATATTATTATACTTAAGATATTTACGAATTGTCAAAGGGGGATGTTTTCCATCCGTATACAATTTTTCAAATATTTACGAGTAAGAAGAATATTTTTTTTTATTTTACTATTAAGTACGCTGGACTTCCATAGAAAAATTATTGTCGCCGCTTAAAACAATAAGTATGTTGGACTTCCATAGGAAGATCTTTGTCGCCTCTCAAGGAAATATAAGTATGATAGACTTTCACAAAAAGATCCTTGTCACGTCTTAAGGTAATATAAGCATGTTGGACTTCGATCAAGAGATTCGTGTCGCCTCTTAATGCAATACACTAATGTTGGACTTCCACTAGAAGATCCTTGTCCCCCTTATATGCAATACAAATTGTTTATATATATGGGGGGATCGTCTCATCTGAATTCCTTGCTTGAGGGACTTAGATTCTCGTCAGACAGACTCATATGAATGCCTCTCTCGAGGGACATAAAGTCTCATCAGACATACCCATCTAAATGCCTAACTTGATGAACTGAGAGTCGCATCATATAAGCGCATCTAAATGTCTGCCTGAGGGATTAAGAGTCTCATCATACAGACTTAACTTAAAGTATTGCCTGAGGGACTCAACTGAAGTATAGCTCGAGATACTCAACTTAAATTCTTGCTTGAGGGACATGACTGAAGTCTGGCCCAAGAGAGTCATATAAACGTCTCACATAAGGGACTTAGAGTCTCCTCTAGTAGGCTCATCTAAATGGCTCACCTGGAGGGACTAGACTTAGAGTCTCGTTAGACAGATTCACCTAAATGCTTCGCCTGAGGGACTTAGAGTCTCCTCAGACATGCTCATCTGAACGCCTCGCCTGTGGGACTAAGAGTATCTTTAGATTGACTCAACTTAAAGTCTTGCCTAAGTGACTCAACTAATGTCTGGCCCGAAAGACTCAATTTACAGTCTCTCCTGAGGGACCCGACTAAAGTCTGACTCGAGATACTCATCTAACACCTCTCCCGAGTGACTTAGAGCATCTTCAATAATGGAAACTTAGTGATTCCTTTATATTTAAGTTTTGTTGGTTATCTTTTTAACCATTTGAGTGTGATGATGTAATAACATTGCTCCCTTAAATTTAAGGGATGAAGCTTGCTGAAACAATCTCAAAAAAGGAGAACTTAACATTAAATATTATTATATTTGAAAAAATTTAATTGAAGAGTGGTTATTAAAATGTCGTACAAATAAAATAATATAAATAGATGGGGTCAAATATAGGTTACTTATTTGCAATTACCATTGGAGCAGAAGTAGTTAAAATTTATTAGATATTGCTAAAATATAATATGGAAATTTAGGCCCACAAAATATGACACAAGCAACCAAAAACATTTATCCCATTAGAGATGCTCTTAGAGTCTCCCCAGACAGGCTCATCAAAACGTCTCACCTGGAGGGACTCGACTTAGAGACTCATAGACATGCTCATATGAAAGCCTCACTTGAAGGATTTAGAGTCTACTTAGACAGGCTCATCTGAATGCCTCTTCTGAGGGGGCTTAGAGTATCTTTAGACAGATTCATCTAAACGCCTCATCCGATGGACTTAGAGTCTCCTCAAACAAGCTCATTTAAATGCATCACTTGAGAGACAAAGTCTCTCCTAGCAAGCTTAGAAATCAAATAGGGACAACATGATTGCTTCTTTGTTGTTAATTTTATTATAAAATGCTTGTTTACTTGAATTTTCATAATAGGATAAACATTAGGTTTGAAAATACAAATTTGTAGGAGCTTGATTGTTGATTGATTCATTGTAAGCTATTTAAAACTTCTAGGACTTATGATATTATAGTAAAAGCATTATAAAACCTATATTTTCACCATTCATGTTGAAACATCATGCATAGTGAAATAAGAAAGGTTGAAGTTTCTTGTATTTGATCTTATTGTTTAATTTTTTTGATTTGTGTGTGTTGTTAACTAAATGTTGCAGATGGCTCTTAAGAAATCAACCATCAGAAGGCTGATACAAGAAATCAGAATAGGGTTATCTAGAATGCCCTATGATGATCACAGATTTAGAAGCCATGTACACAAAGGGTTTTTGTAATGAATTTGAAATCTCCAACATGGTACCAGAGTGGACGGTTGAGTTAGAAGACCTAGGGGAGTACCAACATCATGGAGGAAAATTAGAGGTTAGGTTGTTTTGGCACATCCTCTCAAGTATATTAACTTAGACATCATCCGAGAGATTTATGCAAATACTAAGGCCACTAAAGATGCTCCTTTTACAAGATTATCCTGTGTATAAGGACACATGGATGCTTTTGACAAAGACGTCATTCATGTTTACCTTGAAGATGATTATGTGGTTGGTTCTGAAAAATTGAACCCTTTTTATAGCCAGTTAGCAAAAGGTAACCAAAAGGTAAATGGGATTTTGATCGTACAGCCGCACGTATATGTGTGTGTGTGTGTGTGTGTGTGTGTGATACTCATAAAACCTATGATGTACGGGGAGTTGGGAAGTTCATTTGTTTCAAGAAATTTGACTTATCCATCATGTCCCAAATTTGGATGGTGTTGTGGTTAGAATATGATATCAAATTATTAATTAATTTGAATCACATCTTTAGTTCACAACCACTCTTTGATTTATCCGAAGGAAAAAGTCAAAAGAGGGAAAACCTAATTTTTCATCGTAAAGACAATGCAGGGAGAGACCTAGGTAAGGGGTTGGTTAAGCTTATGGAAGGTACTAGCACCATAAACTTTTGTAGTACTCTACAGGAACCTTTTGTTTATTGTTTACTATTTTTGCTTTATTATTTGCTTGAGGTATATATTGAGCTAAGGGTTAAGAGTGACTGAAAGACCTAAGGGTTAGTCCTAAGTTTACTCGGAAAGATTCACATCTTGTGCCTACGTATCCTGGATAGGGAATGGAATCAGAGTAATCGTAGTTCCCCTCGAAAAGGAGGTTAGAAACGTCTTGACGGTGGTCAAGGTTTCAACGGGGAGTAAGCATCTCTTAAGGAAACGCTTACGTGGAGTTCAGAAACTCCTATTTCTACGTTAAAAGTTGTTAATTAAATTAGGGTTGAAATTAGGGGTTCCATGGCGGGAAACCTTAAAACAGAGTACGGCGACTCTTTAACCTAATGCTAGGGTAAAGGGCATTTTCGTCCACAGCGGGACATCTAGGCAAATTAGGGTTTTGAAATGGTCGAGGTTTAGGGTTATTGACTCGGCAGTGAAACTACTGGACCTAATCCTTCGGAGGGACGTTAACGGTAAAAAAAATGCAGATGATGGATTATTACATGGCAAGCATTAAAGTACGAAAGTAAAGAAAGCAGGAAAAGAAAAGCATCGCGATGATCACTCGCGTAAATTACAAGTCCCAAAAACAAAATAACCACGACAATAGCTTCGCATAATTACAATTTGAAACAAAATAGAAGATAATATGAACAATGAAATATTGATAAACTGAAACGGACAGGCAGCAATTGAAACGGCTAAATCAAGGATTTATTTTTTGAATTTTTTCTAAAGGAAAGTCACCCTTAATTTTTGAAAAACCCATATTTAATTAAGAGAAAAAGTTTTTAAAAATTTTTGTATATACAAAGGGAAGTTATATTAATTTTAACCTTTTCATTAAAAATCTTGTTTTAATTTTATTAAAGAAACTTGTTTTAATCTTATTGTAATAAAAAATATTTTAATTTAAATACAAAAAATGTTTTAAATTTTAAAGAAAAATTATATTAATTGGTGTTATTGTTATTAACCCTAATCTAATAATGAAATAATAATCTAAATACAAAAAACACAAAAGAAAAAAGAAAATAAAACGACAGAACATAAGGGGTGCCAGCGGATCACTTGGCCCATTAGGACTTTGTCTTAATTTCTCTCTTCGTCTTCCTCTAGAAGCGTTGGCGCCATTAACATTCGAAGCTTGAGCTTCCCGTCCTCTTTCCGGTTTGCATGTCGTTTTTTCTTCCCCTTTTTCACCTGAAAAACACCAAAAACAGGCATAGAGATGAGGTCAATGAAGAGCTAATCTTACGGTTCCGGCGCGGTTTCTTGACGGATGACGATCTTCGTTGACCGATCATTGATGCGTCTGGGATACTTTCGAGGTGATGATGATGATGATCTTCGTTGTCTGAGCCAAACAGATAGTGACGAATCTCTTTCTTTCCAAACTCGACTGTTGTTTGCTTTCCTTACTCTTCTTCTTTCTACTTCAATGGGATGATGATGACGAGGTTGGAACCTCTCTGAATCCGCCGAACGGCAATGATAAGAGATCCTAGAGATGGTCTGAGCCGCCGCCGCTTCCTCTCGTTTTCCCCCTAGGGTTTTGATCTGAACCCTTCTGATGATTTATACTCTTCTCTTCTTTTCTGGGCCAGATCCGCTTTCTTGTGATTTTTCGGATAAACTTTACAGTTGTCCCATGAATGTTGCGAATTGGACCTTCGTTGTTGACTTTTCCAGATTTATCATGATGGTTGTTGTGGTTACGAATCCTCCGATCTTGTTGTGTTGGATTCATTCGCGACTTTGTTGTTTGATTTGGTCTTTACGGTTTGCTTGCTGAACACATTTTTTGGAGGAACGTTGAGACGCATTTTTGGAAGTTATTGTTGCTAGACTTTGTTATTGTTTGAACGAGCCCAGGTGATTATTTTTCGGAAATTGGTTTTGATCCGTTGGACTGTGCTTTTTCTGGAAAATTGCCGTTAAGGCCTGTTTGGCAAACCAATTTTCTGAGAAAAACACTTTTTCAAATAAGTGCTTTTCCAAAAAGCACTTTTTTGTATAAACACTTTTTCCCAAACCAGCTTTCTCAAAATCACTTCTTTATCTCTCTCTCTCGGTTGCCTCGGAATAAAAATGGAAATTGCTGATATTAGCCTTTGGTCGGAAAGGAATCGGGAGTTGGTTTCGGAGCAATCCGTTACCCCCCGACACACCAAATGATGATATTATTCTGAGGGTGTCGGGACGAAAAACTAACCGATTAAATTTTGTTCTTTTGCTCATTTTGCAGGTTCGAAAGAAAAATCGGAAGCTCGGAGAATTGGAAGACTTTAGGATTTTAGGAAATTTTATTATTTTTTATAAAATGAAAATGAAAATTATTATTATGTATTTTTTTTAATAATTTTATTCATTTATGGTTTTTTTTATTATTTTTTTGTTATGCAAAATAGAAATGAAAACCAACATTAAGATATATGCTTTTTGTTTAAAAATATAAAATGAAAATAATATTAAAATGAAAATGAGGATAATGTATAAAATAAAATAAAATAAAGTTATTCAAAAATGAAATTATTTAAAAGGAAAATAAAACTTAAAAATGAGATGAATTGTTTTAAAATGAAATGAGAATAAAATAGAATGAAATGAAATTGATTTAAAAATGAAAATGAAAGTAAAATGCAATACAATTGATTTACAAATAAAAATGAAATGAAATTCCATAATTTTTTTATTAATTCCTAATTCCTCCGATTTATCCAACTAATCCTGTCTCCGACATAACTTCCGATTAAATCTTCCGACAATTCAAATGAGCAATTTTATCCGGATAAATCCAACTATGTCCGATTAAACTCAAATGACCCCGCTTTTCCGACTAACTTCATCCAAAAAAAAATGACCATTTTCCCCTCATGAACTAAAGAGCGCACAACTGTGACTTTTCCTGCAAAAATCAACCAACTACACAAACTTGTTAGTGACTGGTTAAATGCAATGCAAAAATGCAATGGAATGCGAGATGAAACAACAAATCTTAGGGCAAAATTTGGGGTATTACATATGGCATTCATTCTCCATAACATTACCTCTAAGATTCATACTTCCTATGCGACTCGTCACATCACAAAACTAAATTGGCACATTCTTAATATAAAATAGGTAGACCTTGCTAGGGTGATATCTAACAAATTTTGAGATATCCTAAATTCACAACAAAAGCATTCTCTTTCTTTTCAAGATTTAATCAAGGATTATGCAAGCAATATATTGTGGATATCCCATATCATTTCCATTTTTTCCGATCTCCAAGCTGGATATTGATTTTTTCTCCTGACAATGCATGAGTCAAAGAAGAAGGGTACCACCACCACTAGTTCATCCTGTTGCACAATTCGAACATCAACATGGGATGAAAAGCTTTGATGCAATCCAAACATCAATAATGCATATCAAGTAGGTATGTTCTCTCTCTCTCTCTCTCTCTCTCTCTCTCTCTCTCTCTCTCTCTCTCTCTCTCTCTCTCTCTCTCTCTCTCTCTCTCTAAATCCATGTATAAGTTACAATTGAGGATACATAACCCACAAGTTCCACATGATTTAATACCTGCCTAGGAAGACTTATTAACTATCTTCAGTGGCCTCATTTTAGTGCTTGTTGAACAATTTATGTATGTTTTACCTAATTTTTTAACAATGCCATAGACGAGAGGAACTGAGACATGTTGGGAGTTATGTATTAAGTACATGAGCATGTCCAGATTCTCAAACATATGGATAGCTGTTAAGACAATATTATTATTATTGAATGTATACATGTTTTTTTAATGTGTATTGAATATGAACAAGTACAACAAGTAATGGTAGAAGTTGCAAGAAACTCGCTAGGAAAGCTCTGTTGTGCGCTAAGTGTGTTTTGATACTATAAACTCACTTATCAACATAGTTATGGCTTAGCGAGGACCTCTGCAAAAGTAGTCATATTTCTAATGACTCGTGGACAAGTCAAGATTTTCTGCACGGGGTGGAATGAAAAGGAGATCAAAATTTAGCCTACACTCAAGAACACATGTGATGTTATAAATTGTTTGATTAAGTACTTGTTTAAAAACTTGAAATTTTTTTTAAATTTTAGTCTGAAACTGTTTTTCCACAAATTGTTCAAATTATTTGAAAAATTCAAATTTAGATGAATCACAAAGCTTAGATTAAATACAAAATCAAGAATAATGACATGACGAAAGGTTTATTTTTTTAAATGCTTCATTCATGATTAATGTTGTGATTATATTCAAATTATAGCATGATCATGAATTAGTTGATTATTTAAAGTATTGAGTTTATTACTTATTTGATGAAAACATGTCAATGTAAATCACGAATCATAAGCCTAAGCCAAGTGAGATGAGTACATACCTAATGTTTTACATAAACTAATGACAGTAGACATGCATTCTAACTATGTTGATTTTGCATCATCCTTGCTATCACTTGATGTATATGAACAAGGAATTTTTTATTTATTGAGTGGAAAACTACTTGACCATAAAGCATACCTTGTGAGGGTATTTGATCCTTAACGTGATTTTTTTTTTTTTGAAAAGTCATAACTCTTAGCCAATTTTAAAAGAAAAATAATGTTCATACCTTGTCTTAAAGATAGGAGATCATTAAAAACTCAAGAGTTTACAAAAATTATAAATTTAGGGAGAAGGAATTATTTTGAAAGAGAACAAAATCAATAGTAAATGGTGATTGTGGTAAAAAAAGTTATTGTTCTTTCAAAATCAAAATGAATAAAAGAAAAGTAAAGTAAAAAATGTCAAAGAAAAAAAAAGAAGTCACCAAAAGAAGAAGTTGTAAAGTGGAAAAGAAAAATAGATCTTCTGAAAAACAAAAGAAAACACAAATATTATGCTCTAACACTACTATGAAAAACATATACAACGGTTGAAAATAGGATAACATCATGTGTGACCTGCTATTGTTACGTATGGTGTGGTTGTATATGAGCTACTTACAATCACGGTCTTATGATCGTTATAGAAAACCTGAAAGCGCACGATATATTATCACATTTGATAATCTAACCGTTGTAATATATTAAAGGTCTCAGGTTCAATTCCCAGCCCATTTTACGTATATAACCACGGTCTTCTATACAAGTGGCTGAAGGTTCAAACTGAATCTTTAACAAAGATTAACCATATGAAGGAGTAACAAAATCAGCAATTATCAACTCTATCGTCTATGCAAAATTTCTTTTGTAGGTTGTAATTGTAAAAGCTTTAAAAAATTTTACACATTGAATATCTTAGAAACCTTAAGAGCTTTAGGTCTTTGTTATGGTGATTTCACGTACCTCTAATATTAGTATCAAGTACACTTTGTTCTCTATTCTGATGAACTTATTTACCAGTTTATATTAAGTCTCTCGCCAAGATGTTTGAGTCATGTAAGTCTCATTCTATGTGTTTGAGTAATAAAATCCTTAATCAAGTGGATTGATCGAGCAGAAGTCTTGTATCATTGGGATTCAAGCAAAGAAGTCTCTCTCCAAGATGTTTGAGCCATGTAAGTCTCATGTTATGTGCTTGAGCAATGAAAGTCTTAATAAACTAGATTGATTGAGCATGATGGCTTGGTTTGTGGAACTTGGAGCAGAAGTCTGAACCTAAGGAGTTTGAGCAGGAAGGCTCGTTTCATGGAACCTGGAGCAGAAGTCTTGGGCAAGTGTGGCTTGAGCAGGATGTCTCGGTTTGTGGAACTTGGAGCAGAAGTCTTGAACCTGAGGGGTTTGAGTAGGAAGGTTCATTTCATGGAACCTGGAGCAGAAGTCTTGAGTTTGTAGGACTTGAGTAAGAAGTCTTAGACATAAGGTCTGAGCAATGTAAAGACTTATGCAGAACGCATAAGCGATTGTAATCATGATTTGGTTATAGTGAAAATCTCTTGTGAAGTAAGGGGACTGGACTACTCTCAGTTGGGAGGAACCAGTATAAATCTTTATGTCTTTTGCTATTATTTATTTGCTTTTGTTAACATCTGCTGCTAAGTATAATCAGAATTTGAACACCAGTTTAGATTCTGAACTCTAATCAGACGCAAATTAAGAAAATGGAAAACACAATTCAACCCCTTCTTCTTGTGTACTTTTCTCACCTTTAGTATCATGTTCAATTTCTAAGAAAACTAAACCATGGGGAATTGTTGAGGACTGATGTTGTGGTTACATGGCTTCTAGCCAACAATATTGAGACCAATTGAGACACTAGGGCAATTTAACATATGTTTGATTGTCAAAGAAAGTATAATGCGTGATTACCATATAAGTGTTTGATCATGAAAATAATTATTCACGCTGGAGTCACTTTAAAAGGATAATTGTGCAACTCATCTGTCTTAGTGATTGAAAAGATGGCTCTGAGGGAGATGCAGGTCAAAGACAACACTATAGTTTTAGAGCATGGTTCAGAAACATTGGAAATGTTTAACTTTGAGGCATCTCACACTTCTTTAGTAAAAGCTTTAATGACCTTCATTCTTGCAAATATCCAAGACAACAACGGTATAATTCATAACAACACCAGAGTACTTCGTTAGATATACGTCCAATTAGATTTCCTTACTAATACACTGATCTTATCGATTTTACCGGTTCCTCCAAGAATGTTTAATGTTGATAATGAGCAAAATAATGAGTGTCTTGTTGGATTTTTCCCTAGTTTTATATATATATATATATATATATATATATATATATATATATATATATATATATATATATATATATATATATATATATATATATATATATATATATATATATATATATATATATATATATATATATATATATATATATATATATATATATATATATATATATATATATATATATATATATATATATATATATATATATGCCTTATGTTTCTTTTTTTATCTCTTAGATTTGCAATCAACACTTTCTTTATATGATATTTAGTTTCTTTTGTACCTAAATTTTTATGTGATCAATTTGTTCTACATGTGTTTGGTTATTATATGTTTATCCCTTTTTAATAATGACAAAATGGAAAAGTATAGTCTTAAAAAAAATGAAAAAAAAGTAGAATATACTCTCTATATTTTGAGGGGAAACTTAACAACTACAAAACCTTCCATGTACATTATGCGAATTTTTTACTCATATGCCACAAGCTGAAATGGAATTAACCAAATTGCCACAAGTTGGAAAATATTTGCAGGAATGCCACAAAGCCAGGATGGGTTCGTCCAACCATTGGACGACCCAATGAAACCATATTTCACGCAGCAAGGGTTCGGCCAATGGATGGCCGACCCAGCTCTAGGTCCTTTTTTTTTTTTTTTTTTTTTAATTTCAGAATTAAAATGTATTTTTTTTTATTATTTTTTGTTTTTAATAGTTTTTTTAATATTTAAATGATTTAAATAATATTATATAATAATAAAAAAATAATTTAATTATTTTAATATTTTAATAAATGATATTATATAATTTATTAATTATAAAATATATTTCAGTAATATTTAACTATTTAATTGTTTAAAAAAAATTAATAAATGTTATTATATATTAATATTAATAATAATATTTTTGAAATATTAAAATTATTTAAATTATAATATATATTAATATTAATAATATATATTTCACATTATATAATTAATTCATAAATATAACTAATTATATAAAAGAATAAATTGAATCATAAAAAAAGAATATTATTAATATTTAATCAGGGGAAAAATACATCAATTTTAGACTGGCCGATTTGATGGGCCTGCCACGTTTGGACATTTTCTCCGCATATGACCGATTTCTCGACAAATCCCACATCTTCTCTTTTCTTTCTCAAAATCGTCCATTTCAGTTGTAATTCTTGTACTATTTGGACGCCCTTTCTTATTTCGTCGCATTGTCTCGTCATGGCAAAGAGTGAATCCTTCATATGTTGGCCAATTTTGCTGGTGGGGTAGTCCAAGGAAGCTTTGGCTGTATACTTTGAATACACTTAGAACTTTGAAAACATCTGGTATGTGCATGTTATGGTCCTGTCGTATACTGGCACATGCTGCGATTACATGAGAGCAAGGTAAATGAAATGCCTGAAACCTCCCACAATCGCACCACCCTCTCCTGAGATCAACGCTAAAAGTACCTAATGGTCGGCCATCGCGTTGGTTAATGCATTCGGCAACCATAAAACAGAATCTCTCGCGATCAAATTGAATGACGTTATGACTGCTAGATTTAATAGCCTCGTCGGCCATTCCCTTGATACAGTTTTTCGTGAAAGTTTGACCGGATGCCAACAGTTTTGTCCAATCGTGTCCTCGTTTTCCAAACAGCGATCCTAGACGATAGTACGTTGACTTGACCAATGCTGTAATAGGAAGGTTTCGGGTAGCCTTAAGTACCGAGTTCATAGATTCGGCTAAATTTGTGGTCATGTGTCCCCACCGCTGTCCTCCGTCAAACGCCCTCGACCACTTCGCTCTGGGAATATTGTCAATCCACTCCAAAGCTGCTCTATCTGTTCTTCGTAATTCGCCCCTGTAGTAGTTAAATGTTGCCTCTGTTAGTGCATATCCTGAAAATAATTAAACAAAATGATTAGTAAAACAAAATGATCAAAAAATTATCAATAAAACTTGTGAAGATGTAAACATACCCATGTTGACAACTGTTTTTCGTAGTGCTTTGTTTCTGAACTCACGCATGAAGTTTTGCGCAATATGTCTGATACAGTAAACATGTGAAGATGGAGGAAACTGCCACCCATTTTCAGGATCATCGTAAGCACTCTTGATTGATGGATGTCGGTCGGATATTAGACAAAGATTGGCCTGGGGGGTCACGTGCATTCTCAATTCTATCTTTTAGATGACGGATATCAGAACTTCGGTGAAGTTTGAACATCACCGTATCTGTTCCGTTGAATGAAAAACCGATATTTTCATCAGTAAACACGGAACCGTTATAGTGCATAGTGACCAATGTGTTTCTATCTGCCATGACCAAGGTTTTTGAAAATTAACAGTATGAGTGTATGAGTGGGAGGTAGATGTGCAGTCTACAACAATTGCATGCAAAATATATAGGAGAAGTGTGCATGCTGTACAAGTTAAGGGACGTCCATTCAAAGGACGAACCCACACATGCATAGTAAAGGGTCGTCCAACCCAAGGACGTACCAATTCATTTCTAGTATAGGGTCGTCCAACAAAAGGACGAACCAATGGGAAACGTGTAGGGGTTCGGCCAACGAAAGGGCGAACCATTGAAGAGGTAATTTTGCATGCAAGCCACTTGTCGTTGCATGCTTCTAGGGTTTGAACTATTAGGGTGCAGAAGAATCCATTAAGGCTGATGAAAAATAATAGGGTGCAGTATAGGGTGCATGCATGTGAGTTTCCAAAGGCTATTAGTGTGTATCACTACTTCACCACTTCAACATTTTTCTTATAAATACAATGCACATCCACATTTTAAAAATCATCACTTCAACATATATCACTACTTACTTCTAAAGCAATAATTCAATATTTTTAAATTGCAATGTTGTGGTTGGGAGAAAATCATCGGGGAACACCGGCCAATATTGCCGCATTTGTATGTTATTTTTATTCACATTTCTGTTATTTATCTATTTGAATTTATTGATTTGTATTTATTTTCAATCATTCAACAAGTTTGTATTTATTTGTTTTTATATTTGTAACAGTCCGATAGCGAGAGATTCAGACTACATTCTCATGCTATCGATGCACCAAGCAAAGAAATTAAACCGTTTTTGGAACGAGCTGGTTTCGCAAAAGTTGCAGAAATCTCGTCGATCAAAGTTGATTCAAAGCTTGTAATCGCTATGTTGGAGAGGTGGAGACCAGAAACACATACTTTCCATCTACCAACAGGTGAATGTACCATCACTTTGGAGGATGTGAGTATGTTATTGGGTCTTCGCGTGAATGGTAAGGCCGTGAATGGTCCTACTCAGGTAGGAGGTGATGTATATATGGAACATTTAGGCGTAGAACCTACAACATCTGATAAACATAAAGGGTACGTTAAAATTGTTTGGCTACAAACTACATTAGCACGATTACGACAAAAAGCAAGACCAACCGATGAGGAAAATCTACAACATGCAAAAATATATATTTTATTACTAATAGCTAAGGTATTAATGCCAGACAAGAGCCATAACTATATGCATTCTTCTTGGATACCCCTAGTTGGAGATTTAGATAAATGCAGAAGATATAGTTGGGGTTCTGCTTGTTTGGCTACATTATATAGACATATGTGTAAAGCATGTATGGTAGGGGTCAAAAGTATTGGTGGGTGTGTTCTACTACTAAGTGTTTGGACATATTGGCGTATACCACTAATAGCTCCAGAGTCTCCCGCCACTGCACACCATCCTTATGCAACAAGGTAAATTTTGTTTACATTTTCTTTATCATTTATTTTCTTTTTGTTTCCATCCCTAAATTATTTATCTTTTTTTTTAACATTGCAAGATTTGTTCGAAGAGGCATGGCTTATCAAAATAATCCTCGGCACTACGTCCGAGGATTTAGATTCGCACTAGACAGATTAAGGGCTAACGATGTAAGTTTGTTAACACAACATTCTCTAAATATGTGTCACCCATTGTATTAAAACTCTAACACTTATATTTTCTGTAACAGTTTATTTGGAGGCCATACCCAAGCTACCCCGAATGCGTCCTTCAAGATAGCCAGATTTGGAGCGCTACAACATCAATTATCAGTTTCCATATCGTTGAAATGCATCAGGCTGATAGGGTCAAATTGCAGTTTGGATTTCAACAAGATATCCCTCCTCAGCCTAGATGTCTACGTCAACAACATGAGACTGATATGCCTAATACATGGGGAGATCATTGGCGCAATATAAATAAAGAAGAAAATAACGAGTGGAGAAACAGAACAAATTTGACCCTACGAGGTAACATGGTTAACGGTAACTGTGTTCATAGTGCTGAATATATGCAATGGTTTTTATCCATTCCATTTATGCACGCTTCTCAAGGTCAGTTCCTAGAGGACCCCCGTCAGTATGCAACGTCTTCATCACAACAAAGATCCTCTTCGCCCATGCCTCAAGAAATGCCTCAGGTGAACCCTTCACAATTTGAAACACAGACATCTTCATTCAACCAGCCAACATTCTTTGCCGCCTCCTCTCAACAACCAACACAACCACAACCCCAACCAACATATCAACGCACTCATACTACATTCTTTGCCACCTCCTCTCAACAACCAACACCGTACACCCCAACCCCACAACCAAACTACTACTATCGACAACAATATCAGGAACAAGCCACATTTCAACCTTCTTTTCAATTCACTCCGATCCCTCAGCCTAATTTTGATTTCTCTTACCCCCAACCACAACACCAAACATTTAACCCTTCAATGTCTCATCCAAGTTCATCCGGTCGCACCGACAATGTTTATTACCCTCCCATCCAACAAAACCCTCCAACCACTTTCACCCAACCATTCCAGTCAGCCCCTAACTTTACCCTAACGGATGATCAACTCATGGAATGGCCAGGTTTTTCGGTTACTGATGTGGACATGCTTGATACATCACGTCAACCTGAAAATGAAGAGTTGACTTCCGACTCTACCCCATCACCTCCAACATCACCTCCAATACGGCAAACTCAAGAGTTAGGCAGGGGGAAACGTGTGAAAAAGAGTACATTGTGTGGAACTGGCGGTCATTTGCGTAGATAAATATGATGTATTTTCTCCACTCATCAATATTAATAAAATATCTTTTTTTATTTTATCTAATTATTTAGTTAAACAATTAATTATATAATTTATTATTTTATATAATTATTTATCATTTTGTATATATAAAAATATTAAAAAATAATTTGAAATAATTAAATTACTTATTAGGTAATATAAAATATCATTTAACTAATTTTAATATATAAAAAACAATTAATTAGATAATGTAAAAAACAATTATTAATATTTAATACTTAATTATATAATGTAAAAAACAATTATTAATATTTAATAATTAATTATATAATGTAAAATTTATATTATTTATATTAAATTATTTTTAAAATAATTAAATTATTTTTTATTATTATATAATATTATTTAAATCATTTAAATATAAAAAAATCTATTAAAAACAAAAATAATAAAAAAAAACTCATTTTAATTCTGAAATTAAAAAAAAAAAAAAAAAAAAAAAAGACATAGAGCAGGGTCGGCCATCCATTGGCCGAACCCATGCTGCGCCCAGAAGACTTTCAGTGGGTCGTCCAACCATAGGACGAACCCTTAAAGAAGTAGTGGCATTTGTGAAATTTTTTTTCAGCTAGTGGCAATTTGGTTAATTCCATTTCAGCTTGTGGCATATGAGTAAAAAATTATCTTGCTTGATTAGACAAGTTACCTATCTTCTTTTTTCACTTGTCCTACTTGCTCATGTTTTAGGAATCAGAATCCTTTCCATCTCTCCCCGTTTCCCTTTTTGATTCTGAAAAAAGCCAGTGCTTAACTTTACTCTGAATTTTCCTTGAAAGAGCAAAAACTTAACATCATTTAGCACAGACAAAACAACCTTGTGAGCCAAACTGATAAAAAGTAAAAACTCAATCTCATCTCAAACATAACAACAATTTAATTTTCCTAATTTATCTTTTTCTTACTATTATATTTTTTGGACTAGTATATAAAAAGAAAACAATTATTTTTAATTAATTAATATATCATTGAAAATTTTGTGTATATTTCACTTTTTCTTTTCCTTTAATCACGTGTACCTAAATCTTTTCTTTCTCTTTACCTAAACCTCTAAAAAGGCAAAAGATTGTCTCGGAAGGAACAATCAACTTTTTCTACTATTACCTTTCAAAAGCATATGCTGACATCTAAAAAATTTCACTAAAATCTTACCATATAAATATTTTATTTTAAAAATAATGAAAAGCTAGAAAACCATTATTATTCCTTTTTTCTTGTCTTCCAATCAATGTTGTCTGATTTGGTTTCAGTTCTATCTATAAAGTTGTAATATAATATGAGAATTGATTCCTTGAAAGTAGAATAATTGCTTAAAAAATAACTTTTAAGGGAAGCATGGTTACAAAAACATGGCTTTTTTCAAGTGCTCATCTTTTTCAAGTGCTCATCTTTTGGTAGATTTGCAGGCTTTTTAAAGCACCATGCTCACCTGTTCCCTGATCACTATGTTTTTTTTATAATCACTTTTTTCTGATAACTTTTTCTATATGGGCCCTATAATCAAATTAACTGTACTTGAGATTATCACGTTTGCATAATCTATAATTGACCATATTATACATTCAACTATATACAAACAATTCATTTAAGCTGAGAGATACACGTAAGTGTTACTCAATGAAATTAAAAAAATAGTTTTAATCATGTTCTTTAATATTAATAAAAAAAATATATGTAGGTAAGGATAATCTCATGAAAAAGAAGTTATGTAATTGTTCAAATAAAACTTGATTCTAAATTTGGACAAGACATGCCCATAACGACATTGAAGCAGAAATGATCTAACATTGTTAAATAATATTCGTCACAGTCCATGGGACCAGAACAAGCTGGCAATTCTGGTCTCATTATGCCAAAAAATATCTAACTGAATTTTCTTCATTATATTTGAAAAGACAGATTTATTTCTAAAAATATGTAAGAGTGAATGATTTTTATTCCTAGAATTTATCCTATTTGAACTTAATTTTGAGCATTTATTTTTTTTTATTAATAAAGAGGTCAAATTATAACATAAAAAACAAGGGGTAGGACTATTTAAAATATGGATGTTTCATGGTTCCAGGTCGATTTATAAATTTATTTTATTGATCTAAACTAAATTAATCACTAAATTATCTGAATCAATTTATTTAGAGCATTTTTTATTGTACCCCCATAACATTTCTTTTTTACCGTGTTGATTTCTATGTGATCCCCAGATTTCAGAAATATATTTCTGGACCGCACTCCACGTCTGACTAAACGTTAATAGTATTTTAGAGATATATCTCCAGAACTATTTAAATCTTAAACATGTCACAACATATCTCCCATAATTCATTTTTTATTGAATATTTTCGGAGATATATATCCGAAGTGTATTAGAACAGATTTTTTATAATGCGCTGCGTATTTGTTCGCAGATGAAATATAAAATAAAAGACATACAAATAATACAACAATATAATATAGTAATAAAATGTCGTACGACACAAAATCTAAAATTTAGAAACAATGTCAGAAAAAAACGTACAAACTATAGTCTGCAACAAAGAAAATACAGACATCTACTAGGTGTGACTGACAACCTATCCTTTACCTCCTTTGCCTGATCTGCCTGGTTTGCCTCCTCGGCCATCGATCTCTTCTTCCTCGCGCGATGTCTGCGGTACAATAGAGCTCCATGTGCCTCCGGCAACTATGGCATC
>OZ012738.1:664597875-664707875 GCA_963859935.3 Lathyrus sativus
ATTCTCACGAGTGACAGCGGTAAAACAATCTAACCTGCTATTTTTCCCAGCTTCCGTTGCACCACTCTGGTACAGATCAACGAAACACAGTGTGCTTCCGAGACCTCAAGCTCGACCAACACCAGTTACTATCGTAACTCTCAAAACATGTCTTTCTTGGATCCTTTGGATCTTTTCAGTCGTCTCTTACACAATCTCAGCTAGCTTCAACATAGAATGATTAATCTTCCTTGTTAGGAAAAGAGCCAATTTAGTCATTCTATCCAAAATCACCCAAGTAAAATCATATCCCTCAAATTCCCCGGAAAACCCAACACAAAATCCATGGGAATACTATCCGATCTCCACTCTGGAATATTCAACGGTTGCATCGGACCCCACGGTCTCTGACGTTTATTCTTCGACTTCCAACAAGTCTAACCAACATATACAAACTCAACCACTGATATCTCCATCTATGGCCTTCAAAATAATTCCCCAAATTCGGTTACATCTTCATAGCACCGGGATGGATGCTCCATCTACCTCAATACTCTTATTCCACTTAATAATATCTAAAACACAACCTCTATCACGACATCTCATGATATCATTTCCATTACTCCGAAAATCAGCCCTTCGACTTTAATTCATCAAATTCAACCAATCTGCCAACTCAATTCAAATTTATGACCTTCTTGGACCTTGTCAAGAATACCACTAGTAAGGTCCAACATACTAAGCTTAACTCCATAAGAAGTCTCTTCACACACCAAACTCATATCACAAAATTGCTCAATCAGTTCTAACTCTTTTCACCACCATCATCGATATATGCAAAGATTCCCAAATCAATGCATAAGCTATCACGTTCGCTTCACCCGAATGGTAATTCACTACAAAACCATAATCCTTCAGGAGTCCCAATTATTCTCTGCCTCGTATTTAAATCTTCCAACTCACGCAAATACCTTAAGCTCTTGAGATCACCAAACATTTCAAGTCTCACACTAACTAATTGAAGCCTCCAACTCTGATACAACCACAACAGCAACCAAGTCTAAATCACTTGTCAGGTGATTCCTCTTATGTACTTCAAGTTGCTTTAAAGCATAACCAAAACTCACTGAAGTTTCACTTAACATATCTCCCAAGCATATCAACAAAGCATCACAAAACACAACAAATGGCCCTGTCGGGTTCAGCAAAATCAACACACGATACGTTTTCAATTTTCTGCTATAATTGAACCAGGTACAAGCCTTAAAACAATTTTTCCTAGAAAGAGCATCTCGTTAGCTTTCCAACGCTTCGAACGGGGGTCAAAACTGACATACGGTTCAAGAGTTATGAATTTTTGAAGTTTTTCCAAAACAGAATTTTTCTGCATAAAGACTGCTACGGGTTTGAGCATTTTCGCCCGAAAATCTGACTGATTCAATTATTTTCTTCGAAACAAACACATACTCATTCATATCAAACATATATTAGTGATTTAGAACCATCAAACGTGAAATCTACGACTTTCAATTTTAATCCGAATCTTAAATCCTCAAATCTACAAAAATGCAAAAACTTACAAAACTCAACCAAATTCGATAAAACAAGCATACTCGATCACGGCCTAACATTACCCGACACAACTGCGTAATCTATTCCAACTTTCGCCCGTAAAAACATCGATTCCGTAAAAAGCTGCGATCTCGGAATTCGACGTACGACAACAATTTCACACTTAGAAGGTCATTCGACACATCTTCAACTCTTGGAATATTTAAAGGTCTAATTATACCAATATTGCATTCAACATCTTACTTTCTTTAATAATCATCAGAAGTCACTGTCCATGCCATCTAAGCTTGCAAGACACGTCAATCCCATGATGGGTATAAACCATTCTTACCAAACTATAAGAGCGTTCAACCACCCACCGAGCTACAACTCCACACTTGCATCATCCTAGAGAAGCACAAGCTTCTCCCCCACTTGAATCATACTCACTTCTACAGACAAATGTTAGAAACCAAACGTGTACCGGCAGTGTTTTCACACACATGTCGCATACAAGGGGACAAACAACATTAGACAACTTGGCCGGACAGACCGACCAGGCTCTGATACCAATTGTAACACCCCACTCTAAACTCTCGCGGAAAAATAAGAGAAACAACAGAACAATTAGAGTGCAGCAAAAAAGTTTCATGACGACCGTCATGGATGTCACGACCGTGGTGGTCATGACGAGCGTCATGGAGCTGTGACGACCGTCACACTCACAAATTCTGGGACGCATCAGAGGTGTCACATTTTCAACTTAACAGAACAACATACACCTGCAACGGATCATTTAATAACATACGTAGCACAAATTCGGATGAACAGACAACGATAATTTGTTTAACATGTTAATCATAAAACGACATGTTATAATATACTTCCAACCATTCACAATAACCAAATTCCATAAAAATTCAGCAAGTAATTATCTTGCATCAATTCAACATAAACAACGAGTTTCAACCATAAAAATCAGCACTACTAATTCATCGGTATAGTGCATACAACCAACATTTGGCACTTAACAGCAGCCACCAATTTAATGAAAAGTACTTGATAAAATTCAGCAACAAGGAATTAAATAAAAGCAATAACATCAATCGTTCATCCCCCCAAGAGTGCTACGTATCAGAGCGACCAACAACCTTAAACGAAAAGCTACACTTTATTCCGGATTACCTGCAAATTACCACCAGCGGGGTAACATACAGCGTAAAGGGTGAGATATCAATAATATAACATAAGACATGATCAAAGTCATGTCAGAATATTATCACAGCATTATAATTCCAATGGTTCGCAAAAGTATTATCAATAATTAAACCGCAACAATTCGGTATTCATATCCACAACCATTATCATTAAAATTCAGCAACTCATCAATTACTCGCAAATGCATTACGACACAACTCAACTATGCACTTCAACAAATGCGACTCAACTATGCAACTCAACTGTGCATATGCATGTGGTACCATTTTGGAGCCAACACTCCACAACCAATTTATTTTCCATTAAGGCCAACCGTCGCCAATCAAGGCCAAATAACGCCAATACAGGCACAACCAAATATTTTCCACTAAGGGCCAACCGTCGCCAATCCAGGCCAAATGATATGCTATGAGACGCAACTATTATGGACTACAACGCAACAACAGCAACCGTCCAACAAGGCATCAAGCCTACAACCAATTATCGATAACAGAAACATCACTATTTCGCATACATCATGTACTAACCATTTCAACCTGTTCATGTCAGAGATAAATAACAACAACCATGCAACAAGGCATTAAGCCTACAACCAAATTGTCCATAACAGAGGCATACCTATCATCATATAACTACAACTTATCAACATAGTCCAAGGAGAATATTATAATAACATTTCTCAACAATGACATAACAACTTCATATGCATCAAGTATTCATCATCTCAATCTGTTCATGTAAGGGAACAATAACAACATACTTTCGACAATTAACAATTCAGCACATTATCGTAAGAACAACATTACAACTTTTACTCACTAAATTAATTATAGTTCCTGAAAAGGTTCGTTAATTACGGGGCAACTAATCTTGCCCCATTAAGGGCAACCATACCGCATCGCACAACACTAATGATATAACACCTTCATTCCTACACAGAGGAACCTCGTCCCTAACATTTATCGATTAACGGGAACTATATCTATGATTCGATTCCCTACCTGAAGTCGGTCGAGCATAATAACAACCTTTTCTCAACAAATGGGAACTTAGCGCGTGTCGGCGCCGATTCCCAACATTACTACATAGAACTAATGACATAAACACTAATTCAGGCGTAGACAAACATTAACCCTTATATTTCTCAACCTACGGGAACATTTACCCTTAATATTGCTCAACCTACGGGAACATTACTATGGGAACATTGCTACGGGAACATTGCTACGGGAATATTACTACAGGAACATTACTCATGACACTACGCCAGAAATGAGTTTTAGTAGCGCATACAAAGATAGAGCTTTTTAAAAAAGCGCTACTAAAGGGTGAGTAAAAAAAAAGAAAAAAATTTCCTACCAAAGACAGCGCTTTTAAAAAAGCGCTACTAAAGGGGGAGCCTAAGAAAGCGCTTTTAAAAAGCGCTGCTAAAGGGGGACCCTAAGAAAGCGCTTTTGAAAACCGCTGTTAAAGGGGGACCCTAAGAAAGCGTTTTTTCTATAAAGCGCTGCTATATGGCATTGCTAAGGCACCCTATGAAAGCGCTTTTTAAAGCGCTGCTAAAGGCCTTTAAAAAGCGCTGCTATAGGTATTAGTATTATAATTTTAAAATACCCTCCAGAATTTTAAGAGAAACAGAACAGTCGCGTAGTTTCTTTTCTTCTTTCTTTCTCTGGCGAACGAACGAACAAACGTTGCCCTATAGTTTTCGTCATCCTCCGTCCGACCGTCGCCCTCTTCTGTTGGATTTCGCCGCCGTTCACCGTTCGTTTTCGAGTGCATCTGCCCGTCTGCATTGCATTTCCACCATTGTTACGGTATGTGAAGTTTTACTATGGTTTTCTTGTTTTTTTATCTTTTCACCATTCTTGGTATTTGAAGATATAAATGGTTTTTCTGTTCTAATGATATAGATGGTTTTGTGTTATTGAGATATTGAAGGTTTTGTGTTATCGTCTCTTTGTTGTTATTAAGATATTGAAGGTATATGTATATGGCATTGCTGAGTTATAGTGGTTATATGTATTGATCAAATTCTTTAAAGGTTTGCTGAGTTAAGCATTTATGTGTTATTGTCTCTTTGTTGTTATTGAGATATTAAAGGTTTTGTGTTATTGAGATATTGAAGGTTTGATAAGGTTGTTGCAATGCGAAGGTTTGTTGTTATTGAGGCATTGAAGGTTTAATATTATTGTTGCTCTTGTTGTTTTTATTGAGTTATTGAAGGTTTAGTGAAGGTTTTTAGTGTTGTTTTGCATTGAAGGTTTGAGGACATGCAAGTAAATTTGAGTTCAAGTATGATATTTGATATGATGTTAACACTAATCTTGTTGGGTTTGTGTAGATATGTTACGTATACTATTGTTTTTGTTGTTGTTGTTGTTGTTAAAAGCCTAAACTCAAAATGTTTTATATGTTATTGTTTTTCTATTGTTATTTTGGGATTGAGATTGATGTTTTTTTTTAATGTTATTGTTGTTTTTATTTTGTTGCTATTTTGAACTTAGATGGATAATTCATCTAGCACCACTCATACAAATGAGTTTTCTTCTAATTTGAATATAACAAAAATATTAGATAATGATGGCTAAAAATATTAATGTAACTTGATAGAGCATATTTTTTTTAATAGTTTGGAAATTTGTATTTTTTAAGAGAGTAGCCAACATGAATATGGTTTTATATGATATGGTTTTATATGTTATTATGGTTTTATATGTTGATGGTTTTATATGTTGATATGTTATTATGGATTTCTCAATGTTTATATGATATGTTATTATGGTTTTATATGTTTAGTTAGGATTTCTCAATGTTTAGTAAGGGTGTCATTTTAGTTTAAGGATTATCTAGTATTTTTAATATGATTTGTTTTGGTGGATTATCTAGTATTTTTGTTTTGGTTAATTATTAATATGGTTTTAATAAAATTTATATTTTGTCTACTATAGGGGTTACCTGTGAAGAGCAAAGTTGTGATCGTTTCCAAGCATCCTACTGTGTAGCATTCTTAGAAGTTAGTGATTTCTTTACAGGTATTCTCTGTTTTGTTTAACTTTCATAGTTTAGTGTAGATTACTCAATTAGTATGGATAAAAAATGGATGTCTGGTAATCGATTGTCAAAAGAGTACGAGAATAGGGTATCGAAGTTCGTTAAGTTCGCTGTTGAACACGCCAAAGACCCCAGTAGGATCACATGTCCTTGCTTAGGATGCTGTTATGGGCTTCGAGTTGACGCCGTTCAGTTGGAATCTCATTTAATGAGACATGGAATTGATCGAAGTTACACATGTTGGACATTACATGGTGAGACAAGTAACGAGAATGTTGAACCCCGGAATAATACGACACGTGCTTCAAAGGACAATGGCAGGGATACATATGATTGTGATTGAGTCGAAGAGATTGCAGAAGCACTTGAAAAAGATCTTCAAGATTGTCCCAAGATGTTTGAGAGGTTGGTAAGCGATGCAGAGAAACCGTTGTATAAAGGTTGCACTACTTTCGCAAGATTGTCCGCGGTATTAAAGTTGTACAATTTAAAGGCGAGTAATGGATGGTCGGATAAAAGTTTCACAGATTTGTTAGCCCTACTTCAAGAGATGCTTCCGGAGGATAATGTTCTTCCTAATCGAACCTATGAAGCTAAAAAAATGTTATGCTCTATTGGCATGAGCTATGATAAGATACATGCTTGTCCAAATGATTGCATTTTGTTTCAAAATTAATATGCATCATTAAACGAGTGTCCTAAATGCGGTGTATCTCGATATAAGAAAAAATTGTCACCAGCAAAAGTATTATGATATTTTCCTATAATTCCGAGATTCAGACGCATGTTTCGTAGTGAAACAGATACAAAACACCTGACTTGGCATGCAGATAATAAAATTATAGATGGGAAGTATCGACATCCGGCAGATTCACCATAGTGGATGAAAATTGATAATGATTATCTTGATTTTAGAGAAGAAGCTAGAAACCTTCGCTTGGCATTATCGACTGATGGAATGAATCTGCATGGTCTGCAGAGTATCTCACATTCCACCTGGCCTGTAATTATTATGATTTATAACCTACCTCCATGGCTATGTATGAAGCGTAAGTACATGATGTTATCTATGTTAATTTCTGGCCCTAAACAACCAGGGAATGACATAGACGTATACCTGACACCTTTAATCGAAGACTTAAAGAGTTTTTGGGAGAACGGTGTGGAGGTTTATGATGGATATAGGAAAGAAAGTTTCAATTTGAGGGCGATGTTGTTTGGCACAATTAATGATTTCCCAGCATACGGAAATCTATCGGGGTATAGCATTAAAGGTCAATGTGCGTGTCCTATCTGTGAAGAAAACACATATTGGACGCGGTTGGAATTTGGTCAGAAGAATGTCTTTCTTGGTCATCGTAGATTCTTAAATTCTAATCATCACTATCGTGGGTGGAGAAAAGCATTCAATGGAAATTCAGAACAACGTAAAGCTCCACCTACATTGACCGGCGAACAAATTTTTGAAAAGGTGAAAGATGTGAGTACTAAGTTTGGCAAGCCTTTTGCTCATACGCTTGTCACGCGTGGGTGGAAGAAGAGGTCAATTTTGTTTGAGTTGTCGTATTGGAAGTCGTTGTATGTAAGACATTTTCTTGATGTTATGCATATTGAAAAAAATGTATTTAAAAGTGTTATTGGTACGTTACTCAATATACAAGGAAAGTCTAAGGATGGCTTTAAGGCAAGAAAGGACTTGGTAGCAATGGGAATAAGAAATGAATTAGGACCCTTGAAGAAAGGAAATCGCACATATCTACCACCTGCTGCTTATACTTTATCTAGAAAGGAGAAAAAGATATTGTGTAAGTTTTTGAGTGAAATTAAAGTTCTAGAAGGATACTCTTCAGATATTAGAAGACTTATTTCGATGAAAGACCTCAAGTTAAAGAGTTTAAAGACACATGATTGCCATGTTATAATGTAACACTTTCTACCAATAGGTATACGTTCTATTTTTCCAGAAAAAGTGAGAGGCGCAATAACTAAATTGTGTTTTTTCTTTAGGTCAATCTGTAGTAAGGTGATAGATTATGCAATCTTACCAACATTGCAAAGAGAAATACTTATTACTTTGTGCCAGCTTGAAATGTATTTTCCTCCATCATTTTTTGACATAATGGTACATCTAGTTGTTCATCTTGTGAAAGAGACACAACTATGTGGACCTGCCTATATGAGATGGATGTACCCTGTTGAACGTTATATGAAAATATTGAAAGGGTATGTGAAAAACCGAAGTCGACCAGAGGGATGTATTGTTGAACAATACATTGTTGAAGAATCTATTGAGTTTTGTACTGAATATTTGTCCAACATTCAATCCACTGGCCTCCCAAAATCTCATGTCGTTGAAAAAATAGTAGGTAAACAGTTAATTGGAAATAAAGTTGTGACAGTTTCAAGGGATGAACGGGAGCAAGTGCATTTGTATGTTCTGCACAATGACATTGAGGTTGAGCCATATGTTGAAATGCACAAGGACGTTCTCCGAGGTTTAAATCTGAATAGAAATGAAAATTGGATAGTACGTGAGCACAATCGAAGTTTTATAACATGGTTCAAGGAGCATATTTTTTCAAAGTTTTATTCTGATCCCGCTTCAATAACAGAAAGGTTGAGATGTTTAGGATATGGTCCAAGTTTGCATGTGTTTTCTTATAGCGCATACGCAATTAATAGATACACATTTTATACCAAGGAACAAGATGATAAAAGTACAATGCAAAATAGTGGTGTCACCGTGCTTGCCGAAGCAATGCACATTTCCTCGTATTATGGGGTTATCGAGCGCATTTGGGTGTTTGATTATGAGAAGTTTCAGATTCATATCTTTGGATGCAAGTGGGTTGAAAATAATAGTGGCATACGAATGGATAAATCGGGTTTTTTGAAAGTGGATCTTAATAAGGTGGGGTACAAAGATGAGCCTTTTATTCTAGCCACGCAAGCTAAACAAGTGTTCTATGTCACTGATCCGACAAGTACGAAATGATCTATAGTTCTTTTTTCCAACAAAGTAATCGATGATAACATTGGAGAAAGGGGGGATGTTGATGTTGAGAATGAATCCTATATTATAGATGATCCAGATGAGAATATTAGAGCGGACGAATCATATATTAGAAATGATCATAACGAGGGAATTTGGATCAATCCATCTATCCGTGTTGTTAAGAGACAAGTAAACCCCGTTATAACGAAAAAAGAAAGAGATGTTAAAGGTACTTGTAACATATTATTTCTTATTTATACCATGTTTTTCTTATTTATAAATTTCTTATGTATATATTTGTTATTTACATATTTGCATGTCATTCATTTGATACTTTGGTTTTTCTGAATTACAGGTATATATAGTATGGCCAGCAACGAGGAAACATCACAAAAGACGTGGAAGGCGATATTAAAAGAGGCATAACGATTATGAAAAAAATCATCCGTGCGAGAGATAAAGGAGTAAAGTATGATGTCCATTGGAATGAAAGAGATCAGTTAGTTGAGCCTAACGGTGCGTTGCTAACTAGTTACATCGGAGGACTTGTACGTTCACAAGTTCCGATTACTTGCAATAATTGGAGAATTCTTTCATTACAACCGGCTAAAGATAAAATTTGGAGCGAGATTCAGGTATGATATTTGATTATTTTTAATTATGTTGAGAGTTACATCTTTAAATTAATTATACTAACATGTTATATGTATGTGTGTTTGTTTGCAGAGATCTTTTAATATTGAAGATCGTAGGAGAAAATATTGTATTCAATTGGCCGGAAAACGCTTGAGGGGATTTAAAGCGTTTTTAACAAACAAGTTTCTAAAAGATTCTGAAGGAAACTTTGTTGACTCGGAGCGTCCAATGAAGTACGCGGATTTGATTTCGGAGGAAGAATGGGAGACGTTTGTTGCAAAGCGAAGAACAAAAGAATTTGAAGTAAGTACAACTTATCATGAACTATGTATAGTATATATACTTCTTCCACAAGAGTTCTGATAAACTTGTTTTTTCAGGTTGTTAGTGGCGTAAATCGTCAACGGGCATCAAATCCCGCATATCCATACAGAAAGGGGCGTTTGGGATATGCACGCTTAGAACAAAAAATAGTAAGTACATATAAATGCTTTAATATGATATATTTACAAAAAATAGTAAGTATATATAATAGGATATAATGCTTTATTATCCGTCTTAATGCGTAGTTGGAAGAGGAGAAGAGTGATGCGACATCTCTTCCGGACCATGTTGTATGGAAAGAGATGGAGTCGTTCAGGAAGAAGTTCAACAAGTCTTTGAACAATGTGTAAGTACAACGTTATCTTTGTCAGTAACTGATCAAAAGTGTATAATATATTTATATATGCTTTTATCTATATTTTAGGAGACTCTATCCCAGACTATAACTCCCGCTGAGGACGATGATTGCAGGAGCTTACTGAGTCGGGTGTTGAATATTCCTGAGTATTCTGGGCGTGTGAGGGGTAAGGGATTTGGTGTCACTCCATCCAAACTGTATAAGCAGCCAAAGAAAAAAAATCCAACCAATAAAGAAGTGATGGATACTTTGGAGGAATTGAAAGCGCATATTTGTGAATTACAAAAGGACAAGGAGAGATACATGTCGGAAAGGCGCGCTCTAGAGGGTAAAGCTAATAGTGACAAAGATAGTATCGGTTGTCCGCAGAAGCTTCCAGAGGTAATTATATATATTACATTGAAATTAATTTAGCACAATTTACTTAATTGACACATTAACTGATCATTATTTGTTTAGGGCATTTCACTTTGTCGGCTATATTTATCGTCACCGACTCATCGAATGGTTGGCAAGGGAAAGGTGCATAACTTTCTGGGAGACTTACTTCACCACAAACCGCTCCCTTCTAGATTTTTGAAAGTATCTATTGATATTGCGTTAGAGGGGGGGTGCGTTGTTCCCTATACCAGATGATATTTCAGGTGCAACAGTGGTGGGAGACGCAATAGGAGCGTATGTGGCATGGCCGACAAATCTCATTTGCATAGATGATGAGGTAGGTTGAACCTTTTAATACTCAAATGTTTTATGATCCAGACATGAAAGTTATTCTTACATTTACATTTTCTTATTTACATGATGATCTTAGACTCCTACAAAATCCAAATCAAAAGATGATAGAATTATTGTGCGGGATACCGATTCAGCTGCATCAAAGAAACAGGTACTACTACAGTTACATGATTATCTTGTTATACATTAATTACTGAACTTATATATGACTTTTAGGTTCATGATCAGCAGTCGCAACAAGTCAGCAAGGGTAAGATGCCTGAAACTTCCAAGGTGCCCAGAAAAGCATTTGTTCCTCGATTTAGGATGTGCCTTGAAACATATGTGGGAACATCAGATGTGCCTGAGGGTGGCATCCGTCAAATACATATGGACGGAGGTATTTTCGGTTTTGAATATCCCGAAACAATTGCTAAGGAGGATTTTGATCAGGTTTTCAACCATTCTGAATTGGGCGTCGGTGTTATGCATTCATACATCAGGTACTTCGATCCATTTTAATTAAATAATTGAACATTTTAAAATTTGCTCGTTTAACTGAATATTCTAATGTTGATTATGTTTTTTTAGGTTCTTGTATGACAAGTTGTTGGTCCCGAATGAATTGACTTCAGTATTCGCATTCTTATCTGCTAGCTGTGTCAACTCACGAATAATAGACCAGACACTAGATACAGTCAAAGAGTATACAGTGCAGAGATTTATGGGCGCGACTACGGAGAAGTTGTTCTTGTTGTCGTATAATACTAGCCATGGGTTAGATTTTATTCTAAATTCATTTATTATAATTGTTTGAATTTTCCCTTTCTATATAACATTTTCGTCTAAACTGTTGTCTTATTTTATAGTGGACATTGGTTGTTGGTCGCGATTAATCCGAGGAAAGAAATAGTGTATTATATAGATTCATTGGATGACGATACAACAAAATATGAAAATCTGAGGAACATGGTTGATACGTAAGTGATGTGATATACTGTTGTCTTTAATTATATATCTTTATTTATTATGTGACATTGTTCTAAATATGCGTTTATATTATGTTAGAGTTATACAAATATTCAGAGCACAAAGAGATGCAACGGTGCCAAAAAGCAAGGCTAACAACATCAACTGGATCAGAGTGGAGGTATATTTTCCCATGTTTGACTGTTATAGTGGTTCTACTTGATAAAACTATTTAAACTATATATCCTGATAAATGTTCGTTTGTTTTTTCCATTTACAGTCTCCTCGTCAGCGCAATGGTATTGACTGCGGATATTTTGTATTACGTTTTATGAAGGAAATTACTCTTTCTGGTCAACTTGAGATTCCAATCATGGTATGGATCAATTCATTATATAAGTTATATGATTCATTTTGATAATTATCCGATACTTCATCTGAGTAATTAGTTTTAAAATTAAATCTTGCATGTTCTATTATATTATGTAGTATTTTGATGAATTCAAGTGCGCTACTTACACGAAAGCAAAATTGGAAGAAATTAAAGAGGAATGGTGTCAATTTATTCTTGGGTTGAGAATTGTATAAAGTTATCGGATTGGAAGAATTGTAATTATATGTAAATTGAATGTATTTGTGATGTTGTAATTCTGAGGATCGGATTTTGTTGTAACATATTTAAGCAGGTTTATGTGTATTAAAATGATTATGGACAAAGTGATGAGTTACAATGTATACTTAAAGGCCAAAGTTTTGAATTTTATATATAAGGCCAAAGTTTTGAATTGTATATTTAAGGCCAAAGTTTTGAATTGTATATATAAGGCCAAAGTGTTGAAATAAAGGCCTAAATTATAAGCAGGTTTGTGTAATATAAGCAGGTTGTTGGTAAATATACAAAACAGGGTGAACATTTTTTTACAAAAAATTTTAAAATCTAGGACATTAGACAACGCTTTTACAAAAAAGCGCTGCTAAAGGTTACAAACATAGCGCTACAAAAGCGCTGCTATAGGTTTGGAAGGGGGGGGTCTAAGACAGCGCTTCTAAAAAGCGCTGCTAAAGGGGGGGCTATGGCAGCGCTTTGTAAAAGCGCTGCTAAAGGTGGGCTCTAAGACAGCGCTTTGTGAAAGCGCTGCTAAAGAGGGGATGGTTGGGGGGAATATGCAGCACTTATGAAAGCGCTGCTAAAGGGCTATAAAAGTGCTGCTAAAAGTGCTGCTGAAGGGAGCCTTTAGCAGCGCTTTTTCCATAAAAAAAGCGCTGCCTTTACCTTTAGCAGCGCTGCTAAAGGTCTTTTTTGGCATAGTGTGATTCAACTCCCTTCATGAAATCGATCATACCCATAGTTATAGAATTGAACCCCACCCTTACCTTGAATAGAGGCCAATTCCAAGCTTCTGGTTCTGGTTCTACTCTCCGGTGACTCTTCTGCAACTACCTTCAATTCTTTCCGGCGGATAATTCTCCTGTTCTTACTTTCTCCACAATCACGTTCCTTTTTCCTTCTCTTCAACCTTTTTCCTCAATTTTGATTTTCTGAGCAGTTTATCGTGATAATCCTCTTTCTCCCACAACTTCTCTAATAACTCCCTTCTCTTATTCCATCCACTAATATTCCAAATAATAATAATAATAATAATAGTAATATTACTACTAGTTATTAAATTATCATCATTATTAATTATATTATATTATTATTAAACTCAATAATTTATCAAATAGTTTCCTATACTTTAGGGACATCCACCAACGCTCTCAGACACACTCCCGCATAACGCATCCCAACAATTCATAAATAATTTAATTTAAAAATGAACGGGCATTACACTTTGTATTCTCATAGTCTCATAATGATGCATTTAGTCTTTCATCTCACTTTCAACATTACATTTTAAATGCTTATTATTAGATTGAAATTATATGATTACTAACTTGTTTTTGTATGCTTCTTACCTTGAATTAATTCAATTATTAAACTTATATAGAGAGTATTTTCTTGAAAAGGTGAAAAAAAATAGATTTTTATATAAATGAGAGAAAATTATATGTATGTGAGAGAGATTGAGTATTTTGTAATTACTCAATTTTGATTTTTGTGATTGAAAATTAATTATTTCTTTTTACGGTTCCTTATCATTTTTTTCATAATTATTACTAATTATTTCAATTCAATTCAATTTACTGTCAATGAATGGTTATTAATTTCAAAAATGGTTGGATGGAGTTAAGAATAAGTTGTTGGATTAATAATTAAGTTTTTGTTGAAATAAGTTTGAGGAAAATTTGGTTTTAAAATTGGTCCAAACAAAAACTTGTTTTTTAGTGCAAACCAGTTATTAACCAAACCTATCCAAACATAAACTGATTTTGAAAAAATAAACCGGTTTTGTAAAAGTGGTTTTAAAAACAAAACTAATCCATATATTTGGTTCAATTTGGTTTGGTTTTATAACCATGCACACCCCTAGTGTATACCCCTTGAACAAACAATATTTCAGTGCATGAGATGGCAAAAGAAGTTATGTACTTGGAAACTTCTTGAAAAGAACAATGTAGTGGCGCTTGTGCAAATGAGTACCAAACAAAACGAGAATGGGCCACATATGGGCCAAATTGTTAACCATTCGATCAACTAAGTATTGAATTTTGTTGGGTTGATAAAAAAATGGTTGATTAGAATTAGAAATAAAAAGTATTTTAATTTATTATATTTCATTAAATTGGTTTAATTAATATTAGAATTTAGTATATTCCTAAAAATAAAACAAATCAACTATAATCTAGTTAGTTTTTATATTTAAAAACAAATCTTGTTGATTTGGATTACTAGGCCAATATTAAAAAAAACAATTAACCTCCAGATTTTTAAACAAAATTAACAATAATTATATTTATTTATAAAAAAAAACTTTTTATCTTTAGTTAGTTAAATTCATTTAAATTTTTTATTATTACGGTGAGAATCAGATATCAAGCTATTAATTAACTTGAATCACAAATCATGAAGTTCACCACCGAGCTTTGATTTATCCAAAGGAAAGGGTAAAGATCGAAAGAAAACCATAAGGGCACTATGTAACAATAAAGCTAGAGATCTAAGGTTCGGGGGTTGATTATACCTAGGGAAGGTATTAACATCCTATGTATCTGTAGTACTTTGCAGGAACCTCTTGTTAGTATTTGTGTTATGTTAAAGTTTGCTTGCTAAGGGAAAAGGTGCTAAGGTAAAGATCTAGGGGTATATACACTAAGTATACTCGCCAAGACGTTGCATCTCGTGCCTACGTATCCTGACTATGATGGAATCAGAGCAATCGTACTTCATCTAACTAGGGGTAAGGAACTGTTGATAACAATCAAGGTTCCAAAGGGGAATAAGTATTCATAACCCTGATACTTACATAGAGTTAACCAACTCTCTAAATCTAAGTTGAAAACTAACCTAACGAGGGTTGACTTTTACAAAATTCAAAGGGGAAAGTGAGTACTCATAACCATGATACTCATATAGAGTTTACCAACTCTACACCTAATTCTAAATTGCAAGACCGGTTGGTTCTAACCAGACTAAAATAAGGAAGATAAGTGTTAGTTGTTAGTGGTTAGAGGGCTCGACAAGATATTGTGTCTTGTGCCTACGTAACCTGACTAGGAAAGGGGAATCAGAGCCTCCGTAGTTCGGCTAGCAGGAGTTGAGGAACTCTTGATAACGATCAAGGTTCCAGAGGGGAAGTAAGTATTCATAATCATGATACTTACTCGGAGTGCAACGAATCCAGACCTAAACTAGTTTAAACAAGCTAGACTCTCACAAGGTCTCGGGGTAGAGATGGACAAGGCTATCCAACATGACATGGCAGTCAACTAGGTAAGATCCTTTCCTTTGGAATCTGGGCATAATTAATCAACACCAGGAGCAAGGATGGAGCTTTAAGCACACAACATAACAATCATGAACAAATGGTGATGAACATAAAATAATGAAAAAGAGATAGTCAACGCAAGAATCGAGATCAAAAACTCAAATAGAAATAGTCAAGTATCTAAGGGGAGGAACCAGGTCACATGTCAAAGAAATTAGTAGAAATTAACATGGAAATGATATAAAAAAAACATAAATATTTACATTCTAAAAAATTATTAGAACAAAGATTAATTTACAAAAACCTATTAAGAAAATATTTTATATTTAGTTAAAAAAAATGAAATAATTAATCTAAATAAAAATTAATAATTCTAATTAAAACATTAAAACATTAGATAAAACATAATTAAAATATTCAAAAAAAACTAATTAACAAAAATATTTACAAAACGCTAACAAGAATTATATAAAAAATAATAAAAATATTAAAAATAAATGACTAAAATAGTAGCAAAACAATTAATAAAGATAGAAAAATATTTAACAAAATAATTAATAAAAATGTTTAACAAAATAAATAAAAAAATATTAATAGAAGTAATTAACTAAAACAGCTAACCAAAATAATTAACAGAGATTAACATATATATTAACTGAACAATTAACAAAGAAATATTAATAAATATATAAAAAATTTCTAAAAAGAAAGAATAAAAAAGGGTGGGGCTAGAGAATCCTTATTGGCCACACGACCCATTCACTTTCACAAAAATGATGTTGATAAAAAAAAAAGGCAGGTGTAATGGACAGGGCGCAGTGGCCCAAGTTAGATGTCTCAAGTCAACACGGGTTGGGTTTAAAACCTAAACCCAGTCTAATTGCTAAAGGTCTTTCTAAAAAAACAAAGAAAACCTAAAGCACTGGTTCGCGCACGCACAAAACAAGAAGAAGAAAACTCACTCTTTGCCTCTCAACAAAGAACAATGGTATAAAAAAGGAAAAGCAAAATCGCAGCAGTAAAATAAACCCAAGTGTCTCGCTTCATCTTCTCTCTCCCTCGTGGTCTATCTCCCTTCATGATTTTATACTCTGATGACTGATGGTGGTGCCTCGGGTCACATGTGGTGGTTGAGTTGATGAGAACCGACGAATCAAAGCGAGGTGAGGTTTTGTAATGTATCACGATTTTAATGTGGTTGTGAGTCGTTATGTAGTAATATGGTAATGAAAATAGTTTATGGGTTGCTGTTGTTTTGATATTGTAACAAGAGAGGAAAGTGATGATAACGGTTGCGCCAAAAATTATGGTAGGGGGATTCAACTTACCTTATGAATGAATAGAAGGTGTGTTGCATTTTGTGGTTGAAGAAAAAATAAGAAAAGTTTCAGAAATATGGCTTTGGAAGTTGAAGAAGATGGAAGGAAGGGTTCCCAAGAGAAGGAGGCCACTGTATCTTTTACTTTATTTTAAAAAATTCAATTTGCAATCCATTCACCCCCCCCCCCCCCCCAAACTTTTTCCTCTCGTCTTAATTTTATTGCCCTCCATTTGAATTGGTCTGCTATGTGTACTATTATTCTTGTGAGGTCACGTTTAATATGCAGGATTTTGTTTGATTCATGACAGATTTTCTTTTTTGTTGCAGGGTGTTTGATGGTGCGGTTTTGATGATTTGTTGCTTTCATGATGCAGGATGGTAACAAAGTGATGCTTGGGACAGAGGTGTGGCTGAGTGATGATGGTTGTATGTTTTTTTGGATTCTAGAAGAATGGTTATGTAGGTGGGTGCAGAGATTTTGGTTATAGTTTGGATGGTGGAAAGTTTGGTTTTGAAGAAATGGAACTAAATTAATTAAAATACATTAAATTAATTAATAGAAATAAAAAATTAAACCTAAACTAAGATCTAATTAAATATAAATGAAAATATATGATTAAATAACCAAAAAAAGAAAATAAATGACTAAATTAAAATCTTCTAATTTAATGAAATAAATTAGTACTAATTAACTAATACTAAAACATAAATAAATAAGATTATTTTAACTACAATTTAAAAGAAATAAAAAAATAAAATCAACTAAAAAACCCAATTATCTAAACAAATAAAAATTAATTTTAGATTAATTAAAAATAATTAAAAGATAAAATATTAATTAAAGTCAAATAAAATCCAAATTAACTAGACAAATCTAAATGAATTTAATAATAAATAAAAACTAATTAAAAAAATAAAATAAATAAAAAAGATAAAATAAAATAAAGTTGACTAAAATAAGATCCTAATTAACTAAGATGTCTGAATTAATTCTAAACTAATTAAAGGATTATTTAACTAAAAAAATACAAATAAAATGAATAAAACGAATAAGAAGTCGGGTACCGAAATGCTCGAAAAAGGAAAACGACTACACCAAAATTATCAGAGCGGAATAAACCACTCGGAATAAAATAGAATGTTTCGTCCGATTTTGAAATAAATCTTATCCGTTGAAATGGTTTAAATTGTCCAAAATGTGACCAAATCGGCTGTAATTCCAATAAGTTCATTCTAGTTGATAACATGGGCGGTATGCGAGAATGATTGACCTAGAATGATATACAGAAGATCAAAGAATCTGAAGGTAAAATTTGGGGTATGACAGTTGCCCCTATTTAAATATCCTCACCAAATGACATGAGTGATGATAATCCTCATGAAATCATGGTGAATGGTATTTAAATACAGATAACAAAATATTTTGCACTTAGATGCAATGACATGCTATGATATGGATAACAACGAACTATGCAGGAAATGCTGACATGCCATGAACTCCAGTATAATGAAAATGATGGAATGCTAAATGCAGACGAAAAGAAAGCAAACAGGGATAGAGTTGACACAATGAGTAACCACACACTAGGGAAAACAACAATATTGGGGAAGTTGAAAAAACTAGGGAAATCTAAAGTGATAAAATGGAGGTATCTAGAACGATAGATCATCAGGTTCAAGCAAGACCGGATGACATTCTAGAACAAAAAGACCCTCAATGAAGGTTGAACCAGAAAGACGGTCTCCACTGAGGAAAGAAAAGCTTCATAAATAACTGGTGTCGTCAAAGAATTGACGGAAAGATGCATAATCTTGAGGGTCTTCACAAAGGGCTGATTGAACAAAACAACAAAAATATGTCCGAAGGTACACAACCTGAGCTCAGAATTCATCGTCAGAAAGACTTGACCGTAAGAAACCAAAACATATTCGAAGGTACATAACATGAACTCGGAACACATCATCAAAAAGGGTTGATGGAAAGAAACAATCTCCCAAATATTATCATCGTCAAGGAATTTACAGAAAGAAACACCAAAAGATATCCGAAGGTACACAACCTGAGCTCGGAACACAACGTCAAAGAATTGACAGAAAGAACCCATTCACCAATCATTATCATCGTCAAAGAATTGACAGAAAGAAACACCAAAAGATATCTGAAGGTACACAATCTGAACTTGGAATATATCGTCAAGCAGAATTGACAATAAGAAATAAAGAATAATCGAAGGTACATGACCTGAACTCGAAATACCTCATCAAACAGAGTTGACGAAGAGAAATAAAGCATAATTGAAGGTACACAACCTGAACTCAAAATACATTGTCAAGCAGAATTGACGACATGAAATAAAGCATAACCGAAGGTACATAATCTGAACTCGAAATACATCGTCAAACATAGTCGGATAGAAATAAAGCATAATTGAAGGTACACAACCTGAACTTGAAATACATCGTCAAACAGAGTTGATGGAAAGAAAAAAGAACATAATCGAACTCAGACTACATCGTCATACAGAGTTGACGGAGAGAAATAAAGCATAACCGAAGGTACACAACCTGAACTCGAAATACATCGTCAAAGAATTGAAAGAAAGAAACACCAAAAGATATCCAAAGGTACACAACATGAGCCCAGAACACATCGTCAAAGGATTGATAGAAAGAAACCATTCATATCCGAAGGTACACAACCCGACTTGGACTACATTGTCAAAAAGGGTTTACAGAAAGAACACCTCAAACAGGAGTCTCATCAAAGAGGTTGATGGACAAGAAGGCATTTTAAAGTCGTCATCAAAAGGGTCAATGACAAATGATTGATCGAGGGTAACAACAAAAGGTTGAAATAATACCAAGGACGAATAAACTTCTCAGGAGAGATTGCCACTTATTGTTGCAAAAAATATCAATGACAAACAAGCTTCTCAAGGAGACATTGTTACAACAAACACCGCTGGAGAATATATTATGTTTTCAACGAGGATCTGTAAAAGATTCTTTCTGCAAGACACCGTGCAAAATAAATGCATGCTCAAACTAGGGGAATAAACCCAGTCATTTGGGGGAATAAACACCAAAGTGAACGAAACAGGTAAACACCAGAATGGTAGAAAAAATGATCGGATGTCATGCATATGTATGAATGCATGTATGTTATGTCATGTTTATGCTCATGCTGACAAAACAGACAAAGAGAAACAAAACCGGAGATGAAATAAATATCTTAGCAAGGATACCCAGTCAACTTCACCAGATTGGAACATCACTAGAGATTATAATGTAGAATTAGCAGTTCTACTTCAAGGTCACAACCTTCTCTAGGGAAAAGAGTACTCCACTCGGGGTATAACGTCATGACTTCGCTATGGATTTCCATTATAAGCCCAATTTCCTTGTTGGAGGAGGAGATCCATGAGAAAATGCCAAGATCAACTGAAGTAACAACTTACTGAGAAGCTGTCAAAAGATTTGATAAGAACAAAGTACTTCTGCACTCTAGCTTGTATCACGATCATCACAATGAGTAACGACCCTTGCAACAAACAATCTTCAAATCTCCTCCCTCTAGATTACATGGTCTATAAGAAGAAGCCATCAAGAGGATTTTATAGAAGAATTGGCATACAAGATGTCTCAATATCTTCAAACTATTGGAGAGATTCACCAATCTCGACGTAACTTCCTCAGTTTAACTGCAATTGCGCGACAAAGTCCTCGGACTATAAGAGTGATAACTGGGGAACAAGCTTTCCTCTTCTAACTGGTAACTATGAAAGAATTTCTCTAGACTGACTGCATTCGAGAGATTTATTTGATCTTGACTTGATTGCTTCTGATTAATTAGTCCTTTAGAGATATGTCGAATCTCGACCTGACTGCCCCTAATTAGCGGAATATTGTAACAGTTGATTAACAAACCCTTAAAATTGGTTTCCCCAGGCTGACCTTCCTTTACCAAGTCAAATTCCCTAGATGGCTGCATTTGTTGGGATTCCTTTAATATAGGGTTGTTTTGCAAACAATATTGTTCACTAAAATTGGAAATTCTAATGCAACATTCATGTAAGATTTTGAAACCAAGATTTATTGATAAAACGAACAGTGGGGTGATTCAAAGATCGAAGCAAAATGGATCCTGTCATTTACAGAATGACAGGTGAAGTGATCAACACAAATAATAAACAAGGATCATTAGGAGTCAAGTTATCCAACCTTGTTGTAGTATGCTTTCAAAACAACCTTACCTCAATTAGGTCTTATAAAGGTTGTAACGTGGCTTGATTCATGGCTCATGAAACAAAGGATAAAGGCTCGAAGTTTGTATGTCCCCACCCAATCTTCATGATGAACTTCCATCCTATGTTCAGTTAACTCAAGTTATGCATTCAGATTCCTATAGGTTAGGATTTAAAGTGAAGATAGTTGTTGATGGTTCAAAAACCTAAGGCAGTCACTACTCCCTTACAACATTTGGTTGTTTTTGATATTGAGGACTTTCAGGATGATAGCTTTAAAGAATTCCTCTTTTTATTATCCCTAACTTTTTCCTGAACTGTTTCTTTTGGATATATAGTCAGAGGGATGCCCCAATTTTTCCTAAGTCTCCTTCATAGGTTTTGACTTAGCGGGCTTTCTCTTTCTTTTTTTTTATTTTCCCTTTTGAGACAGAAGGTGACTACCCGGTTTAATGACAAGGTGAATCATCGTTGGCTTTTAGGCTTGGAAAACATCTTTCACACTTGTTTGTTATGTGCAAAGGAAAACCTGTGAGCACAACCCTTATATGAAAGGTGTCTTGTGTGCACATATCACCAAGTTAAATGAGAACTACCCACCCTAAGGTTGAGATTTCGGGTTTTTTATTTCGAAAGAAACCACCTACTTCTGGGCTCAAATAGGTTAACGAAAGATTATCTCCTTATGTCTCTTGTGTTTGAGAATTGAAACAATGCCTTACATCATTAGCGGAGTTAAATTGAAAGCATACCAACAGTAGTTATGGATATGATATTTTCGTCGTCCTCCCTAATCTTTGCTTAAACAACAGTTCGGTAAAGATAAGTGGATGGAAAAGTTTTTTGTTTTTCATTTTTTATTATTTTTTAATAATTAACGGAAAGAGAATAAGTGAAACGAATGGACTTAATCAAAAGATGCACAAACACTTCAATAATCTTGCCAATTCGAAAAAACAAACAGCTTACAAGCAAAATTTAAATTCAAAATGCAAAGAAAATACAACAACAAATGCTGAAATAGACAAAAATTGTCAGCTTCGGGGAACTGAGCTTTCCTTTCTTAATTTGCCAACTGAGATCACCATCTTCAGGGTTGATTGTCGAGATAAGTTTGAGAAGAATTTTCACTCCTGTTGCGGTGGAAATAGGATCACAAACTATTAATGAGTTTGAATCGCAATTCAATTCACAACCGCTCTTTGATTTATCCGAAGGAAAAGGTCAAAAAGGGAAAACCTATTTTGCATCGTAAACACAATGCGGGGAAAGATCTAGAGTTCGGGGGTTGGTTAAATTTAGGGAAGGTATTAGCACCCTAAACTTCTGTAGTACTCTACAGGAACCTTTTGTTCAAATGTTTACTATTTTTGCTTTATTTATTTGCTTAAGGTATATGTACAAAAGATTACAAGTGAGAAAAGAGACCTAAGGGGTTAATTCTAAGTTTACTCGGCAAGACATCGCATCTTGTGCCTACGTATCCTTACGGGAGTGGAATCAGAGTAATCGTAGTTCCCCTCAAAAGGGAGGCTAGAGACTTCTTGACTGTGGTCAAAGTCTCAAGGGGAATAAACGCATCTTAAGGACACGCTTACGTGGAGTGTAGAAACTCCAAATTTCTACGTTGAAATGTTAAGTTGAATTAGGGTTAAATTAGGGATTCCACAGCAGGAAACCCTAAAATGAGCGCGGCGGCTCTTTGACCTAATGCTAGGGGTAAAATGGTAATTTTGCTTGCGGCGAGGCATTTGTGAAAATTAGGGTTTGTAAGGGTTGTAAGGGTTTGAAGTTGAGGACTATTGGTGCGGCGACCAAAAGCTAGACCTAATTCCTTCGGAGGTGTATAGTGTGACAGAATAACTGATGAATGTGATTTAAAATCATACAAGCAGAGTATTAATGGCATAAATTAAAACCATACACGCAGAAAATTAAAGGCAGAAATTAAAACGCGATTATTAGGGTTCGCGAGGTTACAAATGAAAAGCAGTTACAATATAGTAATGAAATTTAAATAAACCAACCACACAGTAAGAGCTGCAAATGATGAACACTGTTAATAAGCAAAATTAGACAGTAATTGGACAAGTCAGGAGAAAAAGTGTAATATTGAAGGTTTTTTGTTGTTTTGAAAGAGATGTCAAATGAATTTAGAAAAATATTTTAATTTTAATCTCAAAAAAAAAGTTTTAACCTATATATTTTTTTAAAAAAGGATTTTTGAGTTATTTATTTTAAAAAAGGTTTTTTTTATTTTTATTATAAAAAAAGTTTTTTAATTTTATTGTAAAAGGTTTTTTTAAGCTTTTATTTATTTTTTTTAAAACAAATTCAGTATTTATGCAAAGAAGGGTTTTTAAAAAAACAATTTTCATTATCAAAATAAAAGGTTTAAAAACAAATTTTAAAAACAAAACAAAAAATAAAAAGGGGTTGGGCCGGTCGTCACCTCGGACCCAACCCGGTTGGTTAGTAATAAAACAAAAACAAGTTAGGGTTTCAAAACCCTATTGTTCCTTCGCGGCGCCGTTTCTCCCATTCGTTGCTCGTCCTTCTCTCTCGCGTTCTTGTCTTTCTCTCTCGCGTTCCCTCCTGAAACCAAAACAAAATCCTGTTAAGCAATGATGGTACAATGTTATTTACGCTTACGTTTTATCCCGTGGGTGGCTTTCGGTTAAACGAGGCGATGATGATGCAAATCTGAGCCTCCACGGATGTTTGCCTGTCGTTGAGTGAAAACGGCGCCGGCGGACTTCTTTCGGTGGGTTTGATCGATGGCGGTTTGTGATGGCTTTGGGCGAAAACTCTTCTTCTTTTGGTCTCGCGGTCGCTAGGGTTTTTGCATTCTTCGCCGTTTTCGTCTTTTGATCCCCTGGCTACAGGTGAACTTGTTCTTATTATATACTGATTCTCTTATGGGCTTTTTGGATCCTTGATTTGTGTTGGATTTATGTTACTTTCTGATTTGCTGATTTCGTGTTGATTGGGATTTTTGATATGATTTGATTTTATCTGATACCGATTCGAACTTTCCTTTTTGTTAACAGATATGGTTTGGATTCGTTCACTTTACCTGATCCGATTTTGTTTGATCATGATACACTGATTGGATTTTTGCAGATGTGGATTTGATTGCATTTGGGGAACTCATATATTTGGATATCTATTTCTGATACGATTTGGTTCCTTTCTGATAAGATTTTGTTTTGTCATGTATCTGGGTATCCAATTCGACTTGTGCTTCTGGATTAACTGTTTCGAACACGTTAACCTCTCTTCTTCTTCTTTCAGGACGGATACTATGGCTCTGGTCGCGTCAAACGCTGCCGAGGAGGGTGTACGGCGATGATGACAATGTTCTGAGCCTTCGACAGTTGCTTTTGATAGTCATGGTTTCTGGGCTTATGAACTGATATAGTTTTGTGAACTTGTTTCACTTCTGAACTGATATGTTTGTTCTGAACCCTTTTCACTATTTCTGATATGGTTTTGTTGTGTATTTGGTTATCCAGATGTGTAGAACAAGATCTCAAGCGATCTTAATAGTTAGTGAAAATTGCTAGCTCTGCTAAATTAAAGTTTAATAGCTCTGCTTGAAATCAAATGGCTTGTGAAAGCTTGTACAGAGACCCATTCGTATCGTCCTGGTAGAGATACCTCATTCACTACATCAAAATTGTACTTTTCCATGAATATTGCTTGTTGCTGCTTCCATGATGATTTGTGAGCTAGGTTTGCATTTGGTTCAGCTGCTGTTGTGATTTTGATGGTGCTGTTACGAGTGCTGTTCCGATGTAGTTTGGTTTGTATTTCATTTTTCTGTTCTGTTTGAACTTGACTTTCATGGACTCACTTATGTGGTTCAGAATTGATGCAGCTTATCAATTGCCTTGGTTTTGAGTTCTGAATTCTGAACCTGGTACTGATGCTGTTGTGGATTTCAGGTGTCGGATAACCTTGAAGCCAAAGTGGTTCATACCCGTCGGCATCCGGGTTTATGACCAATCAGTTTGGAAATCCAATTGCGGCAAAAGCGAATCAGTCCCGCTTCTTTTATCACTTCTATCTCTCGGATGTCCCGCAGGATAAGAATGGATGTTACTTGATCTGACGCCAACGGCGCGGATTGGTAACGGGGGTAGGACGCAGCTTCGGTTGTGCCACTCCCGACACTCGATGATGACGCTGCTCTGAGAGTGTCGAAAACAAACTTCTAACATCTTTTTTTCTCTGTTCTGTTTTGTCTTCGTTTCTTTTTGTGCAGGTTAATCGGAGGAGCATGGAGAAATGTCCAAGGGATGAACATCATGAAGAACACTTATGGATGTTTAGGACTTAGGATTTTTAGGATGTACAATTCTTTTGTAACTTGTAACAAAAAATATTATGAATAAATTCAATAACATTCCTTATCCGAATTATTTCCTCTTTGTAGATCATGATCAAATATTATGAATAAACTTCAAATTTCTATCCAAATTCACTTTACAAATTGTAATAAAATATTATGAATAAAATTCACATATTCTATTAAAATCATTTCCCAATTTCTTTTCCATGATTTAAATTTGCAAACACCTCATCATCCGATTAAACCTCACTAGTCAAATATCCTTGAATTAATTCGATCCAATCTTGCATAATAAGCTTAATACCTTCAACATGAATAAGTTCCATTAATCAGTCGAAGTTTTCACTGTTTTCCCTCTAAAATGAACTGGAAGATAGAAGAATGATTTCTTGTTAAAACCCTGTTCCACAGATCAGATTTTCCAACCCAAATTGATATCTTAACATAATCAAACCCACGTAAATAAATGCCTCAGGAATAAAACCTCATTGGGCCCAAAATTACGAATTATGCTTCAAAATGACCAAAACGCCCCTGGGGTAGTTCCTGCAAAACAAAACGCACTTTATGACTGGTTAGTGGTTAGCAGATGCATACATGAGATGCTATGCGAAATGACTGACTAAATATAAGGGTAAAATTTGGGGTATTACAACTCCCAATCTCGGTGACTTCTTCCACAATATGGATTGATGAATCCTCTTGACCAAGTGAAGGATTATTGATTTGAATGCTTTGAGGTGTGAATGAGAACATCTCGAAGTCAAGCAAATTCTGAACCTTGCTTCTGAGCATCTTACAGTCTTCAGTTGAATGCCCATGTGCCCCAGCATGGTAGCCCCATCGGGTGTTGGCGTCAAAGCCTGGTGGATATGGAGGGATCACTGAATCTATCTTCTTTAGTACTATCAACCCACTTTTGATTAAATATGGCAGTATTTGATTGTATGACATTGGCAACGAAGTGAAATGTATCTTTGGCTTCCTTGGACTTTGTCTGGCATGCTGACGTAGCTGATGGCGATATGACTGTTGATTCTGAGGAAGTCTTCAATTTGGAGGAAAATATTGCCTTTGTGGAAAAAACGGTGTCTGACGTGGAGACCCAAAATATTGTTGACTATGAACAGTTGAGATGCATGAGCGCTGAGATCGAGATATCAAGGATTCCTGGACATAATTACTTTCTTCCTCCCATATTTCTTGAGAACTGACAATTGATTCACTCTCACTAGCTGGAATGTTCGATATGTCTTGGATTTTTCCGCTCTTGAGACTGCCCTCCATGCGCTCTCCAACTATTACCAAGTTGGAGAAGTTAGATGTCACAATGCTAAACAGCTTCTCTCGGTACAGACCTTACAAAGTATCCACGAACCAGTCAACCAATTCCTTGTCCAAGAGTGGTGGTTGGACACAAGCAGCTACTTCTCTCCCTCTCTGAGCATACCTTCTGAAGGATTCATTGTCTTCTTGAGATGAATCTAGCAAATGCAAGCGACTAGGAGCCAAGTCAAGATTGCAGTCATATTGCTTCACAAAGGTGCTAGCTAAATCTGACCACGATTGAATGTTGCTACTTTCTAGCTACATGTACCAATTCAGTGATGCCCAACTTATACTGTCTTGGAAACAGTGGATCATGAGCTTGTCATTGCGGATATGTGAAGTCATTCTTCTACAATACATCACCAAACACTGCTTCGGACAACTATCTCGTTTGTATTTTTCAAACTTTGGTGTCTTGAACTTAGGTGGCATCCCATGGTCGGGTACCAAACACATGTTCAAAGCATTCAGATCATCAGAGTCACGACCCTTAATGATATCAAGTTTCTTTTCCAACGCACGCCACTTCTCCATAATCTTAACGTATCATGGGTCCTTGGACTCCATCACAAGGATTGCCTTTTGAGAATCTGGCATCGGAAATGCAAAAGTCTGATAGTTTGTATCATCAAGAGAAGAGGAATGTTCATCTCGGACAATGGTATGTTCTTGTATAATTTGGTTCCTAACAGAAGTCTGTACAGGATGATCTTGAGCAACATTGTTCACAGAAGTCCTCTGAACATGGTCATCTATCTTTGCCATGGTTGTCATAGCTTCCACAATCTAATCCAACTGATGCTTCATCAATTTAAAATCTGCTTTGGTCACGAACTGGTTATGCTCTTCTGAATTCATGATCCTCCACATGCTAATTCAAGTCAAAAGCTGGTATCGGGAAGTTAATTGGGTTATGGACAAAGGAAGGATGAGACTCAAGGATGAGAAGTGCAAATGCAAATGTGATAACATGTGCATGGAATGCAAATTCAAGCCAAATGGTTTCAAGGAACTCCAAATCAGGTTACAAACATTTTGAAAAATTGAAATGTTTCATCTCATGATTCAAGATCTCTATTTTTTGTTGCAAAGGAATGAACAACTGAATTCCTTGAAACCAAAGGACTACTCATGGGTGCGGGAATGTATGCACAAACAAACGTATACACATATTTACATATATACAGAGATGTACAAGCAAACAAACAAGAGCCTAGGTTTGAAGATCACAAGCATGGGATCATGGTCTACCCATCCCACAAGGTATGTAATATGGGTATGTTCCTAGACAACGGGTTCTAACAAGTTCCCAGAGTCATCGATAAATATTTAAGATATTATCAGCTTATACGACTACTCGTGGGCTAATAATCTTCTCAAGATAAACTCGTCTGAGTGTAGTACCGCATGACAACCATCACAGGTCTACACCTGAATAATCACTGCACTACATCCTAAAAAGGCATAGAGTGGTGAAAGGTAACTAAAGGTCCTTAGCTTCACGGACTCCCAGGTCGGAAAATGTGATGCCAATACAACTACTCGTATCAGACACCAGTAATCCCAAAGGGCCTTCACTGAGCGTGGTTATCATATGCTAGGTATGTTAGGACTATTCCTAACAGCTAATTATTGATTATACCATAGTCATATCATAGGTGTACGCCTAAGCCCAGGTTAGGACTTATCTCACCACTCAAGGTAATAACCCTACATACAGAAAACCCAAGCACAAACAGGTATACATATATATATAAGCAAGCAAACATGTAACAGACACAAATACAAACATGGTGGGCTTAACCCTCTTAGGGGAGCTTTTCCCCAGTGAAGTCGCCATTTCTGTTGCAGTGAGAATAAGATATAAAGCTATTAATTAACTTGAATCATAAATCATGAAGTTCACCACTGATCTTTGATTTGTCCAAAGGAAAGAGTAAAGATCGAAAGAAAACCCTAAGTGCGCTATGTAACAACAAAGCTGGAGATCTAAGGTCCGGGGGTTGGTTACACCTAGGAAAGGTATTAGCATCCTAAGTATCTGTAGTACTCTACAGGAACCTCTTGTTAGTATTTGTGTTATGTTAAATTTTTCTTGCTAAGGGAAAAGGTGTTAAGGTAAAGACCTAGGGGTATATACACTAAGTATGCTCGCCAAGTAGTCGCATCTCGCGCCTACGTATCCTGACTAGCATGAAATCATAGCAACCGTAGTTCACCTAATTAAGGGTAAGGAACTCTTGATAACGATCAAGGTTCCAGAGGGGAGTAAGTATTCATAACCATGATACTTACATAAAGTTAACAAACTATCTAAATCTAAGTTGAAAACTAACCTAATTAGGGTCGACTTTACAAAAGTCAAAGGGGAAAGTGAGTACTCATAACCATGATACTCACATAGAGTTTACCAACTCAACACCTAATTCTAAATTGCAAGACCGATTGGTTCTAACCAAACCAAAATGAGGAAGATAAGTGTTAGTTATTAGTGGTTAAAGGGCTCAACAAGATATTGCATCTTGTGACTACGTATCCTGACTAGGAAAGGGAAATTAGAGCCTCTGTAGTTCGGCTAGCGAGGGTTGAGGAACTCTTGATAATGATCAAGGTTCTAGAGGGGAAGTAAGTCTTCATAATCATGATACTTACTCGGAGTGCGACGACTCAGACCTAAACTAGGTTAAACAAGCAAGACTCTCACAAGGTCTTGGGGGTAAAGATGGACAAGGCTATCCAACATGACATGACAGTCAACTAGGGGAGATCCTTTCCTTTGGAATCCGGGCATAGGTTAATGATATAACAAAACCTAAATATTTACATTCTAAAAAATGATTAGAACAAAGATTAATTTACAAAAACCTATTAAGAAAACATTTTATATTTAGTTCAAAAAAAACAAGTGAAATAATTAATTTAAATAAAAATTAACAATTCTAATTAAAACATTAAAACATTAGATAAAAAATAATTAAAATATTCAAACAAACTAATTAACAAAAATATTTACAAAACGCTAACAAGAATTATATCAAAAATAATAAAAATATTAAAAATAAATGACTAAAATAGTAGCAAAACAATTAATAAAGATAGAAAAAATATTTAACAAAATAATTAATAAAAATGTTTAACAAAATAAATAACAAAATTATTAATAGAAGTAATTAACTAAAATAGCTAACCAAAATAAAAAACAAAGATTAACATATATATTAACTGAACATTTAACAAAACAATATTATAAATATATCAAAAATTTGTAAAAAGAAAAAAAGAAAGAAAAAAAAGGTGGGGCTTGAGAACCCTTATGGGCCACACGACCCACTCACTTTCACAAAAATGATGCTGATAAAAAAAATGCAAGTGTAATGGACAGGGTGCAGTGGCCCAAGTTAAATGTCTCAAGTTAACACGGGTTGAGTTTGAAATCCAAACCCAGTCTGATTACTAAAGGTCTTTGTAATAGAAACAAAGAAAACCTAAAGCACTGGTTCACGCATGCACAAAACAAGAAGAAGAAAACTCATTCTTTGCCTCTCAACAAAGAACAATGACACGAAAAAGGAAAAGCGAAACCACAGTAGTAAAACAAACCCAAACGTCTCTCTTCGTCTTCTCTCTCCCTCATGGTCTATCTCCCTTCGCGATTTTCTGCTTCGATGGCTGATGGTGGTGTGTCGGCTCACATGTGGTGGTTTTGAGTTGATGAGACGCGACGAATTGGAGTGAGATGAGGTTTTATGATGTGTCGTGGTTTTAATGTGGTTGTGAGTCGTTGATGTAGTTATACGATAATGAAAATAGTTTATGGGTTGCTGTTGTTTTGATATTGTAACAAGAGTGGAAAGTAATGATAACGGTTGTGCCAAAATTTATGGTAGGGGGATTCAACTTACCTTATGAATGAATAAAAGGTTTGTTACATTTTGTGGTTGAAGAAAAAACAAGAAAAGCTTCAAAAATATGGCTTTGGAAGTTGAAGAAGATGGGAGGAACGGTTCCCAAGAGAATGAGTCTGTTGTATCTTTTGTTTTATTTATAAAAAAAGTCAATTTGCAATTCATTCGCTCCCCAACTTCTTCCTCTAATCTTAATTTTATTGCCCTCCCTTTGAATTGGTCTGCTATGTATACTGTTATTCTTGTGAGGTCATGTTCAATATGCAGGATTTTGTTTGATTTATGGCAGGTATTCTTTTTTTGTTGCAGGGTGTTTGATGGTGCGGTTTTGATGATCCGTTGCTTTCATGATGCAGGATGGTAACAGAGTGATGCTTGGGGCAGAGGTGTGGCTGAGTAATGATGGTTGTATGTTTTTTTGGATTGTAGCAGAATGGTTATGCAGGTGGGTGTAGAGTTTTTGGTTGTTGTTTGGATGGTGGAAATTTTGGTTTTGAAGAAATGGAACTAAATTAATTAATAGAAATAAAAAATTAAACCTAAACTAAGATCTAATTAAATCTAAATGAAAATATATGATTAAATAACCAAAAAAGAAAATAAATGACTAAATTAAAATCTTCTAACTTAATGAAGTAGATTAATTAAAAAATAAAATTTATCCGTTGAAACAGTTTAAACTGTCCAAAATGTGACCAAATCGGCTGTAATTTCAATAAATTCATTCTAGCTGATAATGTATGCGAGAGTAATTGACCTAGAATGATATACAGAAGATCAAAGAATCTGAAGATAAAATTTGAGATATAACATTTATAAAAAAAAAATATCAAATAATTTTTATTAAAATAAAATATTTGTTTAAATATAACATTTATAAAAAAAATATCAAATAATTTTTATTAAAACAAAATATTTGTTTAAAAAAATAAAAGGTATATTTATTGAAATTTACAACTAACATTATAGTAGAAAAACTGAATTAATAACTTATAATATGAGATATCCCTATATAATTCTTGTCACAAATATTAATGGTGTTAGTTCTTATCCCAAGAAAATTTCAAATCTTGTTAGCTATTATTAATGACAAAATCTTCCTCCAATGATGTCTGTTAAAACAAATAAATATAGTGTCATGTTTTTTCGGATAAAAATTTCAGATCTTGTTAGCTATTATTAATGACAAAATCTTCCTCCAAGGATGTCTGTTAAAACAAATAAATATAGTGTCATGTTTTTTCGGATATTGGTGTTAAATAAAATATTAAAAGATATAGGATTAGTTATGATAGCTAGAATTTTATTAGACTTTTTCTTTTCTTTTTTGACCAAATCTTATTAGGTTTAAACCTATTTAAACTCCTTCGAGTTTTTTTTTTCTATAAAAGGGTTGTATTCAAAACAGATTTAAACTCAATCTCAATTATTTTTCTACTTCTACCCCATCAATCATTCGTGAATTCCTCCTTCAACTCAAGAATGTCTAATATTCTTGAACTAGTACAACCAAACACTCTTTCATTGAGTGATTGTTTAACCATCAACATTCATTACACTAACTTAATTATTTCTTCTACGTCCAATGACCCAAAAAACCTTACCTTTAGATTAATAACACCCATCTTCGACAAATTTGAGATTCCTCTTAATATCTTATGCAACAATAATGATATCACCAACCAATCTTTGTACGAAATCTTTAAAGCCATGCCTTACTACCTAATGAACTTGGTTATACGTGATATGAGAGATTGTGCTAGAAGAATGGTTCTAAGTGGAAAATTGGAGGCAGTAAATTTGATTCTTCGTTGGGTTAATTCACACATTGGGGAAGAAGATCAATTTGATCTAAATCATCCTTATCATAATGATCAACAAATTGTGGGTTTATCATCAAATTTGGAAGTTGATATTACTTCAGATTCTAAGGATCAATGTTCAATTTGTTTTGAAGAGTTTTGCAATGGATCGGAGACGGAACTCTTTTATACAAAATGTTCTCATATTTTTCATAAAGTGTGTATTGCTAAATGGATCTGTCAATGTGTGACTCGGACATCCTCTTTTTCTTGTCCATTGTGTAGATGTGAGATGATTTAAATTGAGAATGAAAAATTAAGTATGTATTAATTGCCTTAACTAACATCTATACTTAATTTTAGATTTTATATTTTAGGAAACAAAATCTTACATTTATTACTAATTACTAATTCGGGTAAATTTACATAACTTTATATTACTTTTTCAATCTTTATGCCTCATTGACTATAAAAATCTCATATATATATATATATATATATATATATATATATAAGTCAGGATCAAATGACACCAATGTGTCAAACTTAATAACATGACACATCTAATAACTCTTTATCACATATTGGTATAACAAAATTCATCGTTGGATTGAAAGTTATTATCATATCGATCATATCTATAAAATTTATATCAATCGAAAAACATTTGATTTGTCAACAAAATACATAAAAACGAACATCTTACAAAATTTAATGAAAATAATTAATTTGTATCATTCATTTTAACATATCAAATAATTTTTTATTGATGTGAAATTTCATAGGTGTGATGATATATATGATAATAGGTTTTAATTAGGGATGGCAAGCCGGGTAGTAGTCCGCGCATCCGCCAAAAAGTGACGGGTTGAGTTGGAATTTTGTGTCCGCCTACCCATCTAGTCCGCCCTGCTTTAAACCTGCCCAACCTTAAATCCGCCAAAAAAAGGAACGGGTTGGTTCGACAGCTCGCCAACATAGTTATCAAGCACTAAAATAATTTTTTTGTTGGTTGAAGGTTAATACTTGAACTATATTTTGGAATATTTGTTGATGATTCTATTTTATACGCAATATACACAATAATTTTTTAAGTATAATTTGTTCTAGGTTGAAGTTGTTCCCCGGAAAGCTGAAGTCGAGATGGTTTAGCCCATTCACTATCAACAAAATGTTCCCGCATGGAGAATTTGAGTTGAAGAATAATACCAATGAAGACGCCTTCAAGTTCAATGGAAAGAGGTTGAAACCCTACCATCATTGACAAAAGAGTGGCCTATTGGGAGAGGTGCAACTCATAGCATCATAGACTGATCGTACTTCGAGCTATGGACATTCAAAACACTTTTTGGGAGGAAACCCAAGAGAGGTAACAATATTTTTTATTTTATTTGTCTCATTTTAGTTGTGTATTTCATTTTCATGAGTCGTGTGTCACAGAGCCGAGCGAAAAAGGAAAAATCTTAAAGGCAAGGCAGGAACAAAAAGAAAAAAATTGAAATTTTTTTGCCTCTTACCCATACGCGTACGACCCATTCCATACGCGTATGGGGATTCCAAAAAGTCCATTTATTTAAATCCTCTTCTCATACACACATGGAGGTCTCCATACGCATATGAGGAATCTCAAAGATCACATTTAATTTTAAAATTTGGGGCATACGTGTATGGCCAGATGATACACATATGTAACAGTCACATGGAAGTATACGCATATGATACATGGTCTAGACTTTACACTGATTTTTCCTCTGCCCATATACGTATAGGATGTGTTATACACGTGTGTCCTATTCGGGTCGAGTATCATACGCGTATGAAGGGTACGCCACACTATATATATTTTTCTAACATTTTCCTGCCATTCTGCACCCTGAGCCATTGCCATGTCTCCTTATCTAAAAAAGTTGTCTGAGTGTCTTGTGTTTTTGAAGTTTTTCTTTGATACAAGACACATATGCTCAGTACCAGTACCCATGGACACTTCTTCTTCTTCTTCTTCTTCTTCTTCTTCATATTTTGATTCAATTAGATTTATCTCTACTAAAACCAAGAGAGATATTTTAGTTTGCTGGATAGGAAAATTATAGAGGAGGGGGCCTTTAACCTGCACCGAGATGAGTACCCTCACATTCATGCTACTCTGAAGAAGTGTAAGCTAACTTATTTGAACAGTCATATCCATCTAGTGGCTAAGGAGTTGGTGCTGGAATTCTATACTAATGCTTACGTACCCCTCACTGAGGACACTACTATAGAGCCTGAGTAGATTTCTTGGGTTAGATGGAAGTAGAGCTAATTTGAATGGAAGACAACAAACAAGTTGCTGAAGATGAAGTTCAGAGAGCCTAATTTCCATTATTTGATTCAGAAGACAACTTATAGGATTGGATGGCCGTATAGAGCAAAGCTGGATCACTTGGCATTAGAGTGTAGACATTGGAGGCATGCATCTACTCCTATTCCGAGAAAGATTGCAATGGTTAATTTGAATGCGGTTCTGAAGGCGTAGACCTAACTTTTGCACCACACTTTAAATAAGAATCAAAGTGGATATGAGTTTATCACCATGAGAGCTTTATCGCTTTATTTGATGCTGACCTAACAGCGGTGAACATTGGGCGCATTATTTCTTCTGATATTGATAAGATGATTCAGAGTACGACGACGAAGTCTCTAGGACATGCTTCTGTTATCCTCTTGTTGTGAAGAAAAGCAGGAGTCAAGGAGTTTATTTATGGGCGCATTGTCCACCCGGCACGCCCAGATCTGGAAAAAGCCCAAATTTCTTCTAATTAGGCGAAAAACACAAATTTCCCAAGGCTTGGACGATATTGCACTAAAGGAACATGTTTTGAAGGCTGGAGAACTTAGATTTTCAAGGTGGACCAAGCTTTTCATGAAATTTTCATGATTAAAGACCTAATTTCATCTCTTAATTTTTAATGTCTACATCTTGTATTTTGTTTTACTTTGATATTATAAGCAGCTAAACCCCTCAATGCCAGGGGTGTCCCTAATTCGGATTTGTGAAATAGTTATGATTTGAACCTTGTGATGACAAACTTTTTATGATATTTTATTTACTTTCAATTTGTTCTTAATGCTTTCTCTTTCATAAAAATTGAGTTTGATTTACGGTTAATTGTTGGGCTGTACCACCTTTATTAACGCTCCATTGAAAGTATTTCATAGCAAATATCATCTAGGACTAGGGATACCCCATGGAAACTGAAACATTCTTGATAAAAATAATGCTTAACTTCAACTGTAATTCATTATGGACATAAGAGTTCATTTTAATTATTAAAGGTTTTCTCATTAAGCACTTAGGAGTAAACAACCTTAGGGATGAGTAGTCAATATTGTTAAATTATGTTGTTATCAGGTCAGGTTACAATTGTTGAAGAATCCAATCATACACCTTCCTTAGCATGTTCACTCATATTATTTTATTAAACCGTTCAACTACCCTGTTTACTTTTAATTATAATTTATTTTCTATTTTCAAAACACCAATTAAAAACCCACAAGTCTTTTGTTTAACTAATTGGAGCACAAACTCTGTATCGTCAAGCAGTCCTTGAGATCAATATTTGGAGAATTTCCCTTATTACTATATTGGAAGATTAGTACACTTGCTAATTTACCGATCAAGTAGATAGGGTGATTAAATCCAAATACTACACTAATAGTGAAATACTGAAAGTTAAGCTAGGTAGGAGACCTATTTATCTATGAAGAAGTCCCCATAACATATGAAAAGGAACAAGGTAGATATTTGGGAGGATAATTAGATTCCATCTCATTGTAGGTTAAAACTACTAACACAAAAACCCCTGTTTCTAGAGGTAATTGGTATCATGAAAAACAATCATTGTCATAAAAATCAAAACGTCCATCAGAAGGATCCCACTTGCATGATTAAGAATCAAGACCCCAGAAGAACAACATGCAAACGGAAAAGGGAGATATTATCCAGAGAAATACTACTCCGGCTTGATTTACAAGCAAAAAAAAGACAAATTTCACATTTATTAAGAAATATAGTTAAGTATATTTAATTTTATTGATTTCATGTGAGAGAAATAACATAATTACTAATATAGCCTCATTAAATTATCTTCCACCAACAATATTAAATGATTAATGCAGGAATATTTTTGGAATCAAGACATTAAATACACATAGATTTGTTTACATTTACTTATATTTATGGTTAAAAAATTAAAAGGCTTTTGCTTATAGATAAGACCGAAGGGAGTAAGTATAAAGGTATAGTAATAAATGGAAATCACACGGTGATTTAGAGCATAAATAAGATGAACGATACCTCCAATCAGGCTCTGAAGTTGTAAAAAAAGGTAGAGGAATGCAGGAATAAAATGATGATAGGTCAGAATGATAAAGATCTTCGCAGAAACAAAAAAGAGCACAGTTTGATCACTAACATGCAAAGTGATCAAATATTAGATGAATGGGGAAAGCAAATAAATGTAGGTTACCTCAATCACTACGCCAGAAATGACTTTTAGCAGCGCAACAAAAGACAGCGCTTTCTAAAAAAGCGCTGCTAAAGGGTCATGAAAAAAAAAACAAAAAAAATAGCATACCTAAGACAGCGCTTGTTAAAAAAGCGCTGCTAAAGGGGGGGGGGTCAAAGAAAGCGCTTTAAAAAAGCGCTGCTAAAGGGGGGGTCTACGAAAGCGCTTTTAAAAAAGCGCTGCTAAAGGGGGTCATAAGGCAGACCTATAGCAGCACTTTTAAAAGCGCTGCTAAATGCCAAAAAAAGCGCTGCTAAAGGGGGTCCTAAGGCATACCTATAGCAGCGCTTCTAAAAGCGCTGCTAAATGCCAAAAAAAGCGCTGCTAAAGGGGGTCCTAAGGCAGACCTATAGCAGCGCTTTTAAAAGCGCTGCTAAATGCCAAAAAAAGCGCTGCTATAGGTTTAAGTAGCATAAATTTAAAAAAATTCCAATATTTTCACAGAATCAGAACAGTCTTCTTCTTTCTTATTTCCACTCGCGAACGTTGCCCTATTTAGAATTAGGACAGTCACCGTCGACGCATTCCGTCCGCGCCTTCGTTCGACAGCCTTCGTCCGTCGTCTTTCCTCCGGTCATTCCGTCGTCACCTCATTCTGCCGCCGTCCGTCCATTGTTACGGTATTTGAAGTTTTTCATTTTGCATTTTTCTGGATTAATGTCTTAATATTTCATTTTTTTGGATTATATGATGTTAGTGTTACTTCTTTTCTGAGTTTTTGACTTGTTTTTGTTGATACCGTTGATGAAAATTACTCGTTTGATATTGGCTTGAGTTTTGTATACAAGGTGTTTGTTAAAATGCCACAATGAATTTACTTATGTTAACTTTCATTATATCTAGACGTATACAAGGTGTTTGCTGAAATGCCACACCTTATATGAGTTCTTTTTACTAATAATTTTTATAAGGGAAATACTGCACATATATTCAATGATTTTTTAGATTATGTTGCTTTAGAAACTTCACACTATTTGTGATTTAGATGAAAGCTTTAAGTTTCTGTTAATCTTGAAATTTATTTATTTTTCTTAATCCTTATTTTTCTATGAAATAGTCTAAATTCACAAATAATCCTTATTTATTTATTAAATTTTAAAACATAAATATATAGATCCGACAACTTTTTTGAAATAAAGTTTGTTTGGCGAGTTACACAATATTTAATGAATTCACGTGTCTTCATGAATGTGGATATAGTTTTAGAATGTATAGATCATTCATACAGCTTTATGTTTTTATATGTATAATGATGTTTGATGTTGCAGCATTACATTGTATCAAAATCTATATTTTGAGGGACTATATCTTTCGTCTTCTTCAATTGCAAGTGCCATGATCAATCTTATTGCCGGAGTTACATTTTTAATAGCAGCCTTTGTAGGGTAATTAATAACTAACTTAACTTATATTTGTTAGTCAATCAAAATTCAAACCAATAATAATATGTTTCTTTGAATATTTTACAGAATGGAAAAAGTAAATATTAGAAGTTTGAGAACTATAGCCAAAATTGTGGGGACTTTGATATGTATTTGTGGAGCTTTGTCTATAGTATTGTTGAAGGGTCCAAAACTATTAAATGCAACGATCATACCTTCAAAATCAATCATGGTTGGAAGTGATACTGATAAGAATTGGTTGCTAGGATGTGTTTTTCTTTTGGCAAGTAGTGTTGCCTGGTCATTTTGGCTAATTTTCGAGGTACTTAATTTCAGTACAATCAAAGTCTTAAATAACGGTCTATGCTTATGCGATTTTAGTCGGCACAGGTGTTAGTGGTTGTTGCGGATGTGAATTAACCATAATTAATTCCTTATCATAAAAACCGTCAATAACAGAATCAATAACAAAATCAATATCGGTACCATCAGAGACTGTTTTTTAAAATCTTAATAATTAATACTTATGATATAACTATTATTCTATAAACATATAACATTTCACCCTTATATATTTTTCAGGTTCCAGTTTACAAAAGTCATCCTAATTATTTATCACTGTCAGCTTGGATGTGTTTCATTTCAACATTACAATCAGCCGTAGTGACAGTATTCTTGGAGCCAGACCTTAATGCATGGAAGATTAATTCTCTACTTCAATTTGGTTCCACTTTATATGTGGTAATTTTTCATGATGATACACACTAATATTTATACATCATAATCCTAGATAATTTGTAATAAATATATTTTGTAGGGAATTATGGGATCAGCGGTTATGTTTTGTCTTCAAGCATGGTGCATAACACAGAGAGGACCTCTTTTCTCTGCATTGTTTAGCCCTCTTGTGACAGTGATTGTGACTGTATTGGCTGCTTTGGTACTTCATGAGGAAATATATATTGGAAGGTAATGATAATGAAGATTAATTCTATAAATACATATTTAATTATTAATCTGATTAACAGAAACTTCAAATAATGATAAGAACTGAAAATTTCATAGAAATCTAGTACTTAATGATCTACATGGGCCTGTTCAAGTGTATTGTTACTTATCTATTATTGTTTTTGCTTGTGCTGTTGTTAAGATGAATCATGTTCTATTGAATTAAGCTTGGAAGACATTCAATTGAATAATGATACAAAGCTTGAAGAAAACCGTGTATTTGTGGCTGATAGTGAACTCCATGCAGTCTCATACAGAACTCAATAGTCAAGTAAAGATTGTTAAGTTTATTTCTTCCTAATGTGACATCTAATATTGTATCTATTTGTAAAGTTATCAGATTTGTAATTATATGTGAATTGATTGTATATGTGATTTTGTTCTGAGGATCGGACTGTGTTGTAATATATTTAAGCAGATTTATGTGTATAATATTTCAAAGTGATGAATTATAATGTATACTTTAGTTATTGTGTATAATATTGCAAATTGATGAATACAAAAAAATAAGGCCAAAATAATTGTTATATATAAGGCCAAACTGTTGAACTAAAGACCTGAATTATAAGCAGGGAATGTATTTGTTATAAGCAGGTTTATTGAAAAATATATAAAAAATGTGATTATTTTAAAAAAAAAATTCAAAATCGTGAAGAATAGACAGCGCTTTTAAAAAAAGCGCTGCTAAAGGGGCAAAAAGAGGCATAAAAAAGCGCTGCTATAGGTTGGAAAATGAGGATCTAAGAAAGCGCTTTAAAAAAGCGCTGCTAAAGGGGGAGGGGGTCTAAGACAGCGCTTTAAAAAAGCGCTGCTAAAGGGGGGTCTAAGAAAGCGCTTTTAAAAAGCGCTACTAAAGGGGGGAGATGAAGGGGGATTAGGCAGCGGTTATGAAAGCGCTGCTATAGGGTGAAAAAAGAGCTGCTAAAGGCCAAAAAAAAAGTGCTGCTAAAGGCAAAAAAAAAGCGCTGTCTTTACCTTTAGCAACGCCACTTTAGGCAGCGCTTTTAAGCGTTGCTAAAGGCAAAAAAAAGCGCTGCTAAAGGTTTTTTTGGCATAGTGAATGGTGATACGACTCGGGAATAAAGTAAAAGAGTTAAAGACATTCAACGAAATTCTGAAACAAGTAGAAACAATGAGATGACAAACTTCAATAAATTAAAAAAAATGTAAAGTTCAAAGAATTCCACATAATCAGAGATGGATAAAGAGTAATACCGATGGTAACCTTTCTCAAAGAGGGAGTTGGAGGCTTGCAGTTATCTTCTCTAACTAGGATGGGGATATCATTAAAAAAGCCCAAGCTAAAAATGAAAGAGACAACGATCCCCAAGCAGCGGATGTTGTAGTGATGAAAATAGAGATTGCGATACAAAACATAATGCAGGAGGTGGAATGGGAAATCGATAACCTACGCTAGGTTTGTGCATACCCCTCGAACAAATAATATTCTAGTGCATGAGATAGAAAAAGAAGTTGTGTACTTGGAAACCTCTTGAAAAAACAATGTAGTGGCGCTTGTACAATTGAATACTCCCTATGTTCTTTTTAAGTGTCACTTTTTGGATAATTTTTGTTTCTTTTTAATTATCACGTACAAAATTCAAGATAGTATTAAATGCATTTTTGTCAAAACTACTCCTAGATAATTATTACAGATAGAGAGAAAAAGTAAAATGAATGTAATAAATAATTAGGGGTATTATAGATAAAAAAAAGTATATTGTATGAAAAGTTACAATATTAATTAGCTTTTTTAGTATACGTAAAAAATCAAAAGGTAATACAGTAGAAACTCTTTAAATTAATACTCGGTAAATTAATAAACTCTCTAAAATAATAAATTTGTCCGATCCCGATTTGGGCCAATGTAAAAAATTGAAAAACTCGATAAAATAATAAGATAATAATTTTTTGGGAGATCCCTTTATAATTTTCGGTCCCAAGAAAATCATAAATTATTAATTCATAGAAATTGAAAAAAAATATATTACACTCTATTGAAATATGGTTCAATAGTTGTCTGTTTTCCTTTAAAGTTCAAGTCTATTTAGAGCTCATCTCTAACTTTTGTTATTGGATCCAATAGCTCAGGTGTTGTATTTTTGTATTATATCATAAAGTTGTGAAGAGTGTTCGACGCCATAAGTGCTTCCTTTCGCGTAACAGACTCCAAAGACACCGTATCATCTTCGCCGTCATCCTCTGCATTGTTCTCAATGATAGTACCCACAATATCTTCTAAACTATGAACCTCCGAACATGCTTCATTTTCACCAGGGTAATTCATTAGATTGTCGATATCCATTTTATTACGATAGCCACGTTGATTGATCATAGTCTCGAGGTCTTGAGTTTCTTTATCAAAAGTGGATTCATCCAAATTTCTTGCAACGTCACTAGCTGAACGAATTTTACAGCGTCGGAAGCAATTCACTATTGTTTCTTTTCGAACATCTATCGTCCAAGCTGGGATTTCTAAATTGATAGCATCAAGGACATTTATCTTTCCTGAATCAGACTGTCCCACCTCATAACCTTCCAATATTTTGCGGTAAAACCTTCTAAGGTAATTCATCTTGAAAGCTCTTATTATCCCAGCATCGCAAGGTTGAATATTTGATGTCATGTTGGGAGGCAAGAAGAACAACTCAACGTTTCTTAGCTCTTCAATATTTCTTGGATGTGCTGGACAATTATCCACCACAAGTAAAACTCTTCTACCATGCATCATTTGGTCAAATGAATGAACATATTCATCAAAAAGCACACTAGTCATCATGCTCTTTTGTTAGCTCGATACTGACAATTCAAGCTATTCATGTTGACATTCTTGAAGCAACGAGGCTTTGCATATTTCCCAATAATCCATAGAGGGATTTTTTCAGAGCCATCTTCATTGCAACAAGTAACTTCCGTCAGCCTTTCTTTATCTTGTTTTCTTCCTTCAAGTTGTTTTGTTGTCAGTGAATGATCAACTTCTAGCCTATAAAACAACCCAGTTTCATCCATATTGAAAACATCTTTCATAGGGAACTGATCAATTTTCTCGCGAATCGATACCAATTTCTGCTCCATGTCTTGTACATCAACATACCCACTCTCGCCAAAACAACGAAATGACTTTATGCCATATACACGAGTTTCATTGTATCTCTTGCCTTCTGCAAAATTAATTCTCCTGTGATATTCACACATTCTTGATGCTGGAGAAACCATTCATAAACAACCTTCTCCATGTCAGGAAATTTTGTTGGTTTGTGTCTTTTGATCTCTGCTCTTCCATTTTCTATTTTAGCAGAGAGATAGTCATTTGACCGTTTAAGTGTGTTTGATATTGTTCCTTGACTAACTTTCAACTGAAATTTTCCCTCAAGCCATCTTTGCAAGTCTTTTTGTGTGCTTGCAAGATTATCTCTCTTGTACTCACACAACTCCTTACATATTTGATCTGACATAGTTAATTTTGCAAAGATGAGAAGCCATTTTGTGAGATATGATTTGAATACTCTAACACATTCATGTAATTTATATATGGCAAACTTGCTTAAGAATACATTGAACACATTTGTTCCTCTTGTTTACATTTACTGTACTTCAAAAGTCATTATTAATTTTTAATGTATATGAACACAGTAGTTACTAATTTATGCTGAGTCCCAAGGTTTGCTACAACGTAATTCTAAGAGGCATAGACTAATTTGCCTTTTTGTTTGGTATGTACAATAGAATTACTTAAAAACTCTTTAAATTAATAATTATTAATTAATCGATAAATTAACAACTCTTTAAATTAATAAATTTCTCCAGTCCTAACATTATTAATTTAAAGAGTTTATATTGTACTTAAAAGAGAATTGAAGGAGTACCAAACAAAACCAGAATGTAAAATCTAATAGAGCTGAGACACATATGGGCCACCAAGAAAAATTCAAATCGTGTTAGCTATTATTAATGATAAAATCTTCCACCAAGGATGTTTGTTAAAACAAATAAATAGAGTTTCAATGCCTTTGTCAAGCTTTTTCGGATATTGGTGTTAAATAAAATATTAAAAGATTTAGGATTTGTTACGATAGGCTGAAATCTTATTAGACTTTTTTTACCTTTTTTGGACAAAATCTTTTTAGGTTTGAACCTATTTAAACTCCTTCGAGTTTCTTTTTCCTATAAAAGGATTGTATTCAAAACAAATTAATTAAACACGAATCCAATTATTTTTCTACTTCTACCCCATACTTACTCTAAAACCTGATCAATCATTCAAGAATCCCTCCTTGCACAAAGGAAGCACTTTCCTTCTGAGAACTGACTTATATCTTATTCAAAGTACTCAACAGTATGTCCTAGAGTTGGTATCTGCACAACTCATGTTTTCTCTTAAGCTGCCTTCATTTGTAATGGATATAGTTTGTTCTTGGGATCCCAAATATCATTGATTTCCTAATATTTACTATGGTATCTTCAGGTACTCGAATCCTTTTATGAGCAATTTGATCCAAATTTTATAAACATTAGGACAAGGGCTCGCGAAGTTCTGCAAAGAGAAGACGATCTTAATGAAATTTTCCAGGTGTGTTCCTTTGTAGTTAATCATCTTAATATGTATTTTTTGCAGGCTGCTTCGATGCGCTTGTCAATCATCAGAAATTCAAATCTTGGTCTTGATGGTGAATTATTTCATTGATGATTTTCACGGCGGCTGGAACTAAAAGGATCTCTGGTTTAAGATTTGTAGTAAGTATATTTTTATTTATTTCAATGTTTTAATTTATAATATTTTTCTCTACTCCTGAACTAGACGTCACATTAATAGTTTATTATCATTGCAAAAGAGGTTTCACTGGCATCAGCAACGGATGAATGATGTGTATTTCTCTCTTCTGTTGATTTTGTATTTTTGTGTGGGTATTCTCTGTTAACACTATAGTTATCCTCTCATAGTCTAATTGCTAGAATCTTTTATTCTTTGCTTTTACGAGTTATAAAATTTGCTTTATCCTTATTTATACTTCAGGTGTTGCTTATTCTAAACATATTGTCCACATATATTTCTATCATGGAGGGGATGATCTAAGAAACCACCTAGAGGTTTGTTATGTCTAAAGTTAATAGAAGTTCTCCAAGATCATTATTTGTCTATTAATATAATTCCAGCTTTCTATTTATGTTCATGATATATGGTTGCTTATTTAGTTTTTGTAACTCATATTGAAGCTCATGTTAGGGGTGTCACTGATCTAGCTTTTTCTTTGTTTTTAATAAATTTTGAAAGCTTTCATTGAGGTACGAGATCACAATCCCGTTGTGAAAGCTTTTCCTACTCTTGAAGCCAGTCTAATAACAAATGTAAAAAATTAAGGATATCTGCAGAGCAAACCATTATAAATAGAGGTACATTTTGTTTTTCAGGTAGTTGATTGTTGAAAACACAGATGTTTGAGAATGCAAGCCAAATTCATTGAATCAACCATAAATACTGAAAATGCTAGATTTCTTTTTGAACTTATTTAATTTATAGGGGCATGTGACATTCTTCTTGTCGGGAGCCCCTCATGACTGCCTGCACTTTATATACAGTTCTATATCAAATTTGTGACCACCTCTCAACTTGCTGGAATAGTTTGAGAGTAAACATAAGGAACGCAATTTAAGTGGCATTACATAAAGAACTTGAATTGCCATCGTGATTTCAATATATGAAAAATGAAATATAAGATTTTTTCAAATTAATCAAAGATTAACAAGAAACGAAAATTATGAAGTAAAGCTATTGTACATGATTGTTATCAACTGGCCTCTATAATTAAGTCTGCGAAGTTACTTTAAATTGTGTCACTGCTTGTGTGAATTGTATTTTTTAATAACACTTTTTCTAAAGTTGTATGCTTTATATTTGGCTTTGATTACAAAGCTCTTAATAGTTTCACAGTTCCTATCAAATTTCTTATCTCAATCATATAGGGTGTTGGAATCTATGCTAACATGAGATATCAACTACTCTGCGGATTTGATGGAGCAGTGATCATTCATTTTGATGTTATTGGAGTTGCATTGTTCTTCAGCACTGTGACAAATTATTCTTTTAATTGCCTCATATTTTTAAACTTTGCGGCTCACCGTCTGATGTTCTTCCTTTGCAGAAAGGGGGTTTGATTAAAGATACATGGATGGATGAAGATCCAAGGGAAGCTATCCTAAAATATGCTGATGTTGCAGCAAAGGAGCCAAAGTTCATAGCTCCAGCCTATGCTGAAACTCAACTTGAGCCATTGTTTGCGAAGTCAGATTCTGAGGATGAAGAGAAATGAGTTATGCAATTATAATTTCTTGTACTATAGATGGTCAATGCAGAAGGAACAACCCCAGACAAGAGTAACTCAGAACTCAGTAGTGGTTTACTTGTTCCAAATCCAACATGCAAAGTCGAGCGTTCCCGGCACTAGGACAAAGCTTAGTTAACGCAGCCGGGAAGGATGTTGAATGTAGCAGCTCTACAAAGTTTTATGGATTTTCTTGGAGCAATATTAATATTTGTACATTCTGTCATGTAAAATTGAATTTTGAAAACTATTCTAACCATATAATCTTAGTTTTGAAAACTATTCTAATGAAAATGTTGAGACTATCCTAGAAGAGATAGATCTATATGCTTGGATTTTAGTAGGAAAGTTGTTAGCACAGACAACTTATGGGTAGCTTCAATTATTACAATACTGAATTAACAATTGAGAATCACAGATTATTCACATTCGTTTTAAAAAGAAACTATCTAAACTAAAAGCAATGTATTTCCTACAACATCATCCAAATGCAAGACTTCCTACTTTCTAGCTTTTACAACGTCGAGATGGTAAAACAGCTTGTGTAGAACATCTTTTCTATTCGAGTCATTCTTTTAACTTAACATGTTGGGATAATTCAAATTGCAGGCAATGAATTTTTTGCTGGCTTATTACTGCTTTTGATGCCTGAAGAACATGCCTTTTGGTAGGTCTCGATAAAGCTTCCTTAAATTTCTATAGTATATACTCATAATTTGCACTTCTTCAATGTAGCTTCATAATTTTAAATGTTCCTGTATTTGTTGAGCTTTACTGTCATAAAGGAATGTGATAGAAATCTGGTATTTATAGTGAGTGAATTAAAGAAAAGAAAATAGAAATGATAGAACAATTTTCTGTAGAATTTGTCTTAAACAGCCGTTTATATTTTAATATAAAATTAACACATTTGATTCCACAGGTGCAATATATAATGTAAGCAGGATTCTTAGTATCATATTTATATTTGACTATGGATTGAGCTTTGCATATTGTCAAATAATTCAAAATCTCATGTATTTGATCTTTTTATTTCATACAAGCTTACGATAAAATTGTATGTTACTTTATTGCTCTAAAAAATGAATCATGTATAAATATTACTTTAAAAAATTAAAAGTCTAAAATTTTGATTATGTATTTCAACCTTTTCACTATAATGTTTAAAATGTGATTGAAATACTTCATAAAGTTACACGAGATACCATCAGTTAGATCAAAATATCATATTTTTTAGGAAGGTTATTTTTCAACGAAAATAAAAATTATATCAATCCATTCTCACACTTATCTATTGACTTTCATCCAATTAGGATCCATCATCACATAAAGCTTCTGAAAATAAAATAAAAATAGTACATGCCCAACAAAACAATAAACAACAAGACAATATCAAAATAATAACAATAATAATGATGATGACGACGACAACAATAACAATAATAACAATAAACAACAACAACACCAGTAATGGAGAACTTGTACATATCAGAAACATGATGAGAGACTTGTAAAGAAAAGTGCTGGTTTAAGCTTCCTTCCTCTTTTGAGAAGAATGATATTCTTTCGTTTGCAAGAGTTCAAAAGGTGAATGAGCTAGACATAATATTAACTCCAAGGGAATAAAAAATTAGAGAGTATTTATCTAGATTTTACTAAAAACTGAGATAACATATCCAACGTAAAATCTATAAAAAAAATAAGAGGTTATTTTTAGTTCCAAAAGCAATAAAAAGTTATAGAGTTTTTATCTCGGTTTAATTAAAAACCGATGTATCATATCCGACATAAAATCTATAAAACATAAAATTGCAGGAGTTGGGAATCCAATATCAAACCCCGAGCAACTTTTTGTCTCAGTTTTTGTAAAAATTAAGGGAAAAGATTGATTTAAAAAAAACATGGCGCTCACAATACCTATATCCTGAGTTGTTTATTGTTCGAGGTGTAAGCTTCTTCATCAAAAGCATTATTTGTAGTAGTGAAGAAAACAATGTAGATATTTGGGAGGATAATTAGATTCCATCTTGTTGTGGGTTTGAACTCCTAACACAAAACCCATGTTTCCATAGGTAATTGGAGTTAGGGACCTCATTAAGGGGGAAAAAGGTTGCTGGAACCAAAACATCATCATAAATACCTTTATCCTTATTGATAGAGACACAATTATCAAATTTTCTCTCCATAATTGATGACTTCTTGACAAGTGTATCTATAATGTCGCGGTAATAACTAAGATCGAATTCACAAGGACTGCTTTTTAACAAGAAAAATTTGTGCAATGCGTAGAAAATAGTAAACGAGGGGGGGGGGGGGGGGGGAATTCGAGTTTGCAAAGCGAAAAGTAAAAAAAAAGTGTTTAGATAATTATAATAAAGCAGCCAGACTATGTATAGAATTCTGTATTTCTCTATTGTTGATGTTCGATTCCTTACATGAATAATCTTATCACTAGAATCCCACGATGAATCAAAAAAATTGCTATAACCAATCCCTTGTGATATAGATCACTAATCACTACTCAGAGTTTCCTACCCCTAGTCCACCAGCGTAAGCAGGATTAGGCGATGTAACTAAGTGCTAATTCACTAGCCATTACTCGGGGTCTCTATTCAACCAGTGTAAGTACAATAATTGCCCCAGGTTCAACAAATAAACTAATGGTCAGTATTTCCTATGTGCCCGAAATTATATTAAAAGAGTATCTCACATAAAAAAACGTTACGAACAATAAGTAATTAAATAGAATTATAGATCAAAGTATTCATGCAATATCAAATCAGCATATGTCCTAACAATTTTGAAATAGATTAATCAAACACAACCTAACCTAGAGAGAATTAGCTACTCATAATTCAGATTACAATACCAAAAACAATTAAGAATTGCATATGAGATCCCTTGAAGAATTTTCCTCTAATGGCTTCCAATGCTCTCCAAATATGCCTTATGGTGTTGTAAATTGTCACTTTTGGTGCAAAAGATCGTCCCTTTTTGGGTAAAGTTCAGAACCTTTGAAAAAGTACAAAAATTCCCCTTTTAAAACAGTCAAAACGCGTCAGAAAAGTCCTGAAAACTGCCCATCGCTCGCGTGATACTTTTCCATCGCATATACGATTTGAACACGCTGCATCGTGCACACGATTTTTCCATTACATGGGTGACTATTCCAGAATATAGATATTTCTCTTATCTTTATTTTGAAAATAAATCCACTTTAAAATGAATTACGAAACTCTAGATATGATAAATATATTGGACAAACCTCAAGATGTAAATTGTGCTGAAAATTGCTCGTTTCTTCACAATTTCTTCCCGATTTCTTGGCTTTGCTTTGCTTTGAGAAGATTTGTGAGGTATGAAAATAGATCCATATTATGATGATGATTTTCACAATGGTGTGAAGTCTTGTGGTCAAAATTTAGGGTATGACACCTTGGATAAATTAAAGTTCGATGGTGATGATGATGTTAATTTTGTCCACTTTGTGCTTATGGATGAATCCGAACAGGTGAATACGAAATAGGCTCTAAGCGATCCAAAGTGGATTTAAGCAATGAATGAGGAGCTATAATCTATTAAAAAATGGTACTTAAGAGTTGGTTAATTTACCTCTTGGAAAGAAGCCAATTGGTGTTCAGTGGGTCTATAAATTGATGGGAAATCCCATAGGCGAGGTTATCAAGCATAAGGCTTGATTGGTAGCAAAGAGATTTTTGAAACGTGAAGGTATAGACTTTAAGGAGGTGTTTGCACCTGTGGCTAGGCTAGAAACCATCATATTAGTTGTTAGCGTTGCGAATATCAATGATTGAGCGATATATCAAATGGACGTCATATCTGCATTGTTGAATGATCCACTTAATGAAGAGGTTTATGTTGAGCAGCCCCCGAATTTGTAGTAAAGAATCAAGAGATGAAGTTTTACAAATTGAATAAATAATTATATGGTTTAAAACAAGCTCCAAGATCTTGGAAAAAGGCATTAATGGCTTTTTGATTAATATTGGTTTCAAGCGGTGTGTATCCGAACACAGAGTATATGTGAAGACAAATGCGAATAATGGCATGGTCATTATTTGCTTGTATGTTAATGATATGTTGATTACCGGCAGTGGTAAGAAGAGTATCTCTAAGTCCAAGAGTAAACTTATGGCTGAATTTGAGATGACAGACCTTGGAATTATGACGTATTTCCTTGGCATAGAGTTCCACAAGTCAAAAAAGGGATTGCTCATGTAATAAAGGAGATATGCCCTTCAAATTTTGAAGAGGTGTGAAATGGAGCATTGTAATGCGGCCATTACACCATGTGAAGCAAGGTTGCAGCTGTCCAAGAGTGAGGATGAGCAAGATGTGGATCCAATTCAATATAGGAGATTGATTGGATCATTGCAGTATTTGTGCAATACGCGATCGAACTTGGCGTTTATTGTCGGTATTTCTAGTAAATTCACAGAGAGATCAGAGGTGTCTCACTTGGCAGCGGTCAAGAGGATCCTTAGATATGTTAAAAGAACTCTTGGTTGCGGAATTCTCTTTCCCGCATCAAACACAGGCCAAAAATGCGATTTACTTGGTTTCACCAATTCCAATTGGCATGGTGATAAGGATGATAGAAAGTCAATGACTAGATACATCTTTATATTTGTTAGGACATCAATCTCTTTGTGTTCAAAGAAGGAACCGATGGTAGCACTCTCATCTTGTAAGGTCGAGTATATTGCATCATCGGTGTGTGCCTGTCAAGCTATATGGCTCATGAATCTATTGAAGGAGTTTGGTAGCTATGAGGGTGAGGCTACTACACTTATTATTAATAATGTTTTTGTGATAAACCTTGCGAAGAATCTGATTGCACACGGAAGGAGTAAGCATATCGAGATGCAGTTTCATTATTTGAGGGAGCTATTGAATGAAGGCAAGCTAAGATTGGGATATTGTCGAAGAGAATACCAAGTGACGGATTTGTTGACTAAGGGAGTAACAAATGAGATGTTCAAGAGGTTGAAGATGAACTTGAGCATGCTAGATTTGGAACAACTAAAATGAGGTGGTGCATTGAAAACAAGTTTTGAGGCATTTATGTTGTAGTAACCAGTTACCGGATATGTGGTAACCGGTTACCACTGCTTTGACAAAAGTGGGTTGGCTACTAGAATTGGGTGTAACTGGTTACCCCAACTATGATAACTGGTTACACTGAGAGTTTTTCAATTTTTCAGCTTATTTTTAAAGTTGTTTTGTATTTTTCCAATTTTTGTACATATTGTATAGATAGTCTTCAGTGCTCCCATTTGGGGTTATTTCCAATTTTAATTTTCACTCTCAATTACTCTCTCCCTCTCTCTCTCTCTCTATTATTTCCTCACTCCATCTTCTCCAATTAACCTAATTTCTCCATTGATTCACCATTTGAGTTTGTGATTGCTCCAACGTTTTTAAGTGTCATTTCAAAGTTTAATGTAATATTAATGGTAGTATTCTCAAGATTATCCCTAATCATTTATTATAAAGAGAAAAAAATTAAATAAATTATTTAAAAATTAAGAGTATTGTAGGCAAAAAAAATTATTATTTAAAAAGTAACAACAATTACTAATTATTTTGATAGAAGGAACAAAGAAATACTTCTCTTTTTTTCCCTTCATTTTCTCTCAACAATCAAACATACCCATAAAATAATTTTTTGTATACCTAGATATAGAGATGACAATTTGACTCATCCTCAATAGGTATCTGCAAAATTAACCAATATGGACAAGGTAAAAATCCGCAACAATGAATACAAGAACGGGCTCTGGTAGTTACCCATAAAAATAAGCGGGTATGAGCATCTTGATACTTACCCACCCCATACCCGCATAATATATATTTATGTTTTTTATTTATATTTATATATTTTAATTTATATTATTATATAAAAAGTCTGTCTATCAATTATAAAAATTATATCAGTATTAAATCGTTAAGTATTTAATATAAGTGTTTGTTTATTTTAACAATAAATTGTTTGAAAATTTTATAATGCTTTTAAAAACTTAAAATTATATGATGTTGTATAATCAATCTATTTATTTTTAATAGAAATCCGGATAACGGATACAGGTATGAGTACTTACATATCCATAAAACACTGACGGAAATGCTAACTTTAAGGCCCAAACGGATATAGACTCAAATATAAAAATTGTTTTAAATCGCAAATATAAAAATGAACACTACAATACTCTACTCAAATCCTCCTCATTGTGATGCTTACCTAGACAAACTTATTGCATTTCATTCCAAAAATACTATTTAATACAAAGAAAAATCAAATTAAAAACTCTATACATAAACAAAGAATTGACCATTCTAACAAGAGGGTGGAAGTGGATAATCAAATTCCAATCATGTTTTACAAATTTATTAAAGTTGTGATTACCAATCAAATAATTTGAAAAGATAGTTTTGGTTTCCTATTTCTTAAAAAAATTTCCCTCCCAGAAAAAACACGTCACTAAACAAACTAAAAAAAGATTTTAGAAATAATTTGGGAGGAGGGAAATTTGCAGCGTGGAAAGAAGAAGCGCGGCGAGAGAGATGGAAAAAGGCGGGACGACGACGAAGATAGATCTAAAGCAAGACGGTATCGAGAATCTGAGCGGCCGTGTTCATCTACTTCCCTGCTGCATCAAGCACGACGGCCCCACCGAAGTTTCTCACTATTTCAAACCTAAACCCACTGGCGTCGTCGGAGAAGACGGTTTACAGTTACAGCAATCGCATTTTAGGGGAAGGTTACTCGAAGGAACCACACTTCAACTTCCTCATAACTACTCTGGTTCGTATATCATCTTCTCAATTTCTTTCCATTTTTTTTTTTTTTGAAGTTTCTTTCGGAATATGCGTGTGATGATTTCGATTCTGTGTAGGTTTTGTTTTGGGAAAGAAAAATTCGTCTGGTAAATCGGATGATGGTTCTGATTCGTGGGAGACCAGTGCTAGGTTTAACGATATCACGTATTGGAATCACGACTGCGTTCCTTCGCAGAATGATGATTTCTTCCGTGCTTTCCATTGGATCACTGTTGCTGAAGCTGTATGTTGTTTCTCACTATTTGTCTGTTACTTTCACTGTTATTCAAAGATGAATATTTCATGCACAGCCACTTTGTCACTAGAAATATATTGTGTTTGGCTAAATCTTGTTTATTTGTAACTTTGTTTGTTAAAGTTATGTTAATGTTGAGGCCTGATGGGGTATAATGTATGGGAGAGTCTGAGGAGTGCATCGGAAGTGTCAGTAGGCTAAACGTTCAGGATCCAAGAGACTTTGACACTATCTATCCACCCAAAACCTCTAGGCTTTGGATAAATATGTGTTGTCAAGGTCTCTTGGTTTTAGTCCATTGACACTTCTACGCTCCTTGGAATCCGCAACGTTATGCATCTTGATGGATGTCATATTATAAGTAAGAGATAGTTTCTCCATTCTCTGAGTTCTTCATATTTTGAATTGTAGCGTGTTTGGCTGATAATTACCTCAAGGCATTGTCTAGACACTTATCTTGGTTTTTTACTAATTTTCATTCTATTGTATTTCTTTATTAGACATTTTGCATGCATGTTAGGAAGCAGGAATTGGGTAGTCTGTGTGTTGCCTGCTTGATCTCTTAGGTTAGGACTTAATCTTGATTATTCTTGTTGGGTAGGAGAGGTAGCAAAAAATATGCCCCTTGATGTATTTGCTTTTGATTCGGTTAATCGATTCAATGTTTTAAGTAAAATGGAACAAGTCTTGATAGGAACAAAGACTTATGTTTGCATCATTCTGATTTCTGTGCTTGTTGAGGTTACCTAACTTGATATTTGCTTGTAAATGCAGCTGCATAGTCCTGTCACACCTGAGGAGTTAGCATCTTTTACACTCTAGAGGCATAATTACTCTCCGGACAAAATGATGTAGCCGTCGTATTTCCAGTTAATTTATTTCTGTAATTTTTATGGTTATGTTGTACCTTGTCTTCAACCGTTCTTATGTATTTCCCCCTTTATGCTATCATGTATGTTTTTTTGTTTTCACTATATGAATACAATTTGTATCATAGATGGAAAACTTGCTATCTCTAATAGCACATCATGTCTAGTCCTGCTTTTTCTAAAGGAGGAAGACATCATAACTGTGGATGCATGGTGAAGACGGGCCTGAAGACCTCATAAATTACATGGATTATGATCGGTTGTTGACGAGTGTTCATGTCTCAGGAGCCAGCTCCATCAGTCTTGTTTTCTTCGATATTATTAGCGACTCTTATTAACTTCTTTTACCTTCGTATTATTGAATTTAGGCCTCTGATTTTAGTAGTTCATTTCACTTTTTTCTAGATTCATCTCACATCTTTTCAAACCTTAATTATAATGAAGTGTTTGTATGTTCTGAACACAGTTTGTTGCTTGGTCCTATATCGATTAGATGTTAGACGAAACCCAGAGTTGAATTGAAGGATGGTGTATGTGATATGATGAAGTTTTATTAGAACTGATAAATTCAATTCTTTTCAAACCTTATTATATGCACAATTCAATTCCTGTCTGCTTAATGCACACCATCCTTAATTTTTTTTCTCTCTCCTATACATGTTTCCACAAGTGAGCTATTGATAGTCAAATAAGGATGACTCACTATACTGTTAGGAAGTGATGTAGTAAGTGCCTTTACAATATCTTAAATTGCTAAAAGTTCATCAATAAGAGGCTTTTCATTAAATGCATATCGACTTCCATTAGATGCATCTTCAGGCTCCTCAGGTTATCTTCAATTATCATATAATAAGACTGAATCATTTTAAAGTTCACAGCAACTGTATAAAGATTGGTGAAGTTTTAACTGTCATACCTAAATAAATAAACAAATCATGTGATTTTTGAAATCTCAACTTCATAGTAATATTTGGCATCATCAACCACTATCTTTCTCCTAATAAAACTTCATCATATCACATACACCATTCATAAAAGATGCATACAATATAACTTATGAATACATCGAGAAAGTTTGTCATTAGTCATTGTTCCTAGTGTCCTTCCAAACAGTCTGGCTTTTTACAGTGGCGGATGGCTATTGCTACCACAAATCAACATGTGATCACATAAAAGATAGAAGTTAAACCTGAACACAAAAAATTGTTTGATGCAATATCAATTTTGATTGAGCTGGTGGTAGAACCTTTTATTTGTGTAATTTGGTTACACTTAAAAATGACAAGAGCGTGAATAGTAAAATACATTATGTTCTGATATCATTGTCATTGAGCTATGATCAAGAGCATGAACTTTTGTGAGAAACATCATTCTCATATTATAAGTTTTTACTTTCGCCCATATCTGATTTTCTTCTTTATGGATAAGCAAGGCCAAAGATGAGAATGATAATATCCATGTGGCTCATTCTTCTTTTTCTATTCGGGTAATGTTGTCAAATAAAGATATTTTTTTTTTTTACTTTAACAGAAACACGTTGATTTAGTCATAACCAAATCTGGATTCTGGAAGAAACTCACATATATGTTTGTTTCCGTAACATTGAAACATAACTGATATCTTAACATTGAAAACCTAAACTATCTAAATCTAGTATGTTAGCAAAGTTGACCTGCAGATGATCAACTCAGTCAACATTAACATTTTGTCCAAAAGTAGCAAATGTAACATACATGATAATTAGAAAGTCATCCAAATATATTATCTCAAGAGAACTCATATACAATGATATAAGATTTTCAAACCGACTTAACAAACAAAATCGCTATGATATAAATAAATAGGCATAAATGCAGTTTTAGTTCTCCTTACATTTTTTTTAAACTTTTAACCCCCCTTAAAAAGTAGATTGTAAGTCCCTTAACTTGAATTTTGTTTTTGGAATTTTTTGGTCCCTATTCAATTTGGTCTATGAGGCATAGTCAACAATGATGTCACAAACTAAATGTTGACCTAGGCTAGAATAAATTTGTCACGTCATTAAAAAACATATTATTTTAAATAAAAAAACATTTTTATAAAACACATTATTGAAGCTGAGTTTGTTTGTGTTCTTTCCCATTTGCAACCTGTGAACTCTAGAAACGTGAATATCATCTTCTTCTCTAGAAAATCATAAAATTCTTATCGATTTTCACAGTTCAAGCCTCGACGACCATGTCCCAATATTCAACATCAAGTAATAGCAACGTGTCTCGCTCCAATCACGTCGAATGCAATTGTGCTCTTTCTTATCCATTGATGACGGTGTGGGCGGATTTAAACCTAGGTCGTCGCTTTTTTGGTTGTGGGACGTACAAGGTTAGTTTCATGTATATTTCTAGAAAATCCCTAATTTTCCGTCTTCTCTAGAAAGTCTCTAATTTTTTCTATATATTTCTAGAATCAGGGATATAAGAGATATAGTCACTTCGTCTGGTATGATGAAGAAATGTCTCAACTTAGACTATAAGCTAACTTAAAAATTGGACTTACAAGTAAGATCCAATTTGACATGCTAACTATCCTAACATTTTGACTATTGCATACTTGAGCATACTATTCGACTACAACATACATGATCAACATGTGAACAGACTTCGACTACATGTTAAACCTTTGTCGAACTATGAAGTTATCCCCATTGAGACTAGAGTTTGATCCAAATACTACAATTTAAATTAATTATATTTTTGAGATTAGTAATTCAGTGGAATTACAATGAGGCTTGTTTATCGGCAAAATTATATTTTTTAAAATTAGTAATCCGATGAAATTACAGTGAGACATGTTTATTGACAAAATTATATTTTTTTAAATTAGTAATCATGTGGGATTACAATGAGGTTTATTTGTTGGAAAAATTATATTTTTGAAGTTAATAATTCGATGGGATTATAGTGAGGTCTGATATTAGCAAACTTGGTTCAAGCGTGAAATTTATTTTTGATGATGATGATTTTTTATTATTATTTTGATGATGATTTTGATGATTGCTTGAGTTGCATGTCTGTTAGATATACGTGATCATACATGCATATATTTTGGAGTTTGGTAGGACTTTGCTCTAGTGATGGCCAGGTTCAAAGAGGAACTATGACGGTCTCATGTCCAGAGAGGAGGAACCAGAGACGTGAGCAATCAATAAGAAATCTCTGACTCCAAAAATCCGGTACCACATGCATATTGATGAAGGAGTTGGTGACATTAGCATTTGCATAATAAATTGGAATTTGATTGTGTTTTGTGAGATTATTATACTTGTTGATGTTTACCACCGTTCTGCTGTTAATTTTCACCATTAACATTTGTAAGGTATTTTCTCACCCCTTTTTGTTGTTGTGGCGTATGTGCTTCTCTAGAGTACATACAACTAGGTACTCAGCAAGAGTAGTTGCTTGTGAGTTGAAAGATGACCTTTGAACTTTTCTTCGTTTATTTTTTTGTTTATCGCTATTAGTTGGTCTATATGCTCTGATATGTAACATCAGTAATGAGATGTATTAATTTTCTTGAGCTGATGTTGGAGTTTATTTTTTTGAGTAATTTCCTTTAAATAATTAATTGATGTTATGAGATATTTTGAGTTCCGCTACAAAATTTTGAAATTATTCATGAAGTTGCATGTTGTGCTTTGAGTAGCATCCTAAGATGTGAATTTTTTATTTTTATTAAGAGTCGGGATTTAGGGTGTTACAAAACCCACCTCAAAATCCAAAATTTGAAGAAGATGATAAGATTGATGTTGATCATTATTCCTTCAATTCCATTTGCATCATCAAATTTAGTTCTCTATGTCTTCTTTCCATGGATGAAGTGTAACTGTTCAAGCTTCAAAAACTGATCCCCACAAATCCAAGCACAAGAATTCAAAGATTGTCCAAGCATCAGACACATCAATGATGGTGATATAGTCAGAAGTGAGATAGATCATATACCAGAATGCAATTACCTCTGAAGATATTCAATATGCATCTTCTGAGTCGGTGAAAGAGATTTTCAAGATGATCATCTTTACACCATCAACTTCTATAGTAATACCTCTTTAAAGGATATTCTATAGACCTTCAGCAACACTTTATCAAGATCAATGAGTTAAAAATATATTTAGTTTTTCCATCATTTAAATTCAGCGGAATCATCCTTTGAATATGGTAGGAAAAACTGTATGATATTTTTCATGCGGCACTTGATTCCTTCTTGAAGAAGAAATATACTTTTCTTATTGGATCATTATATGCACCATTGCTAAGTGCTAAGCACGAACCATGCTCTAATACCAATTGAAGGTGTGAAAAGTACATAAGAAGGGGGGTTGAATTGTGTTTCGCGTTTTCTTTAATTTAACTTCTGATCAGAGTTTCAGAATCAAAACTGGTGTTCAAATTCTGTTTTAATTCATTGGTAATGGATATAACAGGAGTAAACAAATAACAGTAGAAGACACAAAAGATTTATCCTAGTTTCTCTCTTAATTGAGATTACTCCAGTCCCCTTGCCTCACAAGAGATTTTCATTATAACCACTTCATGATTACAATCGCTTATGCTTCTGCATAAGTCTTTTACACTTGCTTAGACCAACTGTCTAAGACTTTTTTGCTTAGAGCATATGTCTAAGACTTTCCTTGCTCATACCTTCTGACCGAGGCAAATGCTCAAAAAGTCCTCTGGTTAAGACTTACCTTTCCTTAGAGCACATGTCTAAGACTTCTTGCTCACGCCTTCTTACCGAGCCATTTGTTCCAAAGGTCATCCAGACTGATACTTTTCCTTGCTCGAGCATCACTTGAGACTTCCTGCTCACGCAGCTTAAACGGAGACTTTCTCTTTGCTCAATCAGCCTAGCTGAATACGACTTTCACAACCCAAGCAGTTAAGCAATGAGACTTATATGACTTAAGCATCTGGGCTCAAGACTTGTTTCTTGAATCCCAATGAGAGAAGACTTCTGCTCAAGCACATAACAAGAGACTTGATCTAAACTACTGAAGGCTCAGTAGAATAGAGAACAAGGTTTATATGATACAAGCATCAGAGATATAGGAAATAACCATAACAAAGACCTAAAGCTCTTAATATTTCTAAGATATTCAATGGTAATAAATGTTAATGCTTTACAATTACAACCCATAACAGAAAATCTACATATTACATTAGAGTTGATAATTGCTTGATCTTGCTACTCCTTCTTCGGAAGAATCCTTGTTAAGATTCAAACTTGAATCTTCAGCCATATTTATAGCCTTTGCATAAACTAGTTGTTGAAGAGGTAACTTGATCAAGTGTATTTCTTTTTACTCCATAGTACAAGAGACGTTGAAGATAGACGCACAACAAATTCTGAATTCAGTGTGTAACATGCTTAACCTTTGAGTCTTTAAGAGGTTCTCGTACTAATAGAGTCGTTGAGAGCAGATATCTGTAGAGCATGCCAACCTTTCTTGATCCTTGCAATCTTGTAGACTCTAGTTGATAAGTTGATAAGACAATACAACTTGCTTTCTGTAGTGCGGATAACCATAACTTTATCACCAACTCTAAATGGTATCAGATGCTGATATACAATTACCAAGTGTAGTAACTCATCTGAATGTTGAGGCCTTCAACTTAGGAGTCTGCGCCAAGCCACACTAGCAATTGTTCTTTAGACTCTGCCACCATAAGCTAGCAGTGAAGCAACTCCCAAGTGCGTTCATGTAACACAAAATTTTGATTATTTATGTACAATAATGTAGAACCTGCATAAATAAAACACACATCAAATAAACCATTGTTCTTTCAATACTTTGTTATCATTAAAACCAAAAGAGAATATGTCAAAAACATATATTGTTCTAACATCCTCTATTGTTACCCCATATGAGAGATAAAATTATGAAATTGTAATTTCAACATCGGATTCAACTATAGGCAGTATGTTGGTCCAAGAAGATGATGATTGCAATGAAAGGGTCATATATTATCTTAGTCGGGTATTGAACGATGAAGAAATTAGGTTTAACTTAATATAGAAGTTGTGCCTTTCCTTGTATTTATCTTGTATGAAATTGAAGTATTATATCAAATCAACATATGTGTTTGTTTATTCACATTTTGATATTATCGAGCATACGGTGTCGAAACCAATTATGCATAGTAGAATTGGAATATGGGCTTTGGTCTTAACTGAGTATTCTCTTACTTATGCACCGTTAAAGGCCATGAAATGTCAAAATGTCGCTGATTTTATAGTAGATCACACAATAACGGAAGTAACACAAAACCATGTCGAGCAATCAACATGGATGTTGTACTTCGATGGATCTACTCACGCTAAAGGAACCGGTGTTGGAATTCTGATTATTTCCCCCTAAGGAATCCCAACTAAGTATAAATTCAAAATCAATGGTTATTGATCGAACAAAGAGGCTGAGTAAGAAGCCATAATAACATGCCTTATGATCTTGTTAGATTTTGGGGAAACAAGAGTCAAGATCAAAAGAAACTCAGAACTAGTGGTGGAGAAGTTGACAAAAGAATACAAGTGCATCAACGAGAGTTTAGTAATGTATTTTGTCAAAGCAAATTCATTGCTGAGAAGATTCGACATAGTTGACATTAGACATGTGTCATGAATTGAGAATTAAGAGGACAACGACTTGGCCCAAATAACTTCAGGGTATAAAGTCTCCAAAGAAAAATTAGAATATCATATCAAAGTCAGAGATAAATTGATCTCGACCAGTGTGCTTTACCCATAATTGTCAAAGTCAAAACTGGTGAGAGTAGAAGAATCGGGAGACCTAAATCCTGAAATTTTTGAAACTTTTTCCATTGACAATTTGTCTAGTGATGATTGGAGAAGATTATTTATAAAGTTCTTGAAAAACCTGACAGGAACAGCGGATCGAAAGATCAAATATAAGGCATTAAGTTACGGCATCATTGGAAATAAGTTGCTTAAAAAAGACGTCTGAAGGTGTATTACTTAAGTTCCTTAGCGAAAGCAAAACTTATTTGGAAATATTTAATGCTCATAGTGGATCATATGGTGCCCATCAAGAAAGCCACAAGATGAATTGGTTGTTGTTTCGATAAGGGGTATCCTGGCCCACAACGTTGAAATACTGCATAGAAATTTGCCAAAGGGTGTCAAGAATTCCAAAAGCATGTAGGGATCCAACATGTCCCTGCTAGTGAGTTACAATCAATCGTTAAACCTTGGACATTTAGAGGTTGGGCATTATATTTGATAGGTGAGATTAGACCTACATCATCTAAAGGTCATAAGTATGTCTTAGTAGGCATCAACTATTTTACCAAATATTTTGAAGCAGTGGCTTTAGATAATGTTTACCAAGATGTTGTGATCAATTTTATCCAGAGTCACATCATGTGCAGGTTTGGGATTTGTGAAACCATAACCATAGACCAAGGTTCAGTTTTCAAAGGGTGAAGGATGGTTGAGTTCGTCTCAAAATCAGGAATCAAACTTCTAATATTTATCCTTTATTATGCCTAAGAAAATGGTTAAGTCGAGGCTACGAACAAGATTATAATTTGCCTAGTAAAAAAACATGTAGGCCAGAAGTCAAAGATTTGACATAAGACTTTATATTAAACACTTTGGGTTTGTCGAACGTCTTCTAAGGAAGCAACTAACTCTACACTTTTTCGACTGACATTTGGACATAATGTAATGTTGCCTACTGAGATATACTTACAACCAGTAAGAATCCAAAGACAAAGTGAGATCACGTCCAACCATTACTAGAACATGATGATGGACGAATTGGTCGACTTGGACGAAAAAAGGTTTGTTGCCTTATACATTCTTATTAGGAAAAAGAAGTGAGTGATTAAGGCTTACAATAAAAAGGTTAAGTCAAATGTCTTTGCAGTCGGTGACATGTCTGGAAGGTAATATTACCTATGGATCGAAGGGATAGAGCCTTAGAGTGTGTTTGGATGAGGTAATTGAGAATTTTTGAAGAATTCAAATTTCTAAGCAATTTAAATGATTCAATTGAAATCCATTCATTTTAAAATTCTATGTTTGGATTAACTAATAAAATGATTCATTGTTAAATTTTTGGGGTCATTTTCATAAATTTTAAAACTTTTAGGTCAAATTTAAAATATGAAAAGTAGGGACTGATTTGCAAAATTTAAAAATTTGAAGAGATTAATTTGCAAATTTTGAAATTTTGAAGGGACTAATTTGTAAAATTTGAAAATTATAAGAAAGTTATTTGCAATTTTATGAAAATTTTAGAGATGAATTTGAAATTTTTATAAAATATAAGGATCAAATTGCAAAATTTAAAAAGTTAATATAAATAGTATAATATTTGTATTATATAGAGTGAAGGAGTAATTTCAAATTCTTCACTTTTTAATGTCATTTGAAATTTCTTAAATTTAACTTGAATAAAATATTTCATAAATTTACATCATTTTAACAATTCTTTACATTTTTTTTTATCAAAACAATATATTTTGGTCAAGTCATTTTAAATTTTCTCAAAAAGTTACTTTCCCTCATTAAAATGTTTCATCCAAAGTATGTTTGGGTGAAACATTTTAATGAGGGAAAGTAATTTTTTGAGGGAATTTAAAATGACTTGACCAAAATTCATTGTTTGGATAAAAAAATATAGAGAATTGTTAAAATGGTGTAAATTTATGAAGTATTTTATTCAAGTTAAATTTAAAGAATTTAAATGACATTAAATAGTAAAGAATTTGAAAATGCTTCTTCACTCTATATAATTAAAATGTTAAATTGTTTATTATTATTTTCAATTTTTGCATTATGGTCCTCATATTTTATGAAAATTTCAAATTCACCCCTATTTTTTAAAAAAATTGCAAACAAGTCCCTAATAATTTTTCAAATTTTATAAATTAGTCCCTATTTTTTATATTTTACATTTGACCCAAAAGTTTTAAATTTTATGAAAATGACCCAAAAATTTTAACAATGAATCATTTTAATACTTCATCCAAACAAAAGAATTTAAATTGAATGAATTTCAATTGAATCATTTGAATTACTTTGAATTTTAAATTTCTTTAAAATTCTCAATTACCCCATCCAAACACACTCTTAGGGAAGTGGTCACAAAACTGGGAAAAACTATTTAAATTTAGAAGTGTTTTCAAATAACGCTTATGCGATTGAGGAATTAAGTCCTGACAGTCGAATATTAAAAGTAAATGATAAATACTTGAAAAAGTATAAGCCTAATGTTACAAAAAGTTAAAATATCGGGATAAAAATAATGTACAAAAAATAGTTTGCCAAATTGGTGTATATTCAGAATAGACAAAAAAAATGGCATTTACTACAATAATTTAAGTACATAGAGAAAAAAAAAAGAAAATTTCCAAGACTTTAATTTGCTCTTCATTTCTTTGAAGCATAATTTAGTATGCTTAAGCCTTTTGTCGATCATGAGGTATGCAGCCTTTAGTTTGCTCACATTTTCTTCCAATATGCAAGCAGTCCTTGCACGCTCTATACCAACATTATCCTCTTCGACCAATTCCTCGTTGATAAAAGCCAACTCAAAAGCATGTATCTTTGCCTTCACCTTCTCCATTGCATCAATCTTTCACTGCAGCCAATTCATTTGTTGAGTCAAGGATAAGATGTTCACCTTCAGAGATGTCAGTCTATTTTTGTCTTTGGCCTTTGCCTCAAACTTATTAACTCGACATTGGGACTAAGAAACTAAGCTTTGTTGTTGGAGCATGACCTTGAAGGTGAGATAATACTTAGAAGGGGGGTTGAATAAGTATGAAAGATTAAAACTTAGAATTAAAACTCAAGTATTTTTATCCTGGTTCGTTGAACTCAACTACTCCAGTCCACCCTTCCTAGAGTGATTTGCCTTTCTCTATCAAGGACTTAATCCACTATTTAATCAAACAGATTACAATAGTAACACCTAAGAACAACTGTTCTTAGTCTTCTCAAGAGCTAATGATCCCAACTGGATCCTCTTAAGGAAATCTTTTACAATCAATGTAAAACTATTACAAGAGTAAGAATGCTTCTAAAAAGCTATTATCACAACTGTGATATTTCTCTTAAGTTTAAGAACAATGAAATAAATTCTTAGAATGAATATGAAAATATGAGAGCTTGAATGTTTTAATTTCTTTTCAACAAAACGTCAACTGAAGAATTTGGTGGAGTCTTGCTTTTATAGGCAGCTGATCCAAGGTAAGCTTCACGTTGAGAAGAGTGTCCAAAAGGTCTGAGCCTTTTTGTCTTCACATCAAGTGACCTTTCCTAGAAGAAGAAAGCACAGAAAAATCCTTTTTGTCTGTGTTCTTGTGTCTAGCATAAATAAGGAAATAGACGTTTGGTTCACTCCAACGGATATATTCTTTGAATATTTCTTCTTCAGTTTTCAGCAAATTCATCAGAGTCTAATTGGGTCAGAGTCTTCTGATGATGATCAGATCTTTGCTGAATCAGAGTCTTCTGCAGCAGGTGTGCTTTCAGCGTGTTTAAGATCAGAGCATATTTGAGACAGAACTTCAGTACTGGCAGCTTTAGTACTTTCAGAATCTCCTATAGAAACTATGCTTTGAAAAACTCTTCATACAAAATTCTTCTTTGCTTCAGATGCTTCTGACTTGCCTCAGATTCCTCTGGAGCTTCTGCTTCAGAATCTTCTGGAGGCTACGCTCAGAATCTTCTGTTGGCAGCAATCAGAATCTTCTAATGAATGCATCTGGCGCTTCAGAGTCTAGCTAATATCTTGTGTTCAATTCTGATTTGCTTCTGGAGTGTTAATTCCTTTACTATCTGCAGTAAAAATTCTCAAGCAAATTTTAGAGTATATAATTCTTAAATACAAAATTTCATAATAGTTATCATCAAAACATAGAGATATTATTAAGAACTAATATGTGTTCTAACAGACCTCAATTCTCATTTCAAGTCGATTGACAAAATCTTGTTTAAGCCTAACAACTTGAACATATTGTTCAAGAATAGGCTCAAAATCTAATACAAAGTCAACAATGGAATTCGACACTTCCAGCTTATTTAGCTTTAACAACAACCCTTATATTTCAAAAAGAACAATTGGGTTACACTTGATGGTTTGAATGAGGCCCATATCGACAAGTTTGGACTCTAAATGTTGGAACAACACAACAAAATTGTATGTCTAAACATCAGGGAGAGCAAAAGATATATCAGGAAAGTCTTTTTGGCTATCCACAATCCTTTTGGAGGCCTCAGTTGGATTCTCTTCTTGATTGACCTTTACCTCTGTGGGATAAAGAGTCAAATCATAAATACTATTGAGGCTCTCAAGAGATTGGGACTGAGACCCTGGAATGGGGGATGAATATGTATGCTCTTGAATACCCTCATGAGAGGGAGATCCAAAAGGTTCACATGAGAGGAAGATATTTTGAATTTCCCTCTATTCATTACGCGAGGGATAAGTGTCATACCCCAACTTTTATCCTTAGAATCTTTTATCATTTACATAACATTCTAGGACAATCAGTCATGCATAGCTAATCAAGTTATTAGCTCTTGTTCTATTTTGTTTCCTATGAATTAGGATTTGCTTCAAAAGGCTCAATGGACTAATCAATCAAGGTTTTGGATGGATCATTTACCAATCAAGTTCTCATACTCTTAAGAGGCCTTTCTCCATCAATAATCAAGTTCAAAATGGCTTCAATGAAACTAGGGTTTTTCAACCAAAGTCAACTGCATCTTTGACTTTTGGATCAAGGCATAATTTCAAGCCTTGGGATATGATTCAAGAAATTCAAGTAAACCCTTAGAGTCCATCCATGGTATTCAAATGGCTCAAGAGATTGATTTTATTGAAGGTTAATAGGTGAAATTCATCTGATACACAAGTCATTAACTGCAAAGTCAAACCTTTGACTTTAGGTTTTTTTTATCAAACTTGAACTTATTAAGTCAAATTCCATGAAAACATGTCTTATGGTTGAGTTTGATTAAGAAAAATCAAGAGAATTGAGGTTACTTGCAAAAAGGGCAACTTGGAAGAAAGTGAAATTTTTCTAGATCATGGAAAAACCCTAATTTGGTGCTGACTTGCCAAGATCATAACTTCCAATCTAGAAATCCATTTTCTTTGACACAAAGATCAATTTGAAGAGCTTATTCCATACTACAACTTTGTCAACGAGGAGGAATTCCCAAAAAGTGCATAGATTTCAAGTTATGATAGCATGAAGTTGAGAAAAATAAGATTTTGGAATTCTATACTTAGAATATTTCCAAGTGTTGAATCTCAACTTGGTGGACTGATTTTCAAAGCCATTTTCCTCATAGTTCTAGGTTCCCATTCAAAATTCTTACAAAATGAAAGTTGTTAGGCATTCTTCAAGCTTTACATTGATGCCAAGAACTCCATCATTGAATCAACACAATTCAAGTTATATGGTTGCAAAGTTAGGGTTCAAAGTTGTCAAAAGATCATAACTTAGAATTTTTTCTAAGTCACTTTGGAAAAAGTTTTGGACATGACTTCAACCTTTTGTTTCTAATGATTCCAAGCCTTTTTTTCACTTTAATTTGAACATGAAACTTACTCTACCATCTCCCTACTTTCCATTGAGCCAAAGAACTCACATTTTGAAGCAAAATCCACCAAGTTACTACCATTCAAAGTTAGCTACATGGATTGGTGATTATGCATATTATGTTGTCACATTTTCGTGCACCAAGTGAGTTTTCATGCAATTACCATTTCCTACCTGATTTCATGCGCATGATACCTCATCCTTCATGCCAAAACATTGCCCAAAATGAGCGAACCATTCATGTACCACTTGAATTCTTCATAAGCAAGTTTTACCATGGTTGGAAAATGATAAAACATGTACAAACCTGCCCCACATGCAAGCTGCTCCATTATCCTCCATTTTGACCCTCTGCAACCACCAAAATGACCACCAACAAACACCCTTTGCTCATGTCATGCGTACTTATCAAACAAGAATTTCACCTCAGAAATTGCTCTTTGAACCTTAAAATTCCACCATATATATTCTAAAAACCATGGCCAACACAAAAAGAACAAATTTTCTGCAGCCAACCGATCTAAAAACTCCCTCTTTCATTCAAAAATCTCTCTCTTTGAATTTCATTTTTCTGAGCCTTTCCTACTGTTTCCTTGCTTTCATCATTCCTCTAAAGGTCCCTAGGAGCTAAAGGAGAGGTTTGGAGGTTTGTTTGCACGCAAAACAAAAGCTTCCAAGTGCTCATCGTGGGTAACTTTCTCTCCTCTCTTTTCCACTCTTCTAACATGTATTTTAATCTGTGATGTTTGTTTTTGGTGGTCTGGAAACATAAGAAGCATGTTGGTGTTGTTGTTGTGTCGTTTTAAGCAAATTTCAGTTCATGTCTCATTTTTGTGTGGCTACTTTTAAGGGCCTTAGAGTGATCAAATGAAAGAAGTAAGGTCAGAAACGTGTTCTACATGAAAAATCCTTCAAAAGGGTGTCTTCCTTTTTATGTTTTGCCGTGATTTACAAACAGCTTCAGTGGCCGTTGTTGGAGAAGACGATCGGAGCCCTAGCTCCGGCGTCTAACGTGTGTTCACGTTTGACTTTGGTCTTTGGCTATATGGTGCCCATATGGTGCTGAGGTGAATGCCACCTCATTTAATGAAAACCCGCGTGGCATATTTATTGGTGGTTTCTGAACTTTTGATCATTGGGCCTTGTCATTTTCCTTTCCACACCCCTCCATATTCAGGCCCAAGCGTGTTTCAACATGCTCCTGGTTCATTTCAAAATTTCTGATACACCCCCATCCTTTTATTTTATACTATTTATTTTATTTTCTTACCATTTTGATTTTAATTTTAATGTTCCTTTTATTTAAAAAAATAAAAAAAAAATAGTTTTTGAATACTATGATGTCTCTAGAATTTTTTGGTTTTTTTTTTATTTTAAAATTATTTTCCTATTTTATTTGCATTTATTTATAAAGGGTGTTTTATTACACTATCCTTGAATTACGGTTTTGATTTTGGATGCTTTAAACATCCTTTCTTGAGCCAATTTTTTTCCATCTTTTGACACGTGAATATGTGATGTTTGAGTTGTTTTTTTGAGCTTTGGTGATACTTTTTTAATTGCTTTTCACTTGACTTTGTGGAGCCTCAATTTGTGCTCGATTAGTGAAGTACTATAAATTTGTTGATTGATTTTGTGTGAGCATTTGTGCATTTCTTTTAAATATATTTTCCATACATATTCTTGAATGTATTTCCATAAGGTAGAGCTATTAACTTGAATTTATTTGGCCATTTTTATATTTTTTTATTGATGCCTCAAGTTAGGTTTGTTTTGAACATGATCTTGATTTGTCTTTGACCTAGTTTGTAGATATGCTTCTTGTGTGAATCTCTTCGATGCTTGGTGCTTTTATATGACTTGAATACCATGTTTGAGCTTTTTACTTTTATTGTTTTAATTTGTATTGCTTGATCATTTGTCTTTCTTACTTGCATTGAATGTTTGTTTCCTTTTATGAATGCCATTGAATAATTTTTGCTTAGTTGCTCATCTATGTTTCGAGCATGATGCCTATTGAATCTTTCTTGTGGACATGAGTTTTCTTTGATTTGAAATGTTTGAGTATGCTACTGCCGCATCTTGTTTTCTTGAACTAATTCCATTGTTTGAGTCATTTGTGTTTTGTTTCTTATGTGCTAGTTGTTGATATTGGTTTAACTAATCATGTGATGCATATTTCATGTTCTTGTGACCTTTTCTTGATCTTTTGAATATGTTGAACATGATGAAGTGTAGCTACTGACCTTTATGAGTTCTCACCTTGTTTGGTTCATTTTTGGCTTTGTGTGTTAGATAATGATATTTATTTGACACTTTAAGATACAAATGTTTGTAATACTTGTTTGCTTTAATCTTCTAACATGTTGTGTGCCTTATTGATGGCTCATTGCTTTACTTATTGAGTTGATTTATTAATCTTAGCATTTTCTTTGCATATGTTTATATTCATTCATGCCTTTAACTTTGATACTTGAAGCTTTTCTTGGCGCTCCTTTGATGTTGTTTATCGGTGCCTAATATCCAAAGAAAAGGTTCCCCTCTTGTTGAATTATTGTCATAAGTTAGTTTAGTCTCACCCACTTCCCTTTGGACCTTGTTAGGGTCCTTCCCTTTTATCCTATCCTTAGGATTAGAGTTTATTAACTCTATATAAGTGTCATTACTATGGACACTTGCTTTCCCTTTTGACCTTGTTAGAGTCCTTACCTTTTTTAATTTAGACTTAGGATAGAGTTTTCTAAACTCTATGTAAGTGTTATTGCTATGGACATTTACCTCCCCCTTTAGAACCTTGATCACTATCAAGAGTTCCTCACCCGTAGTTAGTCGAACTACGATTGCTCTGATTTCCTTGTTAGGATACTGATCGGTAAAATTAGCAAGTGTACTAACTTTTACCGATATAGTAATAATTGGGGTTTTCCCAGTATCGATCTCTGAGGACTGCGTGTAAATTTTTAGGTACAGATGTTATTTCAATCAAATAAAATAACATTGGGGTTTTTAACAGGAAAAAGCATAATGATAAAATTATTTTAATGATTAAGATAAAATATGCTAGGGGATGGTGTATGAATTGCTTAGTACGAACCCTAGAGTAAATCAATGAGACATGTCACAAAACCTTAATTTTTATTGCACCTCAAAAGTGTCTTTCTTAAATTCCTTAACTGAAAAACCGTTGATATTCTTTCTTGACCCTAATTCCTTAACAGTCAAGGAAAGACATCAAGAAATAGTTCTGACAAGGGTTTTATAATCATTACAGGATATCCCTATTCCTAGGCAATATTTACTGTAATGTGTTATACAAAATAATCAATCAGTTTTTCAGGCCAAATCCCTAATCGTAAATTGTTCCCAATTTATACGATATTTAAAAGTTTAAACGATTTTCATAATAAAAATATGAAGGAAAGGAACAAAATTTCATTAAGAAATACAACAGAGGTTCATTACAACACAATTCAGGGACACCCGCTAGCAATGGGGGGTTTAGCTATTCATAGTATTCAACAAAAACAACAGAGAAAATAGGAACATTACAAGACTTGAGGAATAAAGTTGATCTTCAATTTCTCCCGATCATGAAAATCTCCTTGTCTTCCCAATTCTCCAGAGCTTCCCACTTTCAGTTGTAATTTCTTCGTACGATCCAAAAAGTCCCTTATCTCTTTCCAAAACACATCTTAATTAGTCTCAGGTCCAACCCAGCAATAGGAAAATACCCAAAATACCCTCAGGAATCACAAATGCCCAAAATCTAAGAAAAATAGAAGATGGAGCGTTTTAGCCAACACGGGTCGTGTTGGCTCCCTGTTATATTGCACGAACATTATTTCAGTTCTAGGTGTGCTGACACGGGTCGTGTCAACTGACATGGGCGGCTGTGTCAGCTCCCTGGTTTCATCCTATTTTGCAGCTTTTGAGCACTTCCTGACACGGGTCGTGTTAGGTGACACGGGTGGCCGTGTCAGGCTACTGGTTCACTTCAAAACTCTTCTAAATTCTTGCTATTTTACCCGGTTTTTGCTCTGATTCTTCTTTACTGCTTACCTGAACCTAGAAACAGTGAAAATACCAAACCAACGCGTAAAATGCAATAAAAACAAATAAAATGCGACGAGACATATTAAATAATTAACTAGAACTAATGGTAAAATAATGTATAAAAACCATTGATCAGATACGTAAGCACGATATGCAATGTCTTGGCGAGCATACTTAGTAAATACCTTAGGTATTTCCTTTAGAACATTCCCAAACAATAGCATAACACAAATACAAATAAGAGGTTCCTGTAGAGTACTACAAATACTTAGGGTGCTAGTACCTTCCCTTAGTATAACCAACCTCTGAGCCTTAGATCTCTTAGCATTGTTGTTACATTGCGCAATTAGGACTTTTTCGATCTTTTCCCTTTCCTTTGGATAAATTAAATCTTGATGGTGAACTTCAAAAACTTGTGATTCAAGTTAATACAATAGCTTAAGATCTGATTCTCACCGTAACAATAGGGAAATGATTTTCTGAACAATGCAGGTTGACGTTGTTGACTGTCAAATGGTACCATAGTCGAAACAAATATTTTACATTTGTAAAACATATTGAAGTAAGCTTCAAACACCTCCCTAGACATATCTTTGCCATCGTCTAGAGTGAGATGAGCAAGCCTCAGGCCTTCGACTCCCACTTACGAACTCGAAGGAACCTTGGATTTCAAAGAAGGCTTGAAAGTGGTGTTAAGCTACAATTGAAAGAGCTAGATAAGCCACTCTCTTGAAGACTCTTGGGATTTTTCCGTTTCTTGAGGTTTGCGATATGCTAGTCCTAAGGATTCATACATGCCACATAAAATTAGTTTGTTAAGGCATATGTTTCTCCTCTCATGAAGCTCAGTGTCCAGAGGAACAAACCTTTTTTCCAGTTGGACGAAGTAAGAGCAAAGCATATAGCGAGAGATCCAATAAGTCAAGAAGGTTGTGTGTTCATTTGCTCCCACATGCTCTGCCTAAGCATGACGGTTGTCAATGAAATTTTTTTAAGTTTTTTTGTTAAAAACAAAGCCAAGTTTGTTCTTAATAATTTTTAAAGGCTCTCCAATTGGTCGAAGGTCAGCAATAGCGGCATTGTTGAAGAATGTGGGGGTTATCATCCCACAAGGAAAGTGAAATATGTTAGTGGAGGTATCCTAAAAGCACATGGCTGCAAGGAGAATGTGAGAATTGTACCCAGGGCCAACTCTTGAGAGTTGAATTAGGTTAAAAATACCTAAATCTTTCCATAAGTTTTTCTTCTTTTCTTGAACCATATTCAACCATTGGATGTAAGAAGAATCATCATCAGTTAGAGGAGATGAACAAAATACTCTATTTTTGAAGAAATTAAAATTAAAGGGTTCATCTCGGAACACCCAAGGCTTAAAAGAAGGGTAAATGAGGAAGAAATCTTTTGGAACGTAAGGTTTCTTAACACACCTAAGAAGGGGATCCATGAAAGCAAAAATGGTACCTGAAATGGAATAAGGAATTAATGCGTCAGAATACCATATGTTTCTTCTCCCATCTTCCATGGGAAGCTCCGAAACATAGACATCATCAATGAAAAAAGTTCGTCAATGGTAGCAGCAAGGGGAACATGTTGAATGTGCTTTTTGGAGCCATGGTTGATTTCATAAAAGTTTTAGGAAAGAAATATGAGGAAAAATATAATAGAAGTTGCAAATGGATATTTAAGGTTTTGATTCTTTTTTCACAGAAAAATGGTGAAAGAGAAGAAAGTTGAGAAAGAAACGCTTAAATAGCCAAAAGGGGAAGAAGCGTTTTAGTTTTCCCTCCAATATTTTTAACAAGTGGTACGTCCAGATCAACACATGGCACCAAGAGGTCATGGGGAAAGATGAAAATAAAGAAATTGAGTGATTTTATTTTTTATTTCATTTTAGTTTATGGTGTGTTAATCTCCTATGAAATAAGGGATGCTGATGATGATCAGTCGCGCACACATCTTTGGTGTGATAGACGTGATGTTTTGGTAGAAAGTGGTTGTGATGACCAATAAATAAAATAAATAATAATAAAACATCTAGTTGATATGACATGTACAGGCTAGTTGAACAAATTCGAGTGTTTATAAAAAATGCCACATTTCTTCACCTGACACATAAGTGGCATTTTTGGGGGGCATATATTATGCTGGAATTTCTAATTGGAGAAAAGTCAACAAGAATGCTACATTGAGAAAATGCTAAATGTTAGTATTAATGACAAGCACGTCGACTAGAGAGTTTCGACTAACATGTTGAACATGGTTTGGAAAAGTCTCAAGAACAGATCTTGAACATGGTTTGGAAGAATCTCATGAGCAGGTCTAATTAATCTTTCAACACCATGTCGAGGTCGAAGCTTTTGCAAACATGAAAGACTTAGAAGATTTTGGAATCCAAAGACTTGAAAGGTTATCTCAGCACTAGTTTTTCACAAACTACCTTCGACAAGCAGACATTTATATGCTTAGAGCAGTTATGAACATGGAATAATGGCTTTTAGTAGTTTGCAATTTTTGATAACATTGCAGTGCTTTAGAAAACTAAAGTGCACGTTCTTAATACGTGTCCACTTCTTAGGAATAAACTGTTGGAGCCATTTATCTTTAGTTTAGTATAAATAGTAGGCTTATGCATTAAAATCAAGGTCGCAAAATTCATACAGTTCTCTATAGAACTGGAGTACCTTAGTTAAATAGAAAAATAGTTTGTGAGTAACATGTATGAGTATGCGTCCATTCCTTTCATTGTCTTTATGTTTCCTTAATTGAAACACTTTTCTACTTGTCATTTACCATATTTTATTTAATGTTATTTATTGCACTTTTCATTTATTATGTTGACCTAAGATTTTTTGTTATTAAAGTTTGTGTCCACTTTGTCTTCATATAGACATCCACATTTACTTCACACACACTTTTTCTTGTACACTTGTTTTGCACAGATTGCTTCCTATATTTTTTTGAGTTAATCTCACAAGTGAACTAAACTCGTGATTATTTTCTAAAAACACATGTGAATAGGGTTGTGACATAATATAGGGAATGGATTTCATCTTTGAAGAAGAGGCAATGAAACTATAGCCGAAACATGAGAGTGTATCATTAGATGGAGACATTAGGTTATTCATGAATGATAGAAATGTAAAAGCTTCCGCACCTTCGAGACTTGGTATACCAATTACCATATCTTGAGTAATCAGTTGATTGAGTGATTGAAAGTTCAAATGTCTAAACCTCAAATGCCATATCCAACTATGCTTGTGGTCGACAACAGTTTTTAGACATTCACTACTACGAAAAAGACATACAACAACGGTTGGGAAAGATATATAATCATGCGGGTAATGGTGTTGTTAAGTAGCGTGTGATTGTATATGGGTTATTTACAATCACAATCCAGTACCCGTGGTAGAAAACTGGAAAGTGCGCTACTTATAATCACGGTTGTTTTAAATATCCGTTGTTGTATGTCTTTTAATGAAATTAAAAAAAAAATGCAGCATTAGAACTACCTATAATTACAGTTATTTCAAATACCCGTTGTTGTATGTCTTTTAATAAAATTAAAAAAAAATTGCAGTATTAGAACAAGAACAACAACAAGAACAACAAGAACAACAATAATATCAAGAATAATAAGAAGAAGAACAACAACAATAATAAGAACAACAACAAAAATAACAAAAAGAAGAGCAAGAACAAGAACAACAACAATAACAAGAAGAAGAAGAAGAAGAAGAAGAAGAAGAAGAAGAACAACAACAACAACAACAACAACAACAACAACATAAATAATAAAAAAAAACAACAAAAACAACAATAATCACAACAAGAATAACAATAATAAAAAAAGAGCACCAACAACTAACATTGCTAACTCGAATCCATATTTTCCTTGTCTCATTCAAGTTGTAGAAGAGATGATGGAGTTCTGAAATTTGTTAATGAAAGAAATGATATTTTTGAGTTTTGTTTATAAAAGATATGTTGTTTTCGAGTTTGGCTTAATGGAGAAATAGAGTATCCTAAATGAAAGATGATGTTTGGAGGTAGAAGATGTAGTTCGTCTAAGTTACAAGTTCATCTAAGTTTTAAGTTTCACACGGATCATTAATAGTAGTGTCTTAATCGTTGATAATCACTAAATAGACGATCAAGATTTGTTTTAGGACAGTGAATAAACTCAATAAGCACGCCATCTATAATGTTGGTGCTGGGACTTGAAAAAATAAGTAAAAAACCAAAAATGTTAGTATTGGGACTTGAACCCATGACCAGGCGCTACCTATAATCACGGTTTTTTAAATACCCGTGGTGAAAGGTTTGTCAGTATTTTAAAAAAAATAAGTAAAAAATGCTACCTATAATCATGGTTTTTAAATACCCGTGGTGAAAGGTCTGTCAGCATTTTGAAAAATAAGTAAAAAAACCAAAAATGTCGGTGCTGGGGCTTGAACCTATGACAAGACGCTACCTATAATCACAGTTTTTTAAATAATCATGGTGAAAGGCCTCACTTTTCACCACGGTTGGAATTTGAACCGTGATTAAAAGTATTTTAATAAAATAAATAGAAAAATGCACACTCCTAAATATCACATATTGCTACGGTGAATAGGAAACCATTATTACTTTGGCGTTGTTGTTTACGCACTTTGTAGTAGTGATTGTACTTCAGTCGAACTGATCATGGTCTTGAATGTCCTATTATTTGATAAAGGAGATTTCAAGACCGAATTTCTTTGAGCTTTAAATAGTTCTAAGACTCCATCTTTCATAATCACTAAGAAACATTTTCTGACCAATTATCTAACACTTAGCATATTCCACTTCATTCTAGGTACATATAGTACATCTTTGATCATAACTTTTGCTCAATTGCTCATTTGAATAACTATGTCGCCAACGCCTTCTGCTTGCAATGAGCTATTATCAGCAAGTTTGACATTGCTCTTCTTCGACTCGCCAAAATCTACTAACCATATTTTTCGACCCGTCATGTTATTAGAACAACATGTGTCGAGAAATTAGATCTTGGTGTCGACTTGCTCATCTGCCACTGCAACCATAACCGCCATGTCTTCAGAATCATATAAATCTTGGCGTGCAAGGTTTTCTCCTTCATTCTTGCCTTTCTTGTACCAAAATTACTTGGCCAAGTGACCCCATTTTTCACAGTTATAACATTGCACGCCTTTTTTCTTTTCACTGTCTTTTTGATAGAAATTTCTTTCTCCTCTTTTCACGGATTCAGAAGCCCCATCATCGACCTTATGCTTTTGAGGGTTCAACTAAGACTTCTTGCTTTGAGTCTTATCTTCTTTTCCCTTGAACTTGTTGGAACCACCATGTTTCTTCCATGTCTGAGCCTGCAGAGCATTTATCGAATCTTGAACACCTTTCCTTTCGACAATCCTTATCTCATGTGTCTCCAACGAATCAACCAAATCCTTTAATTTCAATGTTTCAAGATTGTTGGATTCTTGAATAGTAACGATAACTTGATCAAAGTGAGAGGTCAATATACACATTACCTTCTCAACTATCATCTTATCACTCAGGGTTTCACCACAACCTTTCACGAGATGAACAAGCTTATGTATCTTCAAGACATAGCCTGCAATTTCTTTTTCTCCCATCTGCAATAATTCATATTGCATTCACAACGTTTGCAATTTGACGACTTTAACCTTCTCACCTCCTTCGTAATACTTGACAAGAATATCCCATCCCTTATTCGCCGACTCAACATGAGAAACTCGATCAAAGTTTGTCGCGTATACCGCCGATTGAATATAAAATGCAACCTTGCAGTCTTTCTTCTTGGCCTTCTTGTTCGCGACTCTCTGAGTATCCGTTGTGTTTTTAGCAAGCTCAAGGACGCCATTAGTAACCACTTCTAGGCTTTTGTGAAAGTCGGACAGAGTTTGCATTTGTTTTCTCCATCGGATCCAATTCTTGTCGTCAAGAATTGGAAGAGAATTCGGAATGCCATTGTTACCATTCATCTTTGCAGTAAACACGATTAACAATCCACGACCAGGGACGTGTGATTCTTGAAAACACGGTCAAAAAACTAACCAGAGCTCTAGATACCAATTTGTTAGTGCATGAGACACTTTTAGTGAGAAGAGAAAAATGAGAGAGAATGAAAATAAGAATTGATATTATTGAATTATGATTGTACAAACTGAATCACAAAATATGGCTATTTATATACAACTAACTTACATACCATGTAATAAATCCTAAACCCTAATTAACTTTGTGATTTGGCTACACAATTTAAATTATATCACAACAGACACACATTTAAATCGATGGATGTCAATAACGTTTCACTTTTATTTCTCGACAATCCATTTTCATTTAATAATGACACATCAACACACGATCAACTATAATCTAATAATCGTAAAACTCATCAATATCAATATCCAAAGTCATTTTAAATATGAGATTATTTATCATGCACTGCCAATATAAAAAATTATAAATTGTCGATTTATCACCATTATCAATTATTGGTATTATTTTATAAGTAGTTAAAATAAAAATCAAACACTTTTTACTCACAGATTACAAAATACAATAATATTGTAATAAAACGTTGTACTATTACTAAATTAGTCTTATCAATACTATTACAAGTAATAATTAAAAGATATAAATTGAAATATGATAATGATATTATTTTAAATAATTTTGTCAAAAAGACAATCATCTTAAAAGTAAAGATGTAACATTCATCTTCTTAATAATTTACATATGGTTGAGTATTTCAATTAAATTCTTTAAATAATTACACAAACATCAAAGTGATAATTAGATACAAGAACCAAAACATAATATACCAATCCCTTTACCGTTTTACCTCTATGACTTTCTTTTCTATCCACAAAATGTACATTGTCGCTACCACTCAATTATGTATCCACTATCTTCTTTATCCATAACCCCTATCCCTCTCTCATTCATTCTTAATATCACACAAAAACTCTCAACATGGCGGCTTTGGCCTCCGCAACCGCCACAGTCTCCACCTTCGCCGTGAGACTCACACCATCTTCTTTTTCTTCTCGCGTCTCTCTCACTTCAGCTAAATTCCCTTTCTCAAACAATGTCAATCCCCTCAAACTCAATTGGTCCAGTAGCATTTCCGCCCCAATTCTTCACCAAAACATTTCCACTGTTACCGCTCCTCCTCGTTCTCTCACAATTGTTTCCGCTAAAGGCTACAAAATGAAAACTCACAAGGTCTTCCTCTTCCACAAATTCGTTTCAGCCTTCAATTTTGAAATTATTTGAATTTGATTTTGATTTTGATTTTCCACAGGCATCGGCGAAGCGATTTAGGGTTACGGGCGCCGGAAAAATTGTGCGGAGGAGAGCAGGGAAGCAGCATTTGCTATACAAGAAAAGTAAAAAGAGGAAGTTGCGACTCTCCAAATTGGTTAGTTTGTTCTACATTGGTTTCTCAATGGAAACTTAATATATTGCTGATGATGATTAATTGCTAATAAATAACTGTATTTGTTGTGGCATGTGGAGTGTTTGTGTTCTACCTTCATGTTTTTTTTCCCTCCAAATTATCTAACTAATTGCATGCTATGCTTGTAATATACTTTTGTGTTATTGGCTTGGTTATTTGGAATAAAGTACTTTAAGCCAAGTTTTTAAAAAAAGTTCACTTCCTGCGACAAAACGGTATCACTCTTTTTACCATAAAGAAAAAATCCTGGTTAATTCACACCTCGACGACAATGTCACAATACCTGTAGCAACTGAAATCACAAAAGCCTTTACACAATTGCAACCACGTACCTTTTCTTGCTCAAGAGTTCCTTAGGAGTTTTGATACAAAAGGGTACAGGACAGGATTGTGAGATTTCTAAATCAGGGTGACTCTCACAAAATGGGAATAGATGCAAAAGTTGGAAGATAAAATCTGTCTTTTCTCTATTTTTCACATATCGTGAGGATAAATACAAGATTGTGATATGAAAACATCTACACTATGCACTTGTATACCAAACAAAGTACCTGCAATATGAAGCTCTGGTAGTTACATATATGTATTTTGCTTTCCAATTTCCATGTCCATGTATGCTGATACCCCTAATGCCATTTTGATCTTATGCTTCAAATTTGTGTAGTAAGGTCTTAAAACAAACTTGAAAAGATTTTGCCTTTTCCCTCACTATCCTGTGAATTATGAGTTTTTCACACGGTTGTGTCTGGTCTTTAATTTTTTTTCCTCGTATATTGAGATTAACAATTTGGATTATACCATAGTCCTGAATAGAACATTATGGCGAAAGTTGATTCATGTAGTTGACTCCACTTAGTGGGATAAGGCTTAATTGTTGTTGTTGTGTCAAGAACACACAATTCTTGTTTCTTACAAAGATACTTCGTTATAAGTTTCCTTGGGCAGGTAGGTAGTTATTATATGAGAATGTGGAATTTTAGCTGTCAATATCAGATATTGTTTAGAACATTGCATTATACTCAAAAAGTTGACATTTGTCTGATAGATATGGTCCTGATTGAAGCCTGTGTTATGTTAATAGCTTAATAGTTAGTTGGTAAGTTAGCTAACTATGAAATAAGGCATGTTTCATAATCATAACAAAACATCCACAAATACTAACCTACTGTCTGCAAATGTTGGTCGCTTAAATTTTATCTGTAAATTGATGTGAAGTGTTAAGTTATGGAGTCGATTTCCTCGTCTCTTAACATTTTTTTATTGCCGAACACAGGTCCAGGTCGACAGAAGTGACTATGACAATGTAATTGGAGCATTGCCATATCTAAAAGTAAACAGAAAAGCTACATAAATAAATGCTGTGATTGCAAATTTGAGTCACGAATCTAGCCCTGTTTAGTCTTAATGAATTGTGAGATCTCCAATATCTTTTTACAGTATTTGAAAGTTATTTAATTTTACTGATGAATCGAGATAGTTTTTGCCACTTGAAATATAGCAGTGGCTCCTGAAAATGTTGCCTTTTCTGTATCATGTAATAACATTTTGTATTTATATCATTGTCACTTCTACTATTTGGATTTCACCATGTAAGGTGAATCTTTTTTAATGAACTTTTGGTGGTGAGTTATGTGGTCACCATAATCTACATGTTTGATGAAATTTTGCCTTTCAATTTTTAGCAATCGGGATATTATTTTGATTTTCGAATGTCAAGATAATATAATCCTTAATTGTATTAAAATTACAAAAATATAATGATCTTGAATATATCTTTCGATAGTTAATTTTATCATTGAATTTGTCTTTTGTTAATCTAGTGTTGAATTTGTGTGATACATGGGAATTATGTGTGTGAAGTTAATTAATAAATGAGATAAATTTGATTTCAACTTTATAACAAAAACCACAAAAAATGAAAGGTAAACAGTAAATAAATAATGGATGTTTGAAAATATTTACATTGCTAAAATTTAAAATTTACATTAGATCAAAATTGAGTTGGTAGCAATTTTTTTATTTCGGTGACATTCTCTGTTTTGACTTATTTATTGAGTCTAGACTTTGATTTTTTTTTTTTTTTTTGGTTTTCTTCCTTGGACATTTTCTTAGTTAGTGATTGTTCTGGACTGGACCGACGCTTGACCCACAATCGAGCAGACCCCAAACCCGACTAGATTTGGGCCCAATAAGACCTCGTCGACAGGCAGAAGATCTGTCGGGCACAACACCTTCTGTCGGACACAGGCCAACCGCCGTCGGGCAAGACCTTTTTAGCTGTTCGGCTGACCTCCTTCTCCCCCTCGGTCGGGCAGAACCCAGCCAGCCCGGGAAGCTCCTCAGACCTTCCCCACGTTCTCTACGTGTCCCCTACGCGGAGACACGTCATCAAGTAACTACCCGTGTCCTGATGAGTCGGTCATCCACCTCCCGGATAGCACGAAATAGTTACACTAGGGTGAAGACCACGTGCTGGACTTCACGACGCCACGTCAGCCCTAGCAGTTACCTACGTTGGGCCTGACAGTCCAACCCAACGCAGAGTAACCGTTGGCCCTGCGCCGGAGGCTCATTATAAATACCTTCTTCCACTAGAGGGTCAGGTAATCAATTCTTACTCCTTTTCTCTGTACTTGTAATCGCTTTGTCTGTCACTTACTTTGGCATCAGAGTGTGTTTCAGATACACCCCCTCTGCCCATCAAGTCTACCGCTCGACAACTCAGACGCGTGGCAGCCCAGCGATCTCTCTTGTCAGGTACGATCAGTGGCGTCGTATGTGGGAAACTAAGCTTCCTCGTTCCTCCGAGCAGAAGAACCAAATCTTCCTACTTCAAATTCCGAGATCATGAGTAGCCCACATCACGACGACGTTGTCCACAATTCCGCTTTCGTCCCGATCACCAACGACGACAACCAGCTGGGAACGTCTCAAGTCTGCGAGACCGACACCAGGGACGGCCAGACCGCCTCTCCTTCGTCTGAGGACGTGACACATCACGTCGCACCTCGGGCGAGGAGTCCGACAGTCTTCCAGTCCGTTCCCACGCCGGCTGGGGCGGACCCGACGATGACCACCCTCTTCGCGGCTATCAATCAGACAAATCTGATGTTGTACCAGCAGAATGAGCACATCGGCGCCCTGGAGCAGGATACCTCGTCTCGCTCTCCCCCGTGGAGAAATCTACGCGGAGACTCTCGAAGTCACTCTCCCCGTCCACGGGGGCGCCGACCACTACTGGAAAGGCCACAACCCGTGGCCTCCAAGAAACGTGCCAGGTCACCTCCTCGGAAGGAGAGGCGCTCCCCAGAACCAAGAGCGGATAGACCGGAAGCTCCAGCCAGAAGACCAAGGGGGCGTAATCAGCCTCATCGACACGACCCGTCGCCGCCACACTCCCTTGTCCGCAGTGACGAAGACGACTATAGGACCCCTTATCGCGGGAGATCATGGCAATCCCCATCTCCCACGGGATGGAGAAGCCGCCCGTACTCTCCATGTACGACGGTATAGATCCGGACGATCATCTGGACGACATCGAGGCCATGCTCGACTACAAGAACGTCCGGGGAGCCATCAAGTGCAGGCTCTTTCCGACGACGCTGAGGAAAGGGGCCATGGTTTGGTACAAAAGTCTGGAACTTGAGTCTGTCACATCGTGGAGAATCCTGAAGGATCTTTTTTCGCAGCATCTCACAACATCACGACGACATCCGAAGACGGAGGCCGCCCTGGGCGCAATCATCCAGGCTCCGGATGAACCGCTCGGAAACTACATTGAGAGGTTCACGAGGTCGTGGCAATCCACCGTCCGAGCACTCTACAAGGCTTCCTCGAGAAAGCCCGTCACTACATCCGGTACAAGGAAACCGAGGCCGCTAACGCTGCCGAGGAGTCCTGAAACCGTGAAAACCCTTGCGGATCCCAAGAAGAAGGAACGTTAGCCCCCCGACGTGGGGGAGATCGTCGTCGCGCCGATCGTCCCAGAGAGCCCTAGGAGTAGAGGGCCCCAGCAGACCGATTCACCGAATACACCGCCCTAGTCGCTTCCCGCGAGCGCATACTGGCCGAGTGTGCCAACTCGGAGTTCGTCTGGGGAGGTGTCCGCTTTCCCAAACCAGCACCCCCCAAAGCCAACGTGGACAAGTCCAAATACTTCCGCTTCCACCGGGGACACGGGCACGTTACGGAGGACTGCATCCACCTGAAGGATGCGATTGAAATACTCATCAAGGATGGACACTTGAAGAGATACACCAGGGGAGGAGATGCCCCCCGACAAGAGGCCCAGGAAGCCAAGAGAGTCGAGGACATCCCCCCTCCCACCAACGAAATCGGGCTACAGGTGGCCCTCTACGTTGATCGCCCCGAGGACTGGTTCTCACTGAGAGAACACGGCCTCCCTGCCGGGCATGATTTACCCGAAGAACCGGTACGCCCAATCAGCCTGTGGGAATACTTTCCCAAGGCGATGGTCATCTCGGGCGGTACCCCAAGCAAGCTCTCGACTGGGTCGGTGAAAAGGAAGTTTGACGAACTGATGAACAACAACTCCAGCAAAATGAACACGCTCGACAAATTCCACGGTCGATCAAACCCGATCACATATTATCTCGAAGAGCTCCCTGAGGGAGCTCCAAACTTGGCCATCCCCCTACTGATACGAGCACAAATGGATAATTTCAATGTCCGCTGCATCCTGGTCGACGGAGGGAGCTCGGTGGATATCATGTATACCTACCTCTTCTCGATGCTACAGCTCGACGAGACCAACCTAACTCCCTACCTGGGTTCCGACCTCCAGGGCTTCAACGGGACAACGACAAGACCATGGGGATACATGGAGCTCAAGGTCACCTTTGGGATGCAAGAAACGGTCAGGGAAATCAACGTCCGCTTCCTGGTCGTCGAATGCCCATCCCTGTACAACTGCATCCTAGGCAGGACAACGTTGGTCGGGCTCACCGCAGTGCCGTCAACTGTCCACCTCAAGATGAAGTACTATACCAGGATAGGCGCCATCATTACTTTCAACGGGGACATAGAAGCAGCCCAGCGGTGTTTTGATGCAGCAATGAAGGGCCTTAGTACAACTGGTCCCCCGACCAAAGCAACTAAGCTTCCTCCCATCCAGGAGAACAGACCGAAGGACCACGTCGACGCTGTAGACCTCGACTGCCGCTTCGCCGAAGAGCCAGATCACAAGGGTGAAGCCGAAGACACTCCTCTAACCACCAACGAGCAACCTATCCACCTAACGCGCCCCCCAGACGGGGACTTCGAGATAGTAACCCTCGGCGTAGACGCGACTGTCATACCCTAAATTTGTCCTACCCCTTTTGTAAATATTTTCGCATTTATTGTTTCATGCCGTTTAGACACGTGTCCACCCGAAATTGGGCGTTTTTCAAATTTTTTCTTTTTGACCAATTAAAGCGTGACACGTATCCTAAAATTCTTTGTGAATATTATTTTATTTCAATTTCTTAACTTTTCTCTTCCTTTTAAAATATTTCTAATTATATATATATATATATATATATATATATATATATATATATATATATATATATATATATATATATATATATATATATATATATATATATATATATATATATATATATATATATATATATATATATATATATTAGATTATTTATGTTAATAATATTAATTAAGTTTATATCAATTTATTTGTATTAATTAGTATAATATTAGTTTTCTTATAGTTTTATCAATTTGCTTGTTATAGTTAATAGTTAGTATTGTTAATATTAATTAGTAGTTAATATGTTTAATTAATTAAAAACAAAAGAAAAATGTTTGAAGTAATGTTTGGATTTACATAAGGCCCACGATGGGAGGCCCGTTTGGTTTAGCTTTAAAAGAAGCTGAAGGAAAACCTAGGGGGATCACTGTTCACGGTCGGAATTCCCAATTCACTCAAAAGAAAACCCTAAATTCGATCTTACTATTCCTCTCCAAAAACGGCCGCCGCCCCAATTCACTCCGAAACCCTAGAACACCAGATCCGCCTCCACCCTCATCGTTTCTTGCTCTCAATCCTCCGTGCCATCACCCCTCACCGCCATCAGAAAACCCCTTTTATCCTCCCTTCTCATTTCTCGGTTCACCCTTGTTTCTCTGTTCACTCCGTTATTCATCGCATAACATTCACCAAACAGCGACAATATAACCATCTCCACCGGCATCGCGATAATAGAATGTTAAGGTTATCAGTGGTCGCACTTGTGCAGTAATAACGATTTGTGGCTGTTGTGTGGGTTCATGCCAGTAGATCATCGCTGCCAACGTGTATTATTCGAACCGTTCTGCCACAGTAAGAGGAGTACATGACATTCACTTTAAAACCATGGAGGACATTAATGATGTGGTCGAAGATATTCAATGGTGTGCAAGTTAAAAGAGGAGCGGATGAGCTCAACCGACTCACGCCGAAACTACTTAAATAAAGATTCAGTCGGCATTTGGGTAATCGTTTTCATTATGATGTCAATCATACATACTCAGTTTATCATTCATATGGGTTATTGTTATGTTGATTTTATGAGTTTTATGGATGCTGAACTGTTTAGTAGACGTAAGCGTGCGACATTTGGGGTCTGAAGTCACTTTATGTTGTTGCTGTTATTATTTTTTTTAAGGTCCAATAGTTGGATATTGATACAGGTGTTTTGTTGATATATTGTTTTATTTATGGTTTGTTCTCTTTGTATCTATTATTGTTAGTAGTAGTCATTGCTTGCAAGAGATAAAATTTGAACTGTTTTGCTTTGAACTGATAGGTTGTTGGCTTGAAGAGCGGTTTGCATATATGTATTTCTTTTTGTCTTATGAACTGAGGGATGGCTGCTACTGCATTTTACTGTCAGAATTTAGGGAGGCATCTATTTTGATTTGTAAACCTCATGTTTTTTTTAAAAGAATAGTTAAGGACCGAATTGTTGGATTGTTTTGGAGTGCGGTTTCTGGTTCTGGTTTTAAGATTGCGATAGCCACGTATGAGAACCATGTGAATATCGTTGTGAAACTCTTACCGTTACAACTTTTACACCATGCTTACTGTTTTGGTTTACTAACATTGATTTCTTGGTCATAAATATCCCGACATCTGCGTTCGGACCTCTTATTTTTGTGTTAAAATGTTGTTACCGTAGCCATGTTTCAAAATTTTAAAATTCTTTTATTGTAAACAAGCTTATGAGATTGAAAATTAAAAGTCGGCAAATGGAGTTGAACTGCAGCTAACATCGTCTTGCTGTTTTTTCTGTTTTTTAATATGTTCAGTTTTTCTACTTTCAACTCTGTTGGATTCGGTTGTGTTTCTAGTTAGCGGCATGAAGTCAAAATAATACTTGGTTCTGACCCCTATGATAAATAAAATTCCTGGTTTTGATTTCTATATACACATGGTTTCTAGTTAGCGGCATTAAATCAAAATCATTCTTCCATTTATTAAGTAGTATACTTTTATAAGACAATTTCAAAATAGAATTTCTTTTAAAAAGAAAATTTTTTGAGGCAATAATATTTCTTAAGCATGTTTAATCAAATCGTTTTTAGTTAAATTACGAAAAATTAAACTCTTGAAGTCTAGCACTTCTTGAGTTTTCGAATGGATATTATTGAGGTGTACACCTTAAATAATGTATTGTTCAACTTTTCGCTCTTTAAACATACTCTTTTTGGACAAAGAAGTATCATAGAAATCTAGCATTCCACGTGATATTTCCATGTTCATCCAAATATTATCGATTGAAAAGGGTGTTGTCGAGATCTAGCATCACGATAACACCCCGATTAATTGGTTGTGAGACCGACGTCTCATTTATCAAATAATCGTCATTTCTCATATACTTTTCAAATCCAATCTCGTATTCTCACCTCTCACAAACTCTTTCCATACCCTCGATTCAATTCAATTCTTTCAAATATCTTTCTCGATTAAAACTTCGAAAGAAGGAGGTTCTTGGAATCTAGCATTCCTTGAATTTTCGAGTGAGTAGTTCTCGAGGCACGCTCTTGAGTTATTATTCACTTAACCTTTCGACTTTTTCAAAATATCATTTTCTCGATTTAAATTCCGAAAGAAGAAGGTTCTTGGAATCTAGCGTTCCTTGAATTTTCGAGTGAATAGTTCTCAAGGCAAGCTCTTGAGTTGTTATTCACTCAATCTTTCAACTTTTTTTCAAACATTCTCCTAAGTCGAGTGCTCATCCGCATTCGCAACCGTTGACATTTCACACACATTCACAATTCATCATGGTTTCGATATTGGAGGCACCCTTAGGGACTAATATCGTTTCTCACAATCCAACCCTTGACACGTCGTCAAGTCAGTTCTATCTTCAATCAAATTCCTCGACTCATCGTCGAGCCATTTTCAAACCAACCTCCTTTGGCCTCGCGTTCCGTTTTCGACCCAATCTTTTACAAACATTTTTAACTTGCGAAAGAGGGATATTCTTAGAATCTAGCATTCTTTGAATATTCGAATGAGTAACTCTCAAGGCACGCTCTTGAGTTGTTATTAGTTCATTCTTTCGATTTCAAAACATCCAACTCTTTTCAACCTAATTTTCGAAAGAACTGAGTTCTTGGGATCTCGCATTCCTTGAATTATTGAGTGACAAGCTCTTGAGGCACACTCTTGGGTTGCTTGTCAATCACTCTTTCGTCTCAAACTCAACTTTAACCCAATTCAATCATGTTTCTTTTCGTGGTCGTTACCACGAACTACGACTGCTCTGATTCTTCATTCTCGTCCGAATGTAAGATACGTAGGCACAAGATCGTGATGATCTTGGCGAGCTACCTCCCCTCCATCTCTCAGTTAACCTCGTCTTTTCGTGGTTGTTACCACGAACTACGACTGCTCTAATTCTTCATTCTCGTCCGAATGTAAGATACATAGGCACAAGATTGTGATGATCTTGGCGAGCTACCTTCTACCCATTTCTCCCATTTCCCCGTCTTCTTTTCGTGGTTGTTACCACGAACTACGGACGCTCTGATTCTTTATTCATTCTTGAATATAAGATACGTAGGCACAAGACTGCGATGATCTTGGCGAGCACACTTCTACCTTTCTCCATTATTCCATCCATACTTTCTACCATCATTTCTCGTAGTCGAACTACGACGCTCTGATTTCTCATTCTCGTCCGAATGAGCATACGTAGGCACAAGGGCCCCAATCCTTGGCGAGCACCCTATCTTCCAACCATCCCCATTTTCCCTTATCGTCTTTAACCTTTTATCCTACTAATTCTACCTTTATAATCGAGAAGAAAAAACAAATAAACCTAGATAACACTCTCCACAAATACCTTAAGAGGTTCCCGTCGAGTACGACGGACGTGAGGGGTGCTAATACCTTCCCCCGCGTAACCGACTCCGAACCCGAAACTTGGTTGTGACAGCCCTGTTCCTATCCTTTAGTCTTAAGAGGTTTTCTCGATATTTTCCTCTCCCGTTTATTCGGGAAAAATAAAGTTCGGTGGCGACTCTGTCGAACCGCATTTTCTGCGCCTTTTGCGCGAGGGTCGTTTCTCCGAAATGTCTCCGTGATTTTTCGAGGTGCGACAGCTTGCGACTCTGCTGGGGACATTTTGCTCCATGCAAAGAGAGAGTCGAGCCTATCTTTTGGTTTGTGAGGAGTGTTTGTTTTTTATTTGTTTTCTTCTTGTTTATGTATTTGTTCTCTTGTGGGTTTTATTTGTGCTTGTTATCTTGGTTGCCTGTTGGTTCTTGGGATGACATCATGAGTAAAGCTCTACGCCCGAGCTTTGGTAAAAGCAGAGAGAACAGATAGTTTAGAATTGGTAGTCGAGTAGTGTTAGTCTCCGAGGACTTGCTCCTTGTGGGCCTAGCATGAAAGCTCCTCCAGAGGAGACCTATTCGTATATCTTGTTGTAATACAGCTAGCCTGTTGCACAATTTGATTCATGAAGGGTCCATGATTCTGGGAACCTTTTTTAGCACCAGTTCCAATAATGGTGGTCGTGTAGTGTTAGTCTCCGAGGACTTACTCCTTGTGGGCCTAGCATGAGGACTCCGCTCAGGAGAAACCTTATCGTCATTATCGTCGTAATACAGCCAGCCTGTTGCGTGACGCTAATACGATTAGTGTCCGTGATCCTGGGAACCAAACATAGAAACCATCCTGTGAGTGTGTTTATGGGTAGAGTGTCTAGATCTTCCCGTATAGGGCTTACCTGTCAGGTTTCTTTGGTCAGAAATTTTGGTTACCTACCTATTACATTTATCAGCTTCAGAGTTGTTTGAACTATGATATTGTGATCTTGGATCTTGTATCATGCATTGCATCTTGCATATCATTTGCATTGCATCTCATATGTTGTGCGTTTTGCATTTCCAATCCTTCAGCAGAATCTTATGTCTCCTTCCTTCCTCTCCAGTAAATCAAGTTGATTCCTCGACATCTCCAGTAAATCAAGTTGATTCCTCGACACTAGTACGCGACTAGAGCCAATACAAGACGAATGATGGAGCAGATTCAACAGGAGCAAGCCGCCTTCAGGGAAGAGTTAGATTCTATCAAAGGAAAGATTGACCAGATCCTCGAAGCCATCATCGCAGCCAGAAGAGAGGAAGAACAACGTGAAGCTGCTGTTGTCGTCAACAACAATTGTCAAGGACAAGGGTCTACTGCCATCCCTTTGGTTCCAATTCCAAATCCTCATGGGATGCCGTTGAACTTCAATAACGCAGCCGAAGGAAACACTTCTCAGCCAATCCCAGCGTCTGGAGTTACTGTTGGAGCTATCCCGCAGGCCCAGCCTACTGTCGTGCAGATCCCAGTTCCCCATACCGAAGATACTCTGATGGATCATTATGACGACGTTCAGAACTATCATGCTGCTATCCCCATTCCAGTCATGTTTCCGCTCAGGATTCAGAAGCCATGAAGATGTGCCGAGATCTAGCCGAGAAACTCCGAGCCATGGAGGGGCACAGTTCAAATTCTTTCAGTGCTTTGGAATTGTGCTTGGTGCCTGATGTTGTCATTCCTCCCAAGTTCAAGGTGCCCAAATTTTTGAAGTACAAAGGTCTCAGTTTCCCAAATATTCATCTGAAGATGTATTGTCGCAAGATTGCTGCCTATGCCAGAGACGAAAAGCTCATGATTCATTGCTTCCAAGACAATTTGTCTGGGGCATCACTCGAATGGTATATGCAGCTGGAACGTAACAGTGTGCGCACTTGGGCCGAGCTAGCCGATGCATTTGTCAAGCAGTATAAGTACAACACTGATCTTGCTCCGAATCGTACTCAACTTCAGAGTATGACTCAGAAGGATGGCGGATCTTTCAAGGAGTACGCGCAACGATGGAGAGAGCTAGCCGCAAGGGTGCATCCACCTCTGGTTGACCGTGAACTAATTGACATCTCCATGGGTACTTTACAAGGCCAGTACTACGAAAAGCTGATTGGTAGTGTCTCCGCCGGATTCTCTGACTTGGTGATCGTTGGTGAGAGAATTGAAGAAGGGTTGAAGAGTGGAAAGATCCCAGGAGGTTCTAACAACCAGGTCAATGCCAAGAAGCCTTTCAATGGATACAAGAAGAAAGAGGGTGAAACAAATGCCATCTCTTTGCAGAAAGGGAAAGCTTCTCAACAAGTTCCCGCTCCTATGCTTTATCAAGTTCCCTATTATCAGTATCTGTATGTTGCTGCTGCGCAATATGCTCCAATGCCTTATCAGCCAACTGTTCAAGCAGTGCAAGCTCAGATGCCACAGCAACAGGCTCCTCAGCAACGAGCCTACAATCAGCAAGGATACCAATATCCTCCTCAGCAACAACAAATGCAAGCTACTCAGCAACAACAAGGTGCTCTCCAACAGCGTCAGCAGAGGACATGGAAGCCTGATAGAGTACTTGATCGCCTGCCAATGACATATTCTAGTATCTTTGCTCAGTTGATGGAGAAAAAGGCTATTGTTCCGAGAGATTTGGCTCCCCCGACCGTCATTCCTGCTGACTACGATGCAAATGCTCATTGTGAGTTTCATAAGGGCGCTCCAGGTCACATCATTGAGGACTGCAGGGCTTTCAAGCACAAGATCCAAGACATGATTGACAAGGATGCTATCAACTTCAATGGAAAGTCTCCAAATGTCATCAACAATCCAATGCCACCGACCAGCTAGTGCCAGCAGCAAATCAGATCAAATCCAGTCAAGTCAAAGTTCATTTCCCCGAAGAAGGCAGTCATGTTGCCATTTCATCTTTCACATTTCTTATGTTTTGTCTTTGTGTGTTTAAGTACTGTATGCTTTGAACAATTGCCATTCGTATCTGGTTTCATTAATGTATCGTTTATGCATGTTTTGAATTAATTATGTCGTATTCACTCATTTTCACTTGTCACCGACACTTTTATTTACTTTACTATATCAATTGTTGTTAGCATGATTTGAAGGAGGATGATGAAAACGAGATACCCATAATTGCAAAGTGTATACTTTCAGACAGAATCTCGTCGATGATGTACATGCATTGTTTCAATTCCCCATACACCGAAGATATAAGGATTTAATCCCTAGTAAACCACTTCGAGCCTAGAAGTAGGAGTTTCCTTCGGATATTTAAACCTTTACACTCAACCTGGGGCAGGGTAGTGTTCAGTTAATCCAACGCCGCACTCGAATCAACAAAGCAAAATCCAGAAGACAGTTGTTCATCAATGATTTATGTTATGGCAGTCGCAACCCTCCAACAAAATCCAAAAAAAATAGTCAAAATCCTGCTAAGTCAGACACCTCAAAGAGGACTTAGGCAAAATCAAGGCAATCCCGATGGATCTGACAAGCAAAGTCAATTCATGCAAAAGTTAGGGATCAAAAAAACAAAAACAAAAGAGGCCCTCAAAACCCTCAACCAAAAACAAAATAAGATTCAGTGGTCACCCAAATCAAAAGGGTCACTGATATCCATCAAAATAAGGTGGCGGCCACATCGAGCAAATCTTGAACCTTCAAGTTTACACCGTCAAGCATGTGCAGAATTAACTGAACGTAGGACTGAAGATCGTTAAGAAGAATGGGTGGGTACAAATCATACTTTGAGCCTAACATCCTTTGTTTCATAACCGTGAACCAGACCACGTTACAACCCTCAAAAGACCTAATTGAGAAGAGGTTTATTCTAAAAGCATAACATCGCAAGGTTGCGTAACCTGACTCCTCACATGATTTCTAATCATCAGCATTGGTGTCATTTCTCTTGATATATCTTTCACACCAATCAAAATCAGCACAACGTTTGAGCTAATGGTTCATTCGTCTCACTACCACGACACTTCAGTAAAATAACACTTTTTAAAAACTTGCATCGAACTTTGCATTAATATTACCATTTATGAATGTACAGTTTTAATTGCAAATCAGTGCTAGGTATTCAAGGACATCTCAACAAAGGACAATCAAGGAGGAACTTGACTTTCAGTGGTTGGCACAAAGCAAGGCTACCTCAAAACTCACAAGCTGGGGAAAATTATTCAACAGCTCGAGCAGGGGCATATCACTAACAAGTTCAGACTGGGGCAAGACCAGGTCGTCCTGACCATCAAGCAGAGTTGCAATTCTCTCTGAAGCAAATTCAAAGTCACCCAAATATCCCAGACTTAGGGCATCAAAGACATCTTCTGCTCCAATCATGACATCTTCAGCAAACGGTGTGTCGAGGAAGTCAATCCCTCCCACCACCCAAAGTCCAATCCGCATTGGCAACTACCAAAAGTCCACCATGCTGGCGTCTCCCTGCATTTCCAATTACCCGTATGCAATCATATGCATCATACGCATCACATTCGACCTCATAAGCATCTCGCATCATATGTGTACCCAATCATATCATACTTTCCCTAGCTTTTGCACTTCTGCGCGTCAGCATTTGCATTTGCACTTCCATTCGCTATGGAGCATCATTATCATCCAGCATTCGCATATGCAAGTCAAAGTCCAGGATTAATCTCGAAGATTTCCAATACCATCATCAGCCCGGTCAGGGGCATCTTCCACAAGGTCGTGGATTTCTCCCACGAATTTCAAGAGCTTCAAAGCAATCATCAGCCCAGTCAGGGGTAATCTTCTGCAATTGTGGGTTTCTCCCATAAAATTCGAAGTTATTCAAAGCAAGATTCAGCCCAGTCAGGGGCATTTTTCAAAGACCATGGGCGTCTCCCATGACGTATTTCAACCTTGTGGTTGATCAGATCTTCAAATCAATATTCAGCCCAGTTAGAGGCATACCATTCAAGACCGTGGGCGTTCTCCACGAAGTTGTTCAACCTTTTGTTGGGCAAATCCAAGAAGTTCAGTGCAAGATCCAGCCCGAGCAGGGGCATCTTCAGCAAAACCGTGAGTGTTCCTCATGAAGTTGTTCAACCTTTTGTTGAGCAAACCAAGACATTAGGACAAATTCAACCCAGTCAGGGGCATCCTATTCAGAGCTCATAGGCGTAACCATGAAATCATTTCAACAAAATTATGATCTCTAAGCAAGATAGTGGACGTACCCCGTTGATTCATTTCAATCCAATCTTCCTCTTGGGTGTTCCCCAATGAGTTGTATCCAGCAAGTGTTACTGTTGTCAATTTCCTCACTATCATCCTTTTGGTGATAGCCGAACTTCGTCGGTTCAACCTAGCCTGCATCCTTTTGGTGTTGGTAACTTTCAATTTGTGTCGTTTTATCACCCTTTTGGTGATAGCAACATGTGTGCGTGTGTTTCGCTCCGTCATCCTTTTGGTGGGGGGTCTGTTATAGTCATTAATGATATATTGTGCGATATTGTTTGGTGTGAGTTTCGCTTCGTCATCCTTTTGGTGGGGGGTCTGTCACTTGGATTGGTGTCAGATTGTGCGATATTTGTTTGTGTGTGTTTCGCTCCGTCATCCTTTTGGTGGGGGGTCTGTCACTTGGATTGGTGTCAGATTGTGCGATATCATTTTTATGTTTGTTTCGCTCCATCATCCTTTTGGTGGGGGGGGGGGGGGGGGTCTGTCACTTGGATTGGTGATAGATTGTGCGATATTTGTTAGTGTGTGTTTCGCTCCGTCATCCTTTTGGTGGGGGGTCTGTCATCTGGATTGGTGATAGATTGTGCGATATTTGTTAGTGTGTGTTTCGCTCCGTCATCCTTTTGGTGGGGGGTCTCTCATCTGGATTGGTGATAGATTGTGCGATATTGTTGGTGTGAGTTTCGCTCCGTCATCCTTTTGGTGGGGGGGGGGGGGGTCTGTCACTTGGATTGGTGATAGATTGTGCGATATTGTGTGTAAGTTTCGCTCCGTCACCCTTTTGGTGGAGGGTCTGTCACTTGGATTGGTGATAGATTATGCGATATTTATTTATTTATGTTTGTGTTTCGCTCCGTCATCCTTTTGGTGGGGGGTCTGTCACTTGGATTGGTGATAGATTATGCGATATTGTTAGTGTGAGTTTCGCTCCGTCATCCTTTTGGTGGGGGGTCTGTCACTTGGATTGGTGATAGATTGTGCGATATTGTTGGTGTGAGTTTCGCTCCGTCATCCTTTTGGTGGGGGGTCTGTCACTTGGATTGGTGATAGATTGTGCGATATTGTGTGTAAGTTTCGCTCCGTCGCCCTTTTGGTGGAGGGTTTGTCACTTGGATTGGTGATAGATTATGCGATATTTATTTATTTATGTTTGTGTTTCGCTCCGTCATCCTTTTGGTGGGGGGTCTATCACTTGGATTGGTGATAGATTGTGCGATAGTGTTTGTTTGTGTTTCGCTCTGTCATCCTTTTGGTGGGGGGTATGTCACTTGGATTGGTGATAGGTTGTGCGATATTTATTTATGTTTGTGTTTCGCTCCGTCATCCTTTTGGTGGGGGGTCTGTCACTTGGATTGGTGATAGATTGTGCGATAGTATTTATGTTTGTGTTTCGCTCCGTCATCCTTTTGGTGGGGGGTCTGTCACTTGGATTGGTGATAGATTGTGCGATATTTATTTATTTATGTTTTTGTTTCGCTCCGTCATCCTTTTGGTGGGGGGTCTGTCACTTGGATTGGTGATAGATTGTGCGATATTTGTTTGTGTGTGTTTCGCTCCGTCATCCTTTTGGTGGGGGTCTGTCACTTGGATTGGTGTCAGATTGTGCGATATTTTTTTATGTTTGTGTTTCGCTCCGTCATCCTTTTGGTGGGGGGTCTGTCACTTGGATTGGTGATAGATTGTGCGATAGTGTTTGTTTGTGTTTCGCTCTGTCATCCTTTTGGTGGGGGGTCTGTCACTTGGATTGGTGATAGGTTGTGCGATATTTGTTTGTGTGTGTTTCGCTCCGTCATCCTTTTGGTGGGGGGTCTGTCACTTGGATTGGTGATAGATTGTGCGATATTGTTTGTTTGTGTTTCGCTCCGTCATCCTTTTGGTGGGGGGTCTGTCACTTGGATTGGTGATATATTGTGTGATATTTGTTTGTGTGTGTTTCGCTCCGTCATCTTTTTGGTGGAGGGGTCTGTCACTTGGATTGGTATCAGATTGTGCGATGGTGTTTGTCCTATCATCCTTTTGGTGGTAGTGGTCGTGTGTGTTTCACCCCATCATCCTTTTGGTGATGACGACTTTTTGCCTATTATTCACAGTTTACTCAGAGGTTTACCTCATCCAGTATTTTCAACTCTCAAGCATCTCTTTTTCTTCGGACAAATTCAGGGTCTTCTTTATATCTAATTGACTTCTACCTCAGGAAAACGAACGTTGTAGCAGTTCATTTCCCTAGGTTTAAGCCTATTAGATAGGGACATATGTCATACCCTAAATTTGTCCTACCCCTTTTGTAAATATTTTCGTATTTATTGTTTCATGTCGTTTGGACACGTGTCCACCCGAAATTGGGCGTTTTTCAAATTTTTTCTTTTTGACCAATTAAAGCGTGACACGTATCCTAAAATTCTTTGTGAATATTATTTTATTTCAATTTCTTAACTTTTCTCTTCCTTTTAAAATATTTCTAATAATAATAATATTTTGTATATATATATATATATATATATTAGATTATTTATGTTAATAATATTAATTAAGTTTATATCAATTTATTTGTATTAATTAGTATAATAGTAGTTTTCTTATAGTTTTATCAATTTTCTTGTTATAGTTAATAGTTAGTATTGTTAATATTAATTAGTAGTTAATATGTTTAATTAACTAAAAACAAAAGAAAAATGTTTGAAGTAATGTTTGGATTTACATAAGGCCCGCGATGGGAGGCCCGTTTGGTTTAGCTTTAAAAGAAGCTGAAGGAAAACCTAGGGGGATCACTGTTCATGGTTGGAATTCCCAATTCACTCAAAAGAAAACCCTAAATTCGATCTTACTGTTCCTCTCGAAAACGGCCGCCGCCCCAATTCACTCCGAAACCCTAGAACACCAGATCCACCTCCACCCTCATCGTTTCTTGCTCTCAATCCTCCGTGCTATCACCCCTCACCGCCATCAGAAAACCCCTTTTATCCTCCCTTCTCATTTCTCGGTTCACCCTTGTTTCTCTGTTCACTCCGTTATTCATCGCATAGCATTCACCAAACTGCGACAATATCACCATCTCCACCGGCATCGCGATAATAGAATGTTAAGGTTATCAGTGGTCGCAACTGTGCAGTAATAACGATTTTTGGCTGCTGTGTGGGTTCATGCCAGTAGATCATCGCTGCCAATGTGTATTATTCGAACCGTTCTGCCACAGTAAGAGGAGTACATGCCATTCACTTTAAAACCATGGAGGACATTAATGATGTGGTCGAAGATATTCAATGGTGTGCAAGTTAAAAGAGGAGCGGATGAGCTCAACCGACTCACGCCGAAACTACTTAAATAAAGATTCAGTCGGCATTTGGGTAATCGTTTTCATTATGATGTCAATCATACATACTCAGTTTATCATTCATATGGGTTATTGTTATGTTTATTTTATGAGTTTTATGGATGCTGAACTGTTTATTAGATGTAAGCGTGCGACATTTGGGGTCTGAAGTCACTTTATGTTGTTGCTGTTATTATTTTTTTTAAGGTCCAATAGTTGGATATTGATACATGTGTTTTGTTGATATATTGTTTTATCTATGGTTTGTCCTCTTTGTATCTATTACTGTTAGTAGTAGTCATTGCTTGTAAGAGATAAAATTTGAACTGTTTTGCTTTGAACTGATAGGTTGTTGGCTTGAAGAGCGGTTTGCATATATGTATTTCTTTTTGTCTTATGAACTGAGGGATGGCTGCTACTGCATTTTACTGTCAGAATTTAGGGAGGCATCTATTTTGATTTGTAAACCTCATGTTTTTTTTAAAAGAATAGTTAAGGACCGAATTGTTGGATTGTTTTGGAGTGCGGTTTCTGGTTCTGGTTTTAAGATTGCGATAGCCACGTATGAGAATCATGTGAATATCGTTGTGAAACTCTTACCGTTACAGCTTTTACACCATGCTTACTGTTTTGGTTTACTAACATTGATTTCTTGGTCATAAATATCCCGACATCTGTGTTCGGACCTCTTATTTTTGTGTTAAAATGTTGTCACCATAGCCATGTTTCAAAATTTTAAAATTCTTTTATTGTAAACACGCTTATGAGATTGAAAATTAAAAGTCGACAAATGGAGTTGAACTGCAGCTAACATCGTCTTGCTGTTTTTTTTTGTTTTTTAATATGTTCAGTTTTTCTACTTTCAACTCTGTTGGATTCGGTTGTGTTTCTAGTTAGCAGCATGAAGTCAAAATAATACTTGGTTCTGACCCCTATGATGAATAAAATTCCTGGTTTTCATTTCTATATACACATGGTTTCTAGTTAGCAGCATTAAATCAAAATCATTCTTCCATTTATTAAGTAGTCTACTTTTATAAGACAATTTCAAAATAGAATTTCTTTTAAAAAGAAAAAACTTCGAGGCAATAATATTTCTTAAGCATGTTTAATCAAATCGTTTTTAGTTAAATTACGAAAAATTAAACTCTTGAAGTCTAGCACTTCTTGAGTTTTCGAATGGATATTATTGAGGTGTACACATTAAATAATGTATTGTTCAACTTTTCGCTCTTTAAACATACTCTTTTTGGGCAAAGAAGTATCATAGGAATCTAGCATTCCACGTGATATTTCCGTGTTCATCCAAATATTATCGATTGAAAAGGGTGTTGTCGAGATCTAGCATCACGATAACACCCCGATTAATTGGTTGTGAGACTGACGTCTCATTTATCAAATAATCGTCATTTCTCATATACTTTTCAAATCCAATCTCGTATTCTCACCTCTCGCAAACTCTTTCCATACCCTCGATTCAATTCAATTCTTTCAAATATCTTTCTCGATTAAAACTTTGAAAGAAGGAGGTTCTTGGAATCTAGCATTCCTTGAATTTTCGAGTGAGTAGTTCTCGAGGCACGCTCTTGAGTTATTATTCACTTAACCTTTCGACTTTTTCAAAATATCATTTTCTCGATTTAAATTCCGAAAGAAGAAGGTTCTTGGAATCTAGCGTTCCTTGAATTTTCGAGTGAATAGTTCTCAAGGCAAGCTCTTGAGTTGTTATTCACTCAATCTTTCAACTTTTTTTCAAACATTCTCCTAAATCGAGTGCTCGTCCGCATTCGCAACCGTTGACATTTCACACACATTCACAATTCATCGTGGTTTCGATATTGGAGGCACCCTTAGGGACTAATATCGTTTCTCACAATCCAACCCTTGACACGTCGTCAAGTCAGTTCTATCTTCAATCAAATTCCTCGACTCATCGTCGAGCCATTTTCAAACCAACCTCCTTTGGCCTCGCGTTCCGTTTTCGACCCAATCTTTTACAAACATTGTTTAACTTGCGAAAGAGGGATATTCTTAGAATCTAGAATTCTTTAAATATTCGAATGAGTAACTCTCAAGGCACGCTCTTGAGTTGTTATTAGTTCATTCTTTCGATTTCAAAACATCCAACTCTTTTCAACCCAATTTCCGAAAGAATTGAGTTCTTGGGATATCGCATTCCTTGAATTCTTGAGTGACAAGCTCTTGAGGCACACTCTTGGGTTGCTTGTCAATCACTCTTTCGTCTCAAACTCAACTTTAACCCAATTCAATCATGTTTCTTTTCGTGGTCGTTACCACAAACTACGACTGCTTTGATTCTTCATTCTCGTCCGAATGTAAAATACGTAGGCACAAGATCGCGATGATCTTGGCGAGCTACCTCCCCTCCATCTCTCAGTTAACCTCGTCTTTTCGTGGTTGTTACCACGAACTACGACTGCTCTGATTCTTCATTATCGTCCGAATGTAAGATACATAGGCACAAGATTGCGATGATCTTGGCGAGCTACCTTCTACCCATTTCTCCCATTTCCCCGTCTTCTTTTCGTGGTTGTTACCACAAACTACGGACGCTCTGATTCTTTATTCATTCTTGAATATAAGATACGTAGGCACAAGACTGCGATGATCTTGGCGAGCACACTTCTACCTTTCTCCATTATTCCATCCACACTTTCTACCATCATTTCCCATAGTCGAACTACGACGCTCTGATTTCTCATTCTCGTCCGAATGAGCATACGTAGGCACAAGGGCCCCAATCCTTGGCGAACACCCTATCTTCCAACCATCCCCATTTTCCCTTATCGTCTTTAACCTTTTATCCTACTAATTCTACCTTTATAATTGAGAAGAAAAAACAAATAAACCTAGATAACACTCTCCACAAATACCTTAAGAGGTTCCCGTCGAGTACGACGGACGTGAGGGGTGCTAATACCTTCCCCTCGCGTAACCGACTCCCGAACCCGGAACTTGGTTGCGACAACCCTGTTCCTATCCTTTAGTCTTAAGAGGTTTTCTCGATATTTTCCTCTCCCGTTTATTCGGGAAAAATAAAGCTCGGTGGCGACTCTGTCGAACCGCATTTTCTGCACCTTTTGCGCGAGGGTCGTTTCTCCGAAATGTCTCTGTGATTTTTCGAGGTGCGACCGCGACGAGGACTGTGAAGATTGGAGCGGAACTGCCCGACCTGGCAAGGAAGCAGTTAAAGGTCTGCCTCCCTGAGAATGCCGACCTCTTCGCATAGAGCGCCGCCGAGATGCCCAGACTCGACCACGAGGTCACCTACTACCAACTCTCCATCAACCCAGCCACTAAGGCCATAATACAACTTAGACGTAGGCAGTCTCTCGAAAATTCGGTGGCGGCTGAGAAAGCTGTAAAAGACCTCCTAGAGGTAAATTTTATTTCGGAAGCCCGATATTCAACCTGGCTGTCCAACGTTGTACTTGTAAAGAAATCTAATGGAAAATGGAGGATGTGTGTTGATTACACAGATCTCAACCAGGCATGTCCTAAGGACGCCTATCCCCTCCCCAACATCGACAAACTCGTCGAAAACTCGGCGGGTTTCAAACTATTGTCCTTCATGGACGCATACTCGGGATACAACCAAATCCTCATGGCCGAGGTCGACAAACAGAGCACGACGTTCATGACCGAGTCGGGCAACTATTACTACAACGTAATGCCCTTCGGCCTAAAGAACACCGACGCCACCTACCAGCGGATGATGAACAAAGTCTTCCGGGGAAAGATAGGTGACATGCTCAAAGTCTATATGGACGACATGATCGTCAAGTCTCACGCCGAGGTCGACCATACGACGCATCTCAAAAAATTCTTCGAGACGGCGAGGAAATGCCGGATGCGGTTCAACCCCGAGAAATGCACCTTTGGGGTACACGCGGAAAGTTCCTCGGATTCTACCTAACCGAACGGGGGATTGAGGCGAACCCGGAAAAATGTCGGGCCTTCTCCGAGATCGGGACGCTGATCACGAATAAGTCGATACAATCCCTCAACAGGATGCTCACGTCCTTGTCCTGCTTCGTCGCCAAATCCGCGCAACACGCCCTCCCCTTCTTCAAACTGTTAAGAAAGGAAGCCGCGTTCAAATGGACGGAGGAATGCGAGTAAGCCCTCCTCCATCTCAAAAGTGTCCTGTCAAAACCACCTGTCCTAACGAGACCAGACGTCAGGGAAACCCTCTACCTATAGCTGGTCGTCTCAACCGAGGCCGCGAGCGTCGTACTAATCCAGGAAACCCCCGACGGGCAGAAACCGATCTACTTCACGAGTAAGGACCTCAACGGCCCAGAAGTGATATATCAGCAGATCGAGAAAGTCGCCTTGGCCCTCATCAACGTGTCCAGGAGACTCCGACACAACTTTTTGGCCCATACCGTCGTGGTCAGAACTGAGCAGCCGATCAAGCAGCTCCTCGGCAGGCCCAACATGGTGGGAGCGGGACGCATGCTGAAATGGTCTCTAGAGCTCTCCGAGTTCGACATCATCTACGAAGGCAGGAAAGTGCTCAAGGCCCAAGTGTTGGCCAATTTCTTCGCCGAGATAACCCCTGCCGCGGAACCCACTCCCGGGACCAACAAGTGGACCATCTACGTAGATGGCACGTCGAGCCCCTCGGGGAGTGGCGCAGGCATCATCTTGGAAAACAAAGAAGGCACGGTCGTGGAGGTCTCCCTGACCCTAGCATTCCCGACGACGAACAATCAGGCTAAATACGAAGCCTTCTTGGCCGGACTTCTCCTGGCAGAAGACCTCGGAGCCAAAGAGATAAAAATCTTCACGGACTCCCAGTTGGTCGCGTCCCAAGTACGAGGCGAGTACCAAGCGAAGAACGACAACCTGGCCGAATACTTAGCCCTTATAAGGGAGCACATGAAAAGCTTCGAATCCGCCGAGGTACAACACGTTCCCCGAGAACAAAACACGCGGGTAGACATCCTCTCAAAGTTGGTGAGCACCAAGAAGAAAGGCGGGAACAAATCTGTCGTCCAGGAAATCCTCGCTCAACCGAGCACGGAGAGGGCGAAAACACTGCTCGACGTCAATGCCATCGAGGACGCCAACTGCTGGATGACCCCGATACACGCTTACCTCAGCACAAGGCGCCTCCCTGACGATGCTAACGAGGCCAATACGGTCAAACATCGAGCCTGCTCGTACGTGCTGCTCGAGAATAGACTATACCGAAGAGGCTTCTTAATCCCTCTTCTCAAATGCGTCGACAAAATCTAAGCCTCGACCATTCTGCCGGAGGTCCACGAGGGCATTAACGAGCAGTGATCGCGACTTTCTATGTCTAATACAACTAACTGCAAGTGCACAGTCTATCGTGTAGTAATAATAGATATCGATCCCACAGGGACTCGTAATCAAACTAGTGTTCTCGGGAGTTACTATGTTTAACTAGGTAGAATATGTTTAAGGGAATAAGATTGTCACTAAAAAGGGAACTAAGATTTCTATTTAGATTATAATTAATTGAATCGATACGTAGTAATTGTGTTCTTCAGAGATTTGATAAATTACTGGTGTATGAAATAGTTTTCAAAGTTTATTTAAGCAGAAAATAGAGATTTGAAGACTCTCGTCTCACGATGGTTATTGACGCTAATCATAATCCTAAGGGCCAAACGTACACTTTCGTATCCCGTTCGGGGTTAAAATTATTTTTTGGAAATCTCTAAGTTCTAATTCATTTTAAAGTGCTTTCGTTGTTATTAAAACAAATGCCTAGTGTTTACTATCTGACCTTACCGCAGCTTTCGCTTGTTGGTTCGTATCTTAATTAATTTCCCACTTTCGTGGCAAAACTACTTTTAAATAAGTTCTCGCTTTCGCGACGAAGTTTATTCCGTGAATCAATTTTAAACACTCAGACCATAGATTACTTTTGTGAAAATAAAGTTTTCCAACCAGTGGTTATCAAATCCCATTCGAATTATTACTACATATCGATTACCTAAGTTCAGCTAGACATGGATTTGGGAAAAACAAAATATAAATAAGAATAATAAATAATAATTTGCATTATAATAAAACAGAAGTCGATCAAAATGAAAACCTGTAAATATGCCAATTGGCCTTTGGGCAGATCCTCCACAGATGTTGGCAGGATTCTGGTCTTTAGTGCCAATTTGATCGTACAGTACAATAGAAATTACAGAAGAGCGGAAATGGGAATAAGGAAAGGTAAAGAGAAATGAATACAAATATAAAACTGGAAAGTAATTTCTCTGGAAAGTAAATTCGGCAGCACTTCGTGGTATGAATGCAGCTCCCTTCTGAAGTCCTCTGCTTCCCTTTTTATAGAAGTGGAATCCCAACGGTTATCTCTAAAGATGATAGACCTTGAGGCAGATAATTTAGGGAGTAGTGGTCCACTCTGTGGGAATTGGAACTGCTCATTTGACGTGTAATCTGAGTGGGGCGTTTTTGCCTGCATGACAGTCGTCACCCGTGTGACGGTCGTCATGAAGCTGTGACGGTCGTCACATCAGCAAAAACAGCTTGCTGCGCTTTTCATTGTATTTTCACTCCTTTTTCGTCCATATTTCATCTGAGATTGCTTCTTTTCTTCATGTTGCCTTGTTTAGACGTGATCGTTGAATACCTGCAAAACATCAGACAAATACACGGAAATAACCCGAAATCGGATCGAAAACGGTTAGATTTTAGTTGAATTATGCATGAAAATATCTATATGATTTCGTGTTATCAAACTCCCCTAAGCTTGAATCTTTGCTTGTCCTCAAGTAAAACATGGAAAAGTCGGCAAGCACGGGGCAGCTTCTTCGTTCGCAGAGTTTGGAAAAACCGGGATTCTTGGTAGGAACAAGACGAGTATCATGACGACACTGGACTACAAGTCTTCGGAGGTCTCCTTTTTATGCAAATCGGTCTCAGTCATGCTACTGTATCTTGGTGTCAAGGTTCTCGCGGCAAGTTCACCCTGTTTGTTCTAGCGCAATCACATTAAGCCCGTTGTCCGCACACTTTCATGGCAAGTCGACCTGTTAGTGAATATGATCTCATTTCTGTTTTTGATCTTCTTCATTGATCATAATTTTATGTCATTGATTTTCAATGAGTTTTTCGTGCCGTTGGGCTAAATGCTCGGGTAAGGAGCACCTAACTTAGAAGGAAACGTATCTTATATTCTTGGGCTTTTTAGCTCTCTTTTCATGATTTTTCATCTTTTTGGAGATCATACACTTATTTGCATCGGTCGCTCGCTTAGAAGAGTTTTAGGATGGTGCTGACTGCTAGTATAAACTACTTGGGGTTGAGTTTGCGTAGACACTTGAGACTTTGGTACACGTAGGTGGTGAAACCGACTCGCATAAACTAGAGATCTAAGGTGTCTGGACGATACTGGTTTTGTTAGAACTGTCGTTTCCTCGGGGTTTTAAAACTTGGTTTGAACTCAGGTGCATTCTCGTGGTGCTTTTGCTTTTGAGGAACGAACTAAAATTTTTGTTTACGTTGAATAATGTGGGGATTGTTTGCGTAACGTGAAAAAAATATAGGCGAGCTTTATTTTCTAGAAATAGAAAGTGTAAAAATAGAAATTACGAGAATTCAAAGTGCAGTGAAATGGAAATAAAGGAAATAAAGGAAATTCAGAGTACAGTGGAATGGAAATAAGGCTCCGCTCCCACACTATCTCGATCAGTGTCCTCACTAATTCTTGAAGCATGCGAGAGGGAGATACAACTGAAAATGAAAATACAAATAACTGAAATATAGTAAACAATGAAGGAAAAAAAAATGGAAATCTAGTCTCGGCCTCTGTCACGTCCGCGCTGGCGTCCTCTGGCTCTAGCAAGGGCTACTCTGTCCTCATAGCTCATAGCTCCGGTGTGGTAGACGGTGTCTCGGAGTCCTTCGACCTGTAGGGTCAGATTCGCTAGGCTCTCAGTGATCGTAGCTTGGCCGGTGTGAAGTTGTTGCATTTGAGTCCGGTGCCAAGCTTCGAACTGGTCAGCTCGCTGATTCTGCTGCTGCAGCATCGTGAGTATCTGTGCCTGCTGGTCTAGGGAGCGACGGAGGTCCTCTTCTGTGTAGTCTGGCACGGGATGATGGCGGCGGCGGCGAGAAGATGTACCTACGGGAGGAGGAGGCTGCGATGCCTCTGGCTGCTCGGACCTGTCCAACTCAGCTTGGATTTCATCGTCGGAACCATGAGTGGGATCCTGAGTAGGAACAGCGGCAGCAGAAGGGGCAGTGAGGTCGAACAACCAGTTGGTACGGTCCTCTGGATGGATGCGGGTGCGGGACGGAAGGATGATGCTTTGGACGGTCTTGCCACGCACAACCGGATGGTATTTGCCGTCAGCTCGGGAGCGGATGAGATGAGAGGCTCTGCAGTGGTCGGTGTCAAGGAACACCGAGGGGATGGAATGGAGGTGCTGGAGGCGGTCGCCAAGGTTCAGCCCAAGTGCAATAGCAGTGACAATCCCGCCAAAGTAGAATGGCTTCGAGCCACGGTTGCAGTTGGCCTGAATGTGAGCCAGTAGAAACGGGGCAGCGTTGACAGGTTCATTGTTGAAGACGCAATGAAGAAACAAGAGCTCCTTGGAGTTCACTTTGTGGTTGCTGTCTCTGGTGAAGATAGTGTTACTCAACGCTCTGTGAAAGTACCTGATGGTTGGGTTATGGATATGAGTGGCGTGCAGGGAGTCCCAACCATCGGCATTGAGGCCGGTCAACTGATACCACAGCGTGAAAGCTTCGTGCTGGAACTGATCGGTGATGCGGCGATGAGCGTTGTCGCCGCGAGGTAGCTGTAGGATGTCGGCAATCTGGTTTTGGTGCATCTGATAGTTGACGCCAAACATCCGGAAGCAAGCGGCACCTGAATGCTGGTTAAGTTCGCCGCTGCTTGTGACGTAAGTGAACGAACTCAAGAACTCAAGAGTGAGTTGTTCGTATGTTGGCTGTGGGTTGGTGCAGAGGTTCCAGATGCCTGCTCTTTGAAGCATCCAGGTTACACCTTCAAGGAGTCCGAGCTCCGTAAGCGATGGAAGGTGCGGGTAATGAGTCGGCTGGAGCGACCTCTGATGAAATGCAATGTAGTTTGCTCGTTGTCTTTCGCCTAACTCGCCTTCACTGAAGGTAATGTTGCTGACATCTGGGGTTTCTGCATTCCTTGCCATTGTTGGAAGATGGAGAGGTTTCTGAGGTTTGGGGTTTTTCTGCAGAGAGGAAAAAATGATAGAACGGTGGTTTGGAGGTTGAATTTGGAGTTGAAGTTTATAGTTCAATGTGGGGAGGACGAAAATTCATAGTGGGGTAGGAGTTAGGATGTTTGAAAGTGATAATGGGGGGAATGGAAGAGAACACGAACCCTGTTTTATCAGATATCAGTTTCTGACTGCGTGACGGTCGTCACGTAGGTGTGACGGTCGTCACCCGCGTGACGCTCGTCATGAGGCTGTGACGGTCGTCACAGCAGCAAAATCTGCAGAACGCAGGATTTTGCTCTGAGGGCGTACTCGTAGTGACTTTAAGGCTTAGTATTGATACGGTGATGTAATATAACAGCCAACAAACAACAATTAATGCGAAAACAGAATAGTTGAATAAAAACTAGAATTGAAATAACATGAAATTGAAACAATTGTATGTAATACATAATGAAAACTAACAATGCGAGATATCCAAATGATTAAATGAAACTAAATAGAGTAGACTAAACTGAAACTACTGCTACGAGCTAATAACTAATCTTTTCGTGCCTTCAACTCATCGAATTTCTGAGAATAGTAGTCGAGTTAGTCGCAGACTAGATCCATGAAGCCTACCAGTTCGCTGTGCATGCCTGCGATATCAGCTTTTACATTAGTCAGAGCTTTATCAACGTCGTCCAATCTGAGTAACACGGTATCCATTTTGTCGGTGGTCTCCTCAGGGATAGGCTCAGGATAAGTATTATAGTGTGGAGGAGTCGTAGGGTCTACTTCAGTTTCAGAGGCAGCGTCTTCATAGTACATATAGTCGTGTGCCTCAGAGATGTGGTCACTGTCATACATATAGTTCTGGGGTGTTGACTGTGGTGAAGGAGGTCCCATAGACTCATCCAATTCGTAGAGCCAGTTATCCTTGTTGTGGATGCTTGTCATCAGATGATCAGGCAGTGTGAATAGTTGTACTGGTTTTTCGTTAATAAGGTACTCATACGGTCCAGGTCCCATAGTCCCTAAGATGCGCCTGTTAAAGCAGAATTGTATGTTCATGGGTCTGATGGTACCAAAACGAGTGCTGGCATTTAAATGGAATCTAAGGCCAAGCTCGTGGGCAATCATTGTTACTAGGCCTCCTATAAGAATAGGTGTTTGAGGTTCCAGCGTGAGGCGTTTGAAAGATCTCATCATGAAAGGCACTGCATTTACTGTCCGTCCCTGAGAAGCACAGAACATGATGAATAACTCCTCCTTAGACACTGTAGTAATATTTTCTTCTTTTCCAAACAAGGTTTGAGCTAGTATCCTATGGAAGTATCTGAAGGCTGGGTTATGAATGTCATCATTATGCATTCTGGCTGGTTCGGGGTGATAGTCGCCTGTGATTCTACCCCAGAATTGATCGAGTTCAAAATCAATAGCGTCATCTTCTGCACTGATGAACACATGCGGTCCGCTAGGGAATCCTAGGAGGTTAGCTAGTGACATCCGGCTATGAGTTTGGGCCATTCCAAACAATCTGAAGGTAATCAACTCTGAGCGGGTTCCAAAACCATAGTTGGGTGTGTATCTGAAAGAGCTAAGAAATTCATAGGTAAGATCCTTGTAGGTAGCGAAACGTGTTTTTAGAGCAGTGTTCTCCCAACCCAGTTGATTGAACAGGTATTGAATGCTATCTGTGATCCCTAGTTTATCCATAGTAGCCTTATCATAATACAGCGTTAAGGCGAATTCTCTTTCGGTCAGTGCTGCAAATCTTGCCTTTTGAGCGAGTCCTTGGAAGTGAACCTTTGTGAAGTCGTACTCGGCCATATTCGCAGGTAATTCGGAGAAAACAGAAGGAATGTTTTGAAGACTTTAAAAATCCTGAAAAGTTTGAAACAAGAAATTGAAGTCAGGATTTTTAGAAACGAAAAGTGGTAGAAACAAAAGACAAAAGAGAAAAAAATAAAATAAGAATAAAAGTGCGAAAATGAACGAAAGTAGAAAGTAGTAGTAATTTTAGAATTTTTGTTGGATTTTTCAAAGTAGAATTTTAAAGAAAAATGAAATGCAATAACGAGGGAAAATTTGGGTTGCCTCCCAATAAGCGCTGTTTTTAACGTCTAAAGCCTGACGATAGCTTGGTGAGAAGCTATGCGGGTGTCTGAGCTGGAAGCTCAAGCAATGTTATATTGCTGACTTGAGGACTGTTGTCGTTCTTATTGTAATGTTTTAGACGTTGCCCGTTTACGATAAATGGTGCATTTGTCTTATCGGTAATTTCAACAGCTCCACTCTGAAGTACTTTAGTCACTTCATAGGGTCCAGACCACCTAGATTTTAGTTTACCTGGGAAGAGTTTTAATCGTGAATTAAAGAGAAATACGATGTCTCCCACACTGAATTGTTTCCTGATTGAACGTTTATCATGCCACTTTTTAGTTCGTTCTTTGTAGATACGGGCATTTTTGTAAGCGTCTAATCGAAGTTCTTCCAACTCGTGTAAGTTCAAGATTCGCTTTTCTCCTGCCTCGGTGTAGTTGAAGTTAAGTGTTTTAATGGCCCAAAAGGCCTTATGCTCTAACTCTACAGGGAGATGGCAGGATTTACCGTAAACTAATTTATAGGGGGTAGTTCCTATTGGTGTCTTAAATGCGGTCTTATAAGCCCATAAAGCCTCTTGTAGCTTGGACGACCAATCTTTCCTTGAGGTAGCGACAGTCTTTTCCAAGATCTATTTTATTTCTCTGTTCGAGACCTCTACTTGTCTGCTAGTTTGCGGATGATAAGGCGTAGCTACTCGTTGCCGGACTCCATATCTAGAGAGAAGTTTATCGAATATTCGTGATATGAAGTGAGATCCTCTGTCACTAATGACGAGTCTGGGTACACCGAATCTAGGAAAGATTGTGTTTTTGAAGAGTTTGATTACTACTCGTGCATCGTTTGTTGGAGCAGCTATGGCTTCTATCCATTTAGACACGTAATCGACAGTGACGAGTATGTAGTTATTTCCAAAAGAAGGTGGGAAAGGTCCCATGAAATCTATTCCCCAGACGTCGAAGATTTCTACCTCTAAGATTCCTTTCTGAGGCATTTCATCGCGTCGTGAGATGTTTCCAGTTCGTTGGCATCTATCGCACTTTTGCACAGCGATGTGAACGTCTTTCCAGAGATTAGGCCAGAATAAGCCGGCTTGGAGAATCTTAGCGCACGTCTTGGACGTACTAGCATGACCACCATATGGTGCTGAGTGGCATTGGGAAATAATATTTTATATTTCTTCCTCTGGGACACAGCGACGATATATGTTGTCGGCCCCTCTCTTGAAGAGTAGGGGTTCGTCCCAATAATAGTGTTTCAGATCGTGGAAGAATTTCTTCTTTTGCTGATAAGTAAGATCTGGTGGAAGCACGCCCGCAGCAAGGTAATTAACGATGTCAGCATACCAAGGTAATGTGACTTGGGCATAGACGGCTTCTACGGCTTTTTCGAATTCTGGATCCTCCGAGATTGAATTGGGCGTGTCACTTTCTAATTTGGCTATCAGACGTTCGTACGGGAAATCGTCATTTATCGGTACTGGTTCATGTTTGATGCCTTCTATTCGGGATAAGTGATCTGCAAGAACGTTCTCGGTTCCTTTTTTATCTTTGATTTCTAAGTCAAACTCTTGTAGTAGCAGGATCCATCTCAATAGTCTTGGTTTGGCATCCTTTTTGCTTATTAGGTACCTTATGGCAGCGTGGTCTGTGTATATTATAATTTTCGCTCCTACTAAGTAAGAACGGAATTTGTCAAGCGCAAATATAACTGCTAGAAGTTCCTTTTCTGTGGTAGCGTAGTTCATTTGGGCAGGATCTAAGGTTCTACTGGCATAGTAGATGGCATGGAGTTTCTTGTCCTTCCTTTGTCCTAGAACTGCGCCTACAGCGTAATCACTCGCGTCGCACATGATTCCAAATGGTAGTCTCCAATCGGGTGGTTGCATGATTGGTGCGGTGATAAGGGCTGATTTCAATGTTTCGAATGCTTGTAAATAGTCGTCGTCGAAGACGAACTCAGCATCTTTCATTAACAGGCCGGTCAGAGGTTTTGTGATTTTCGAGAAATCTTTTATAAATCTTCTGTAGAAACCGGCATGTCCTAGAAAACTCCGTATTTCTCGTACGGATTTTGGAGGTTGGAGATCTTTTATAATCTCTATTTTACCTTTGTCTACCTCAATCCCTCTATCTGATATGACATGTCCTAGAACTATTCCTTGTCGGACCATAAAATGGCATTTTTCCCAATTTAGGACGAGGTTTACTTTTACGCAACGTTCTAGTACCATTTCTAAGTTTTGTAAGCATCCTTCGAAACTTTGTCCACATACCGAGAAATCGTCCATAAACACTTCCATAATGTCGTCTATGAAATTTGCGAAGATTGCCATCATGCATCTTTGGAAGGTTGCTGGAGCGTTACAGAGTCCGAACGGCATTCGGCGGTAAGCAAAAGTACCGTAAGGACAGGTGAATGTAGTCTTTTCTTGGTCATCAGGATGGATGGGAATTTGGAAGAATCCTGAGTAACCATCTAGATAGCAGAAATATGAATGTTTGGCTAATCTTTCCAACATTTGGTCTATGAAGGGTAGCGGGAAGTGATCTTTGCGCGTAGCCTTGTTAAGCTTTCTATAGTCAATGCACATCCTGCTTCCAGTCACGACTCTTTTTGTTATTGATTCGCCTTTTTCGTTTTTAACTACTGTGACTCCTCCTTTCTTTGGTACGACATGAACTGGGCTAACCCATTCACTATCGGAGATCGGATAGATGATTCCTGCATCTAGTAATTTCTTTACTTCATCTCTGACTATAGTGCTCAGGATGGGGTTTAGTCTTCTCTGATGCTCTCGAGAGGTTTTAGAGTCTTCCTCTAT